>JAJEJO010000849.1:243757-487781 GCA_020662805.1 Glaucomys volans | reverse complement strand
AATGATAGGAAATCATCAACTGGAAAGTCCATGAGTTAATGAAATTGTGAATGGTTTCTCCTATGCCCCCCAAAGTTGTGTACACACACACACACACACACACACACACATATGTATATATATGTGTATGCATATATATATGGTTTTTTGTTTTCCATTTGATTTTGTTTCAATCATCCTCACAACATCTGAGAAAAATACTAACTATGCCATATACATTTCAGTACAGAGTTTCTCTTCAAAGGCTGGAAGAATCAATAACCACAAGCATAAAGAAAGTACACTTGTCAACCTATTCCATAATGTGAAATATCTATCAAAAATAATACTGAAAACATGATCAGGTAATTTCAAAGTACAAAGAATATTTCTGTGGTCAAGATCTTCAAGCAGTAAAAATGCCAACTCAATACTGCAGTTTTTTAATCCAAACAGTAATTGGATCATAGCAACTTAGAGAAAATAAAATATATTACTGCTGTCGTTACAAGAGCCCACAGGTGTGATTATCTAGCTGAATATTTCACATACACACACAACAAAATTGTGATTTTTATCAACCAAGCTGTAAGGAAGTGTGAAGAAAACTGCAAGTCTCATTACAAATGCAACCTGGAGAAGAACATCTAGAAATCCATCTCCAGAAGTCTAAAGATGACTGAGAAAAAAGATCAACACTAACATAAAAACAAATGGGAATTTAAAATAACAGTAATAGCAATACTAATGATGAAAAATAATTATAACAATTATCTTAACACATTCTGATCTAAAAAATCCTTTGGAGGATGTGTTTATAGCTCAAAATTCTCCCATAATAACAACCATGATAAAATGGGACCACAATGTTGACAACTGCATTTCAGTATATCAAACACACCAGGGTTGCTCTAAGGTGCTTCCCCTTCTGAACTATTCAAAAGGAACATAACCTTCCTAGTGACATAATCCAACCATATTATTTACCTTTCCCCACAGTACATCACACCCATTGACCCTCCATGCTTTGTGTACCCTCCTTACATTCTTTCCTTGATGAACTTCCACTTGTTCTCCAAGATCTATCTCAAATGTCCCTTGGGTATAAAGTCTTCCCTGATTCTCTCAGTTCAACTTAAATTGTTAACACATACTCATGGGTAGTAATAGTCATTTGTTTGTCTCCACTAAATTTTTGGAAAACCAGTACTGATTTTCATTTTTAAAAATTTTCAAAGTTGGTATGATCCATGATAAATACTCAGTAAGAATTAGATAGATGGATTGGATGGATGCATGTAGGAAAGAAAGGCTATGGTATCTCAATCCATATTCTGGTATTTGAATTTAATTTTATAACAGTATTTGCTGTTGAATTATCTACCAGCTATATGAATTGAATGCTGATAATACTTGCTCAGATAGTATTAGAAAATCTATCACATTGTGCCATCAAGAATTCCAATCAGAAGTTGTAGGTTATATAGGCAGTGTTGCACCTAATGTATACCTACTCACTGGAATTTGCAAGGAGAAAATAATGTGTACAACCACTAATATGCCAGACCAACCATACACACAAAATGTATTGTTTTATGAATAAGACTTTTGATTAAACAAAAACCACAATCAAGCAACATATAAACCAAGAGATGGGTGCTTATTACACTGCTCCTATGGTCTTTGATATGTACATTGTTTGTATTTAGATTTCTTATTTTCTTCTTTTTCCTTTATCATTTTAAATTACTGAAAGCATCTTGCCAAAGGAAAGCTAAGGTAGGACAATAATAAAAATCTAGAGAATATTCCCAACTTCAGTAAAAGAACACAATAAAAATATAATATTTCTTATAGCTTAATAAATTAACCTCTCTCTTCAAGGAAGGAAAGCAAGTGTGGCCCACAGATCCTAAGTCAGTTTCGTGTTCTCATTCTGCAGAACCATGTATTAGATGGTGCAAACCTGAGACACCTCACCCTTATCACTGGGTCCAAAATCTAATCTAATTGCTTTGAAGTCTAGAATTAAATGAAGAACTGAAAGTGCATAGTAATCCCAACAACACCAGCAAAAACCCATAAGAGAGTGATAAGAGAGAGCTGTTTTTTCTCAGTACCAAGGTTGTTCTCCTTGAGGCATTTCTTTGTGGACTGTACATTTCATTCTACTGAATTTCAGTCAACTCCATGGTAGACAACACCATCCGTCTTATTTCATCTTTTTAACAGGGACTTGATGAGGTGACACTGGACTGATTCTTAAAAACACATTACCTGCTATGTGAGGCATTGTGTGACAGGAAGAACTATCTTAGTGACAGGCACCTGACAGCAGATTTGTTGATTTCATGGTCACTTCATTTAAAGTAACAACAGGGTGAAATATGCCATCTGATAATCTGTTTGAATGTTGACTGTGAAAAGCACTTAGCATTTCTGCCAGCTCCCACGACTACAGAATCTGTTCTTCAATATGTGAGGGTCTGTCTTCCTCTTTACTCCTTTTATCAATTTTCTGGCCCCATCCCCTCTTTCTTTAGAGGAAATCCCCCATTCACTTTCTGGAAATAAGGTTATTTGGAGACATTTGGCACCAAGGATAAACAGCTCTCCTTTAAGCCACACTCTTTTAAGATGCTATGCATTTCATAGTTTGAGGCTACCAGGTGAGAAAGAGACCACCTTTTCACACACCCACATGCCATGAATTAAAAGAATACAAGACCCTTCTTAAAAAGTCATTTGAACTCTCTAAACTCTGATAGAGAGTGAGATGTGTACACTTGGAAAATGCACCTTTCATTTTCTAGTGTTAGTTAAAAAAACAGGAAGTCCAAGCACCCAAAAGTCACATTTGCATACATTTCTTTTTTTATTCTTAAACTGGTGAACACTGCTTATCTAAAATGCTTAGCACCAGAAGTGCTTCAGATGGGATATTGGGTGCGGGGGGGGGGGAGCGTAATACTTGCATAGATTTAGATTTTTTTTAGTTCAGCATCCCTAATCAAAAAATCTAAAATCCAAAATGCTCCAAAATCCAAAATAATTTAAGAACTGACATGACACTAAAAATTTTGGATTTTGGTGCACCTTAGACTTGGGATTTTCACATTAGGGATGCTCAAACTATAGCAGCCAAAGTGAAAACAAACTGGATTACAGCAATAGCAGGAAGGCAACAGCTCTCCATGCTTCACCTTCCCAGAGCATTCAAGCTGGAGGAGATATGGGTGCTGAAGGGACTGTCTTCCCTCTTCAGGGCAAGGACTCCTCACAAGGGAAAATAATTTTCCCAGACCCCATAGCTAGGTGAGCTTTGGTCATTCAATGTGCTGGGAGAAGGCAGACCCACAGAAAATAATTATCACCATGTTAGTCACAGTAATAGTTTGTTCTTATAAACCATTTCCCAGTCCGTTTAAAAAATTAAGCAATAAACATGAAATCTTCTAAAGGAAACCAATGGTTATGCCTCCCTTCTGAGCTACTCCTTTAAAGTGGCACACTAGCAGGAAAATCATATGTCAGGCACAGGCAGCTCATGTGAAGAAAGGGTTAATCTCAGACTGCTGTACAAAATACTCAGCCTTCTTAGATATCTAGAAATTAACTGTGCCAACTGTCTCATTTCCTAATTGCTTGGAGTCCCATGCCCACCAAAGACTCAGCAGAGCTGCCCAGCCCACACATCCAAGAGCCTTTTGGACATCAACATGCTTGAAGCTTTTTAAACAGCATTAAATATGAACCCAAAACAGCCCAGTTAAAATTTACACTTCCTCTGAAAGATTTTTGACATATTCAATGCTTGTGAAAGCTGAGGGCTGACGGCCTAGTCAAGTACAGTTGAGTGAGCAGACTGCCAGGCTCCCCACACTCCACCTCCAGGGCAGGTGAACCGTGACACGGAGGGACAAACCTCTCTTGCCTTCTGTATTCCTTTTTCAGAAAATATAAAAAAAAAAAAAAAGAAAAAAAGAAAGGGAAAAAAAAACTTCCTTCAAACTATTGTTTGATGATTTCTTTGTTTAAATAAACATCTCAATAGAAGTAGGCATTGCTAGCAACTGTCTACTCCATAGCTTCATCTGAATCTCTTCTAAGCAGTTAATTTCTCACCAAATTTCTCCCAGTGTTGACAGCTGGCCCATGTAAGTTGGAGGTTCTTTTTTTCCTTCCAGTGTGTTTTTCTTTTCTAATTGATCCTTCTGTACCCAAGAAGCCACTTCACAATTCTTAGCACTGTTTACCAAGGATATAAAGAAAAATGCTAGATATACATGGATGAGAACTTTTCCTTAGCTTGTGTTGCAACTCAAGCACTATTAATACAATGCCATGTTACTGCATTTATTTCTTTATTCAAACTTTTAAAAAATGCTTTTATCCAAAACTTCTTGTCATGTTCTGGGAAAAAAAAAATGTGGTTTTCATGAAGTGCAAACAGATGAAAAGATCAGGGAGGAAAAGTATTTAAGGAGCATGTCTCTAAATCAAAACTGACGATTTTTCAAGTTACACTAATAGAAGATTGTATATCTCTAAAGGCGTGTGTGTGTGTGTGTGTGTGTGTGTGTGTGTGTGTGTTGGGGTATGCATATACATGTGTGTGCTATTTTAAATAATTATATATATAGTTCCCTATAGAAAGGCCAGCTCTCTTCAGCACATTTCCAAACTTCATCAAGCTCTTCAGAACTGCATACCTGTGAAGCTTCCTGATATTTGGCATTTGGTGTAAACCATTGTGTGAACCCAAGCTTCATCACTTCCATTTTCTGCCATCTGGAGGATAATGAAAATGAAATAAAGACCAAAAAGTGTTTGGCTTTGTTGTTGGGGGGCGGGGCACACCCAAGGTATTAAGTTATTCAAACACCAGTAATGTATGGCATTGCACATTCTCACTGTCACAGCCTTTGTTGAAAAGGATTTCCCTGACCTTTCCTGTAACCAGCAAACAAATAAGCCCTCTCTCTCAGCGGGAGAGAGGCACTGGTCCATTAGATCATTAAGCAGTTCTATTCAGATACCCCCCATTCTCCTGTCCTTGGCCCTGAAGAGGGAACTGGCAGCAGTCCAATCAGTCAGAGAGAAGGCAGGCAAATGTGATTGCGTACAGGATAGCTTGAAATGTCGCAGCAGGACCAAAGTCGCAGAGCAGACAGCACTGAGGGGAGGATGTGGCGCTGCACGGGGGTAGTGTTCCAACAACGGAAGGCTGGTGTTTCAGTCTGCCAAACAACGTAATGACTCACCCAGGCAGGAAAATATTACCACCATGGGGATATTTGGAGCGTCTCAGTCTGAGAGTAATTAGGGACTAAACTACAACAGCATGCTTCAGTGATGAAATGAGAAAATAAGCAATACCTCTGTCAAGTTCTGATTGGCGAGTATTAAATGAATATGGGCTTCTATCATCTCTGACCACAAACTAGGAACTTGTAGCAGATTGTCAGAATGGAGAACTATTTCCACATTTTCATGAAATAAGACAGAACACAAATGCGTGTATATACACAAACACATAAAAAAAAAAAAACCTGGTGAGGTGAAAAATGTTACAGTTGGCAGAAAGAGTTTTAGGGAAAATCATTACCACAATTATATAATTCATTTCTATAGCAGGCATTTGTTCATCCTGAAGTTTTTTCTACCCCTAATTACAATGTCTGCAAAGAAGGAAAAAAATGAGTACAGGATGGCAAATGCTAACAATATCATTTTATTCATAAGAATTATATACACAACTTCCGAAATAAAAAACACATGTGTTTAATGAATTTAGGTAACGGAATTATTTTACTTATTAGTATCAGTTGCACAAATGTAAATTCTCTGGCAAAGAGGACAAATGTTAATTTTTATTTCTTTGTATTTTCAAATTGTGAACAATTTGTATTCATTAGACAATGCAAAAACCTCTTTTCCCTTATAATTATAAAGTGACATTATAATTAAATTGGATAACCTCAGCAGCATCGGCAAGTTAAGGAATCACTTAAAAACTGGATGGACAAAGCCCAGCACATTAAACCACCAAACGGAGTTACACACCAATAAGCCTTCATTGCAATGGCCAGGTCAGAACCTCAGTCACACAAAGAGAAAAAAGATTAGCCAGCCTGCAAGGCCTTAGAAAGTTGGTGGTAAGAGGAGCCCTCCCTTGGATGTTCCAGAGGGCTTCCTCTGAAACCTGAAAGACACTTGTTTGATTCACCACAACAGAGGCGCTGTGTCCCCTCCCACCTACCCTCCAAAATTCATTCTTACAGTATCAGTCTCACCCAAATGGAATGAGGGGAAAACACAAATTATCTCTCTTTTCAATATGAACAACCTCTATTAGGCCAGGTTAATAAACTCTAATAGATGTAAGGGCTAATACAATATTCAGCTATTGACATAAACATAAATATAAATTTCAAAGAAAATAACCTACTTTAGCAAAACTACCTGTGCAATAAAAATTAATGAACTCCAAATGATTCTGCACATCTCCACCAAATTGCATTTTCAGGCTCACATCTTCAGGACATGCTGGGTGGTTTGATGCATTCCCACAATTCATCTTCCTGCTAAGCCAATTTTAATTTAAATGCAATTAAAGGCTCAAAATGAACATTATGTATTAGATAAAGCCCCGAATCTGCAGACTATCATAAATATGATTTTCAGAAAAATTAATTACAAGCCATTAGGGTACAAGTCATCTTACTGCAAATGTTGAGTTAAATTGCAGAATTAGTTTGTTCGTTCCATTAAATGTTAAATACTGATTTTGAGCTTTGTGCTAATTTAATATCACTAGGTCAGTTTATAAGAAAAATGTTATTTATAGCTAGAACTTCTGAAGTGTCTTAACATTCCTTACTAATTAAATAATATGCCTTTTTGAAAAGAGATAAAAATAATCTGAACTGAGTTTGGTTCAAATACTAAGAATATTAATTTTCACATGTTACTCTTTTATAATTACATCATATCATAGATTTTGTTCTTTTTATGCACTAGTTTAAATATTCTACTTTTCCCTACATTAAAAAAAATAGGGAAAAATACTACAGCTTGAGTGCTCCTAATCTGAATGTCTGAAATTCAAAATCTGAAACTTTTAAAGTACCAACATGTTGCTCAAAAAGTTCTGGATTTCAGATTTTCAGGTTAGGGATTCTCAACTGGTAAAGTCTGTGCAAACATTCCAAAATTAGAAAAAGTTGAAATCTGAAACACTTCTGGTTCCAAGCATTTCATTTATGGGATGCTTAAATGAAATATATATAAATATATAGTACTGATCTAATAGCCGAAAGCCATGCAACCACCCTCTTTCCTACTCCCAGTGCAGTATACCATAAATAAATGAAGAAATCAAACTTCCAGTGTCACTTCTTGCAAGCAGAGAATACCAGGAACAAAAGAAGATGGAGAACTTTCTTTGAAAGTGCTGTGTCCACTTTAACTTTTGGTAGATATGTTTCCTAAACCATGTGGTAATTTCAGTATGTCATAACAACATGACTCACTGGTAGAAAGAGCTCAGAGGGTCTAATGAGATCCTGTTGCCTTTGGTATACCATTGATGGATTTAGTCATTCAATTAAAAATATGACATTGATATTTTTAAAAGTATATAAAACATGGGTTCAGTTTCAATCTCTTAATTTCCAATGACTAATACAAAAATTTAAAAAACCCTCCCACATACTATTTAGTTGTGGGGTCAATACAATCAGAAAATTTCTGACTCACAAAAAAATCATTAAGTTGCTAAATTCAAAGTAAAAATAAAATAGATATCAGGTGGGAAATGACTCCCATCTCTCATTTTTTAGCCTTTGCAAGACAACTTTCTATCTCAACTGGTCACTTGCTTTTACATTGATTTCCATAGTGGTATTTCATTAAAAACAGAATTGCCTTTTATGATTGAGGCAGATTCAGCAGGTACATTATTCTCATTGCTTTCTTCTCAAACTATGTAGATGTAGCTAACTTAAGAGGCAAAGTGACTAAATAATAATTTAGGGAAACTATTACAATATTTGTTTGGAATACAATGATGACTCTAGAAAAAATGACAATTCATTCCCTCTGCTTCACCCATTGTGGACGAAGCCCTAATCCCACACTTAAAAATACTCAGCTCCTTATCAGCCTTCTAGCTAAGTCCTTCCCTTTCTCCAGGGCAATGGGATTATTTGCCTGTTTTTGCTTCTTGTCTACTGCTGCCTCAAGACACACCTACAGCAGTACTGGACAAAAACAGATAACTATGTCTATAATTGGGATTGAGTATTTGGTAGCTGCCTAGGATGTCTGAAGTGCTGATGATTCCAAATGAGACCATGAGGAGTCCATATTAATTTAGCATCTGCATATATATAAAGTTTATATAATAATTTCACCAATCCTGGAACATTTGCTAAAACAGATATTTTCAAATATGGGAAGGTGGTTATTTATAAAAAAATAAACACACATACACCCTTACAATGAAAGGATTTCCTCACAGCTGGGCTATAAATGCTATACAAGTCTAGTTAATACCTTTACACTATTTGGTATAAGTATGTTAAGCTAAAATATAAATAGTCCTAATAATTTCCCAGAACATATGTTCAGAAATTAATAACAGGGTCAATGTCACACATGTAGTCCTTAGGAAACATTTTCTTCTTTGTTCTTAATCCAAATTCCTTATGATTAGGAGGTGATGTTGGGGGAAAACGTATAAAATTCCTGGATCCTAGAGGTCATTAATCAACCACCTACATCCTGTTTCTTCTGCAAGTTTGCTGTGTCCTACAAACAGCAATTTAAAGAAATAAGGGTTGTGTTTGAGGACTAACATTCTTTGAGTCATTTAAGGTTACTGTGTAAAACAGGATTAAAACTAGAAAATTTAATTTCTACTTTCAAAATAACTTAGAGTTCAAAAAGATAACTAAAACCCATGATCATGGAAGAATTCATTCACTCCATCAAACATGGACTATTATGAATAGTTCAAGTTCTATATTAAATCATATAAATGGTTTCCAAGAATGAACTTTGTAGGAGAATAGTTAAGGGGTTTTCTCAAGAACTTAAAATGAGATATTAATAAAAACTGGAATTAAAACTTGGTAGTGCACTCACATATTTCTAGATTATAAATCGATACATGCCAACAATAATAAAAGCACAAGACACCACATTATTGGAAATTGAAACCTTTTCCTTTCTTCATTTCCTCATCATGCTGTCATTCTCTGATAAGCAATACTATGATACATAATAGCTTTGCATCCTTTCTTGAGTCTGCCCAATTGTGAACAATGAATCAAAATGCATTCTATGAAAATAAAAAATAACAAAATGATAAATAAAAAGGTGTCTGCCTTCTGATGTTATGAATAGCTACTATGAGGCAACAAACCAACTTTGAAGTTTTGTTTGATTGTCCATTATAGAAACCAAATTCCATAATTACAGACCATCAATCTACTTTTGCTAATATTAAGAAAATGGACAACTTCTATTGTTCCCTCAAAGTCTTGGAAAGTCTAGAAAATAACCTAGAAATGAAATAGTGACTGTAGAATAATTATGATTCTTTAAACATGTACAGCAATGCTTCTTTATGAAAGTAATATTTGCAGGCTGAACTTTGATCTTTTACAATGCAAATAAGAATTAGAAATTTACATAGTAAATGCCTTATAATAATTGATATCAGTATTCTCAAAAGTTATATAGATTTTTTAAAGTAGGTTAAATTTTAAATAAGTCCTGATTTTCCTCTGTAAATTATAAATCTGTAATTGGCTGTCCTTTTACATAATTATTCTGACAATTACCATTGTATATTCTCTGTTGGAGTACAACAATGTCATTACCATTAAAAAGTCATAAAGTAACTTCTAAAATGAAGATTCTAAATTTCACCACACTACTTCAAGGATTAACAAGAGGTAGAACACCTGAAGACAAATTCCAGAATAAATCCTGCGTTGTTCAGTACAAGTACAATGGCCAAAGTCACAGTTTTTCCAAATATAATAGTCATGAGAAGCCATTTTAAAGGTGAGAAAATTGTGACTAAGCTTGATCAAGGCCTTAGATGCCAACATCCTTTTTGGTTCTGATAGAAAAGAAGAATATTTAAAGATATTATTAAAGGTGAAGAAACTAACCTCTGTTAGTTTTGAGGATTTTGATCTCATAAAAGTTTAGGACCATGTTTTATTTTATGCCTTTTCAGTGTATTTTCAACTACCCTCTTCCAAAACCTAAAAATAATTCTTCATTTCAGTTTCTTTTCACACTTTGATGCATAGACTCAAAATGATAGTTGGATTTCACCACTTTTTCCTAAGTTACAATTCATTTCAATTTTCTTCTGACCACCACTGACCCTTTTAATTTCTGCATTCTCATCCATCACTTGTTGAGTTTCACTTAGTTCCAAGCTGCAAGACTAGATATGTAATCACTCTTTCATACCTTAACCTTTCTCTTTCACCACAGTGTTGTGAAATTCCTATGTTGAAGCTTCAGTGTTCTTCCATAAATATTCTTCCTAATTCCTCAATAATGCCATTCTTACTGATGGAAAAAAATTGTTTTCATATCCACATACATATAAGTTGTTTTTTGCAAATACTCCCCTCCTAAGTCCTCCTCAAAATGTATACCTATTAATTAATTTGTTCATTAATTTAATCATCATTTATTAGCTTACCTCCCTATTTAAAACATTTACTGAGAATCCAGTTGGATTCTGAGACAATGTTTGTGTCTATTTTTCCAAAGTCAAAACTCTGGAAGGGACAAGAAAGTACACAGATTTACAATTAAATTATGTCCAAAATAGGTCAATGTCCCCTTGGAATATTGTTGGCCCACTTCTTTTATATTATATGAAACCTATATTCACATAGATATGGGGAAACAATGATAAATATAAAAATACTAAAAATGAGTATACTATTGATGTATCATATAAGAAAAAACTTCTCATGTATTATCAATACCATGATACTTACAGAGTTAATAGTTTATATTGCTGACTTGTTTTAGCCCTTGTATAATTCTTGTGTCTGAATGTCCATGTGGATGTAAATGGTTTAGTAATGCTATAAGGGCATATTAACTTTTTCACAAACTATCATGTAGTTACATTCAAACCCAAATTATATTTTAGCCTTCGATTCCCCAAGAGTACCCACTGTGCTTAGCTTTGGGAAGCCTGTCATAGTGTGCATGACTGAACAGAAGCCTCTTGTGACCTCCCATTATATCCTACAAGTTTGCAGGCACGATGATCAAATTTTAGAGTTTTTCAAACTTTACAGTGGAATATACCTTACACACTTCAAATAGCATGCTACAGAGGCTGAGCTGTAGGAATTTAAGGAATAACTTTTGGACCACATTAGCTTTGTTAAGTCCCAATAGGTAGGCCAATATTATATGTGTTCATGACAACTGTTAAGTCGATATTATGTGGTAGTTCATTACAACACTTTACATAATATGTGGTAGTTATTGAAAGTAAGGTTTGTTTTACTATCCCAACTTCAAAGCATAAGGAGCAATAAAATGCACAGCTTGCAAACCAAAAAAGAGTAATACTTAAAACAAGATTTTTCACTTCTTTCTTATATTGTATTTAGAAATAAGACTTTCATAAATAGCTACCCCAATCAAGCAACATTTTTCATTTGCAGAATACAATCCTAGATCCTTATGTTTCCAATCAAATATAAACTGCAAACTTTGAACACTTTTTAATCACAAAGTATGATATCCAAAGTTCATTTTAATTAAGATATTGAGAGTGGTCTTACATAGTTGCCTGAAATACTGGCAAGTCTTGTCATTCTTCCCATTTAAAAGTTGACCTCTGTGCCATGGCTTTGAATTACCATAAGGATGACCCACATGTACAATTAAATTATATCTTTTGCATGATCTATAATACACATTCTTGGTGCTTATAGAAATCACTTCCTACTCAGAAATCACTATATTGAACTTAACTGTTAACAATAATTCACTAAGTGAGGTCAAGTAATGTTCTCAATATTTTTCTAAATTTTAATTTTATTCCACTGCAGAGAAAAAAATGCTCTGGAATAGAGCATATTTCCTTCATTGTTTTTTTTCCCCCTTTCTCTTCCTTTGTAGCATTAAACCCTTCTAATCAAAAGAGAGAGAAGACTCAACTTAGCACAAATTTAAGTGCAAAAAAAAATTTCAACTCAGCTCAGACTGAACATCAAAAAAGGATGAACAGATGGATGGTTCGAAGGCAGGGAGGGAGTGGAAGGAGGATGGGAAGAAAGACGGATGCAAGGAAGAAGAGCAGGAGGGAGGAGTAAAGAGAGAAAATGGTCATCTAGTATGTCAGGTAAGGTTTTATTTCGGGAGTCAAATTATGTAAGCAGAATCTGCTTTTTCTTTATCTCCCAGTTCTTCCTACAACCTGTGGATTTCGACCTCAGGTTCCATGAGGTGGTCAGATGGCTGCCAACATTACCAAACCCACATTTTCTGATGTTCAAATACAATAGAATGCAGTAGACAGTTCTACTATTATCAGCAAAGACCTCACATGTCCATCACTAAATCAATAACTATGGCATGGCCTGAGTATATAGAGTACTATCTGGGAAAACTGAGTGATAAGTTTTCCAGTTCCACAATCACAAACAGAAACAACTCTACCCAAATCAGGGGCTAAGAAGTGAGATAAAGATGGTATCTCAGAGGAAAACTAAACTTCTAACATGAAGAGAAGAGTAAACAAAAATGAGGTAGCAAAAGTAGCATGTTTACTCTTTTACCCCAGTCAAACTTTGGTATATGAACATAGAGCAATGGCAGCTCCAGAAATTCTCTATTGGGGGCCTTAAATTAAGGTAAGAACCCACTTGAAAAGGTGCAAATGAACCTGTCATGCATCTTCACTTGCATAGCAATCTCATTTTTTTAATTTAAATTGCACTTTAATCAAGATGATTTGGCAGTGATACAAATTATTAAAAGAATACAGTCCCCCAAGGCCACCCCTGAAGCAGTCACCATTTACTGAATGCAGTTAGACTTGGTAAATAGGAAAAAGATCATTTCTCTTCCTGTTTTTCTAGTTATTCAAATCCCAGAAATATGTTTATTCAAAAATATTGTCAGATTATAAATAATATTTATGGTCTTTGTTTATTTACACAGGAAAGAACTTCAAAGGTTAAACAAGTGACTGCGAAATTGCATTCTCCCTTATACATTATCCTCTTGGAATCCTTTAAAATAAAGACTGTACTGTATCTCTGCAATCAACCAGGGAGAAAGAAAAAATATAGGACGAAAGACCTTGATAGAAGAAAAAAAAGTTAGCAAGATTTAGAAATAAGCCTAATCTTTTGGAGCAATATATTGATTTGTTCATGTAAAGTAAAGTGATCAGTAAAGTTATAGCAATTTCTGAACACAGTGGAAAGTTGGCCAGTTTTAGCAGGCATAAGTACCACTGAAGAGCAGCCTCTGAAGATCTCCCTGGAACTTAATCTTTATCCTGGCACAATCTGAAAGAGCTAATTGGGAAAGCACCAAACCTCTGGGTGGGTTCCTGAAAACCACAACAGACCTTTCACTGCAGGAAGTGCCTCACAAATATTAATAACCAATTGCTCCCTACATTGAGCAGTGTACGATGAAACCTCTGGTATGTACACCTTTACAAAGCCACTCCTAAGGGAGAGCTAGGAGCAGAGCTCATCTTAAGCAGGCTGAAATGTTGGAACTGTTGAAGTGACACTCACGGTGATGATAAATAACGCCTCTCTCACAGTGGCAGTGGCACTGCCAGGCTCCCCAGTGAACTAAGGAGCTCAGAAAGGTTCTCTGGAAATAGTTGGAAATGTCAGTGCTCCCACCCTCCTAATGGAAAGATAAGTTTCTTTCTATATGCAACAGCAGGGCTCCTGACAGCAGGACCAAGGAGAAACCTAAATATTTATTTTAGTATGTTCATTTTTGTATATGTATTTATTTCATATTTGGCTGCACCAGTCATGAATCAAGCTACTGATGATCATAGGTAGTATCTGGCTACTGAGCAACATTTTTAGTGAAACACATACTCAGCATTTACATGTAAAAAGTAATGATAAATGAGAATAAAAGTCAGATTCAGGGAAGAAAGAAAAGCCTTCTTCTATTCATTATGGGAGCTGAGCACTGCGATTCTGTGGTTCTTTTCTGTTATATTTTGAATAACAGTATATATAAATGCTTCCAGGTAATTATAATAAAGGACATTTACTGGAAGCCTATGATATATGGCATAAATCTGTGCTTTGTGTAAATTAACTTGTTTAATACTTACAACAACCTAGAAGTGTAGTTCTTCCTTTTACAGGTGAGAAAACTGAGGCAAAGAGAATTTGGCAGTTTGCTGAGATAACACTCCCAGTAAATGGCAGAGCTCAGATTAGAACAAGGCAGCATGCATTTCAAGCCCATGTTTGCAGTGCAATATTGGCAATATAACTTCCTTTTACTTATGTAGATGGTTCATGTAAAATCAAACTCTTTTTGAGTTTTACATGTGTCATCACTAAGTATGCAAAGAGAAAAAAAAAAGGATGAGAAATAGGTTCTTGATCATCACAGTGAAGAAAAGAGTGTGATTTTTCTAAAATAACTTCTAGCCCTGCCTACTGGCCTAAGTGCATGCAGTCTGCCCCCTGCTCCATGGAGGAACAGAGCTTGGTTAGTATACCTCAGTCACCAGCTTGGATGGAAAAAGGCCTTTTAATTCACAGGTGTCTCCCAGTTTTCTGTCCAGAAAAACTGACAGAACTTTACCCAATCTGATAAAAATTATTAGCCACATCATTCTCATTTATTTAACTGTAACTGAATGTTTCTTTCTTACATATGAACCAAAAAGAATAAAGTGGAGAAAATTTCTATTCAAAATTCTATGACTATCATAAGGACACCAAACTTTTATGCAGATTGCAAATCTGAATGCATATCTATATCATACAGACAGTCACATCCACATCCAAACATAACGGTGATATAGAGGTTGCTAGCAGCTACACCCCAGGTGTCCTCATCTGTTAGGAATACATTACCTAAGACATACAGAACTTAACATGTTTAAATCAATAGTCTGATTTAACACCAGAAAAGAAATTCTGGAAAGGCACAAGCTGGTAGGCATGGAAGAATCCACATTCGTGAAAGGAAATTACAACTTTTTATGTGAAGTTGCCACTACTGGGTATGTATGGGTACATACATACATGCATATGTATGTGTGTTGACTGTATACTTGTGAACATGTATATATAATAGATAATATCTTTGTAAATAAATATCCATGAAAGTAGACACTGAAATAATAGTAAGATCTTCAGGGAGAAAAAAATATCACTTATAGGAATTACATTTAAGCTTTGCAAATGTTTTTTTATACAGGGGAATTGAGGTTCAAATCATTTTGCTGGTGTACTAGCATCTGAAAATCAGGTCTAATGCTTAAGTTCTTCATCACAGCTTGCATTTTTACTGTTTTGTTTCAGGAAACATTTTTAAGAAACTGAGAGTCTTCATCTTTCAGTAATTTAAAAGGGCATATGTTATGTCTTGCATTGCTTAAGGATGTTAGTATTTACAAAGCACCACAGTAGACATGATCAAATGAGCTAATGTCCTTTCATTAGTACAGGGAAGCCATACTGAAGTCTTAGCTTGCTGAAACACAGGATTTCTGTTCCCGTTTCATTCTGGTTGTCTGTTTGCTGTAATGAGCAAAAAACGGTACCTTGAACTCTTGGTCAGCAAATGAAACCTTTATTCTTTCTAGGACAGATATTTGAATCAATATTACTTTTTTAAGAACTCAGTGAATATTTCTGTATTAAAACAAAATATGTTGCATAAGCAGCATAACTAAAGTTTTGGAAGAGGATAATTAAGTTTCAATTGTTCACAGGTAGCCATGCTTTTTTGGAGACAGCCTATTTCCTTTAACTAGGCAACTAAGCTGAAGTTACTCTGTGAGGTTGAGTTGACAGCAATAAGAGGTTCTTCTTTATATTTAACTAGTTTTTCTGGGTCGATTTTTATTTGAAAAATAAGATGTGACTCATTTTTGTAGAATTCCAAATGCTATCTGGAAGCCTTGGAAATGACAGTGGTGTTAGTTAGGAATGACGGCAAACTATGTGCCACATAGAGTGGCAGACTTTTGGAATCAGGAAAGAGTTTTTATAATGAAATCTCTTATTAATGTCTCCTCTTAAATGGGTGAAATTAAACTCATAAACTTTAGGGCTTATCCTTAAGCCACTACTTATAGAAGCTGGGAGATATTTATCCTGGTTTCGGTCATCAGAGTTTAGCTCTATCAGGCTTATTTTGAGAAATTTCTTTTCCCTTTTTTTTTTTTTTTTTGTACTTTTGGTAATTTTCACCCATCCCCCATCCATTGCCAGGAAGGGGACAATGGTCATATTTTAATAATCTCTGCATAGTATGTAGAATACCGTTATACACATAATAGATAACTGGTGTTTGAAATTTGTTTTCATTTAAAATATTCTTGCATAACTACATTTTTGGGATTCCAACAACCTAAGAAGGTGACAATCTTTTCTAATCTCAGTAACAAAACTTGCCTGTTTTTTTCATGAAATTATCTTTTTTCTTCTTAGAAGCCTAAAAATTTACTCTCTAAGAATCCAGACTCCACTCCAAGCTCCCAAATATCATGGTATTACAAATATGAGGATAAGGTGCCTCGTGACCTGGCTCCACCTTCCTCCTAGGTGGCTTCGGCAAAGGCATACCTCATCAGTCCTTCAGCATTCCAGAAACACCCTCACCATTGATGTTTTCAGTGCCCTTAGACTTAAATGTCCAGTGTGGTCATTGCTATTCCTGTTCATCTTTTAAGGTGCAATACAGGTATTCTTTTATTCAACAAAGTTTTCTTTATTGTTAAAGACATGCCAATTGCAAGGTAATGGGAATATAACACCAAGCCAAAACAGATTCTGTCCTCTCATGGAGTTTACAGTCACAGGAAGAGAGAGATAGTGAGACAATCCATCACAATTATGGATGTATAATTACAAAGGCTGTGGAGGGAAAGATTTAAGCCATTGGAAGAGTATAACAAAGACCTAGACTGGGGCATTAAAAAGGCCAGCCCACGGATGAGATAGCAGGTGAGATACAAATTAAATCAGGTCAAAGAATAGGACACATGGCCTGGGTAAGACTATGCCTTTGTGGTAAAGATTTTATACAACAGCTTAAGAGCAATAAGAAACCACTGAAGCGTTTTCCACGAAGCTATCCGCTGCCACCCAGGCAAACAGCATTCCCTCTTCAAACGAACCAAATTGGTATTTTTCTCATGGCATCAATGAATCCAGCCTTGTTCTATGGTTATTTGCACATGTTTCCTCTTACATATTTTGCCTTATTCAGCACTTGTACAACATGTTGCCTAAAACTGTTCAATTAATGTGGTCTTACTGGATTAATGATTTGTATATTAGCACTAAAAGATTCTTTTACCCTGAGGGGTCTAATGCCTAACCAACCTGTTTATTTTTTATATTACCTTAATACTTTAACTTATTAGTTATGAACTCTTAAGTATTAAAAAGTTAAAATCAGTATTATTTTGATTTCTTGCACTTGACCATAATGTAAAATATAGCACTTTATTTTTGCAATTTTGCATATCTTTATTAGTTAATTGTATCCTTTTATAATCATAAGATCCCTTCTTCTTTTTTCAAATTTAATTATTTACTGTTCATAAAAAATCTGTCCTTTGCATCTACTACTCAGTGTCAGATTAACTTTCCATCATATTATTTAACATCATTCATTAAGGCATGATTAAGGAAAACTCAGTTGCTATCCTAAAGTGTTTACTCCTATGTTTTAATATCATTATACTCATTGAGGCACTTGAGTCATTATTCCTTCAAAAAGTTTTTAGAATGTTTTAATAACATCTTCATTGTCGATCAACATTTTTGATCCTAAATCAATGTTCAATAAATGTTTATTGAGGGGGGAAACAAAAAGAAAGGGGAGAGTAAAAAAGGGAGGCACTGCAACACTTCTACCAGCCCCAGTTTTATCTTTTACTGCCTTTAAATTAAGCTTTAAAATAACTCTTGCCATGCTCTTAATTCGATTTTTGGTTTATTTTTCTAATTCATTAGATTCCAGTTTTCTTTTCTATATCTTAAGATTTTAACCTTAAACACAGTAAGCAGAGGATACAAGTAGCTGAAGAAACGAGGAGTTGGTCCAGAGTAGTTAACATACATGGCCCAATGCAGGACAACCAGCAGGTACTAAAACCCAAAATGCTCTGAAGTCCCAAACTTTTTGAACATTGGTACTTACTCAGTAAATCCTATTTAAGCAAATCACTAAAAATCTAAACAACTGTGAAATCTGAAATTCTTCTTGCCCCAAACATATCAGATATGGGGCTCTCAACCTGAACTATAATATCTTGCGGGTCACCTGAGCTGCTATGAAAACAAGTGGTCTGGCAGTTATATTTCAAATACCTGCCTAACAAGCACATGGATAGTATTGCTTCCTAGTTTTCCTTATATCCCTCTGCAAATGGCCATACTACCAAAAGTGCTACACAAATTCAATGAGATCCCAATTAAAATCCCTATGACATTCCTCATAGAAATACAGAAAGCAATTATGAAATTCATTTGGAAGAATAAGAGACCCAGAATAGCTAAAGCAATCCTTAGCTAGGAAGAGGAAAGCAGGTGGTATCACAATACCAGACCTTCAACTATACTACAGAGCAATAGTAACAAAAACAGCATGGTATTGGCATCAAAATAGGCAAGTGGACCAATGGTACAGAATAAAGGACACAGACTCAAATCCTCATAAATACAGTTATCTCATACTTGACAAAGGTGCCAAAAATATACAATGGAGAAAAGGTAGCCTCTTCAACAAATGGTGCTGGGAAATCTGGAAATCCATATGCAGCAAATGAAACTAAATCCCTCTCTCTCACCCTGTACAAAACTCAACTCAAAATGAATCAAGGACCTAGGAATTAGACCAGAGACCCTGCACCTAATAAATATCCTCTTAACTGTAGTAACTTTAAAATTTCTCAGTCTCTTGAACCTTTAGTCCCTTGTTAATATATTTCCTTCAAAAGAGTCTGTCTTGCAACAGAATAAACAAATATACTTAACAGAAATGCACAAGGATTATTAGATAGGACACTAGAGATGACACAGTTCAGTCATTTATAAAATGTGCCCCGGTGCTGGGGATGTAGCTCAGTTGGTAGAGTGCTTGCTTTGCATGCACAAGGCCCTGGGTTCAATCCCCAGTACCACAAAAAAAATAAAAATTAAAAATTAAAAAATAAAATGTGCCCCATGAAGGTGAGAGTCAGTGGGAGCTGAGAGTGGATCTCTACTCAATAGCAACTAGAGGAACACTTCTTTATCTGTTTTATTTGTTAATGCTTCTGGGCAAGGTATCTTTGCAGGAGGTCTCCTCAACTTTAAAATAATAATAAAAAATATATAAAATAGCCAACTGTCCAGTCTTTTCCTTTTATGGAAAATTTCTTTTCTATGAAACATATCTTTAGGATATATTTAAAATAAAGAAAAACATTTGTCTTCTTTATAGTAGAAATGTGTAGTGGTGTTTTGAGTATTTTGTTTTTCATTTGTTTTTTGATAATAAACAAGAATTAAAATGTAATCACTCCCCTCTACCTAATCTAAAGTAATTCTATTCTTTCCTATCCAACCCGTTCCCCACCTTCTTGTGAATTAGCATCCACATATCAGAGAAAACATTTGGGCTTTGGTTTTTTGTGTTTGGCATATTTTGCTTAGCATGATATTCTCCAGCTCCATCCATTTACCAGCAAATGCCATAATTTCATTCTTCTTTAATGTTGAATAATATTTCATCATATATATCATATATATATATACACCATATATATATATGTATATATATATATATATATGTATATACACACCACATTTTCTTTATCCATTCATCTGTTGAAGGGCACCTAGGTTGGTTCCATAGTTTAGCTATGGTGAGTTGAGCTGTTTATAAACACTGAAGTGGCTGTGTCACTGCAGTATGCTGATTAGGTGGAGGAGAGGGATGGGAGGGGAATGGATGTGGGGGTCAGGGGATGGTGTAGTGACCCATGTGATCCTGCAGTATGTGCAGAGAGATGGGAGGTTGCTCTCCATTTGTGTATGCTTTATCAAAATTTATACATGCATTCTACTGTTATGGACAACTAATTAGAACAAATAAAAATTTTTTAAAAATATAGTCAAATTGGCCATAAGGAAGATTTTCCAATAGAAGAGAGTCCACATATCTAGGCAAGGATTCCCAGGGAATATCGAGGACAAACAAAGCCCAAGTCTGGAGTCTTCCTGGGTTGACAGTCTATTATCCTTTCTAATTCAACGAGGGACCATGATATCCTGGGACTGCAAAGCAAAACAAAGTTTGAAGGGGGAGCCATGTGCTATTGCTTTGTGTAATGGGTAGCCTGTGTTTTACTGTTAATTATGGTGCTTTTTCAAATGGATGCTTTTGAAATACACCAGAATTTAAGTTCATCAAGAGAGAACACATGTATAGTAAGTATGCTGATCAAATACATAATTGCTCAATGCTCAAGCACACTATACCACATAAAGCAAGTAGCATGAACTCCTGGCACTGTTTCCTGAAATGCATCCTTTTTGATTTATCAAAGGGGTAGAACTGGAGAATTGCTGTGGGCAGCATTCACAAGCAGCAGGAATAAGGAATGGATTTGACCACCTGGCCATTTGTCAGCAGCAAGTCACGGCTATGCCTCTGGTAGAAGTCAGGCACAGAGTTACAGGAAATGATGGTAACATTATTCTATAACACCTTCTGAGTGTTATTACAAAATGACAATATTGTTTTTAGCCCATTTCCCTTAACCAGATTGACAGAATTACAGGTTGACATTATTGTGAAATTTTATGATGTATCATGTTAACTGTGCCAGTTTGATTAGCCTTGATTGACAGCTTGTACCTGAACAGAAAGTGAAATACCTCAAAAATATAGAACTAGTAGATCTTGCATGACTTTCACAATAAATAAAATCTCTGGCTATTTTAATGTTTAACTAGGAATTTTATCCTAACCATATTCTATTAAAATTTCATTTCTTTTATCCTCATGCTGAGGTTGAAGTTAGAGGAAAATAAATCCAGGCCATAGTTATAAAATCAAAGTTCACTCTCTGAGACTTTAAATGCATTAAGAACAGACAGCTTGCTTAATGTGGCCTTGCTCTGCATTACTATCGGAAGAAACAGAATCACCTCCGACCTGGCACTCCTACAGGAAGTCCAGGCTGAGATATGAGGCCTTTAAAAACATAATATAGAAGGCCAGGCATATGCACCTCTCTGCTATCACCATACCTACATAATACTTCTCTCTTACAGAATCCTCATCTGTTATCTAAACAGAAGTTGCTGTACTTTTAAACCCTAGAACTGGAAGCCAGACTGCCTAGTAAATTAAGCACAGGGGTTGTACTTTCCCCTCTGGCTTTGTAGGGTGAATTGGACTGACAATTCAAACGGGAATGAGATTGGTAGTTTTCATTCATCATACAGATTAAAGTCATTCATATAGCAAAGTCCAGACACTCTAAGAGGTGCAATTAGACACCACTTGTAGATTCCACTTGCCATCACACTCATAAACAGTCATAAAAAGTGGGAGTATGTCCAAACAGTCTCTTCCAATCAAGAATCTGCTTTATTTCATTCTTTATATCTCTTTGTAAATCTATAATAACTGTGTTGCCGCATTTAAAATGACTCCATCACGAGGAATTATTCGGAGGTTTCTGAATTCTATTTTTGTGTATGCACAGTAGAAATATCAAATTTCCACAAAATAAGTCCCTGAGATCTGTGGCAAACCAGATTCTGAGGGCATAACATCCAGTAGTAGAAGAAAGCAAGACACCTTTAAAAAATTCATCATGCAATTTTTAAAACATCTTTTTTTTAATAGTACAATGGTAAGCAAGAAGGTTCTTATTATTGTTGCTTCCTGGACTAATGACCAGTTGATTATCCAACTGGAAGGAGGGAAATGCAACTGCTGAGACGCACTGGGGCATATTTTGTTCACCCACCCACGTAACTGCCTGTTAGCATTAAGCACATGTGTTCATTTATTCATACATATATTTGAATTTAATAAATCTTCTATTAATCCCATAAAGTGCATACTTGCACAGAAGAAAAACTTGCTTAACAACTCTTTCTTGAAGACTTGATAAGCTGCAGGCTGGTCTCCCCCTAGCTTTGCTGTCTTTCCTAGGGATAGCAACCTATGCTTTGCATTTCTCCTCTCCACTTCCATTCCAGACCTAAACAAGTAAAATAAAATCCTGAAATGGAAAGCAGGCTTGTACCTCCAGGGTCTATTTTCTAGAGTTTTGGTTTACATTGATAACCTGAACTGTGAATATTACATAGACTCTCAGGCTAATAGTGGACAGTCTTGGCAGGTAACATAAATTCAGACAAATTTAATAGCTGTGATAGGTATATTCAAAGTTTTAGAATGAAAAATTCACACATATATTGAGTCCGTGCTTTTCCGGATGAGATTGGTCATGACACAAGCATGTAGCTCCAGAAAAAAGCTCCAACCTTCTAAAAACATGGCCAGCTGTACAAGAGATAATATCCATTGGGAATTCAAGGGCCGAAATGGGTACATCTAAAAGAGAAGGGTCCTTGGCATTGGAAACCAATGTCAGATGGTCATGCACAGAGAGGAGGAATTGGCAAGGGCAAGTTATAAGTCACCATGCTGGATTTTGGGAAGGACAGGGTGTCACCACCATGGTGTGGCAGGGTTGGAGCAGTTACCAAATTTTATATACACACGACATATCCACCACACATACATGTACACATACAAATATTATAAAAGCATCATCAAGGTCAAAACCAGAGGCTTTGCAGTCAAAACACCCAAATTCAATCCTGACTCTAAAATGTACTAAACACTTGCTTTTCTGCAAATAATCTAACTCCTTTCATATCCTGTTGTGTCCTTTGCAAAACAGGAATGATGAAAATGCATACCTCACAGATTGTAAGTACACTAATCCATCTTAAGCATATCTCTAACTTAAAAAAAATTAGGCATTACTATTGCTCTCCTTAAATGACTGGAAAGCACATTCACATTATTCTTTGTGAATGGTTTCTTAACCTCATAAAATATTATTTTATCTGTTCAGTGGACAAACTTTGCTAACCACCAGGAATGATGTGCCGGGAACTATGCTAGGTGACATCTCATGGTTGAACACTCTTTGGATTTCTTCATTCTACATTCAGGTTCTGCAATACTTCAAAATGTGTACAATGGGTTTCTTGGAGGTAATTTTGGCATTTATTTTTGTGTATTTACTTTGCTTGAAGTATAATATGCATGCAAAAAAATGAACATGTCATAAGCAGATAGCTTGATACATTTTAGGAGATGAATACTTATGTAACCAACTTCCAGTCCTTGAAACTCTTCCTTCTCTCCCTCCAATCAAGTATAACTTCTTTCTTGACTTCAAGTATAGTTTGGTTTGGCTTATTTTTATTGTTACATAAAATGAATTATACAGTATTACTCTTTCCCATCTGGTTTCTTTTGTACATTGTGGTGTTTAAGATTCATCCCTATCACTGCATGTAGTTGTATAGAACAGATTCTTCAAGTGGTATTTCCATATTAATTAATAATTTCTATGTATCAGATTCTGAACAATCTGATTCATTGTGGGAATACTCTTGCCGATTCCAAA
Organism: Glaucomys volans; assembly: GCA_020662805.1. Classification (NCBI taxonomy): domain Eukaryota; kingdom Metazoa; phylum Chordata; class Mammalia; order Rodentia; family Sciuridae; genus Glaucomys; species Glaucomys volans. The sequence goes on along the minus strand of JAJEJO010000849.1, from coordinate 463,849 downwards.
GATCCTAGCTTAGGTGAGAGGAAGACTGATGTAAAAGTAAATGTAAAAGTCTTGGAAGTCTGGGAAGTAAATGTTAAAGTCTTGGAAGTCAAGGAGTGACTGACCTGAGTTAACAAGCATTTAAGGTGCACAGAGGATGTACAAGGGCAAAAGCAAATGAAAAAGCAACATAGGGTACTGATAAAGAGCTAAGACTCTGGAGTGGTCATTAAGATCTAGACTCTCAGTTCAGGCAGACCTGGCTCTTCCACATCCATGTGTACCAAGCTACACAGATATTCAGCCTCTTAACAAGTTTCATCTTCTAGGATAATATCCACTTCAGAGGGAGTTTGCAATGAATAAGTTGGAATTATTCAAAGTAACTTGTATATAATAAGTAATTGATAAATGGTAAGATACTGTTACCAAGTAACATGGTTGACTTATTCACAAAACTTTGATTTCCTTTGAAAGAATAAAAAACTGCATGTGCACAATTACTTGAAAACATAATAATACATTGACAATGCAAGATCATAGAACAAAATACACCAGATTGGTGGAATGTACAAGCACTGAATTTCAGGAACCCTGTACTCTCATCTGTGTTCTAACATTAATTAGTTCCTCAAGACTTTTCTAGTCTTTATCTTCTCTCAGTTTCTATTTTCTCATCGAGAAAGTAAAATCCCATTAGCTCTAAATTCTACACACTTTTTCCAGGTGTAACAGGAAGCCAGATAAAGGGTTACTGATGACTACTGGCTTGCAGCATGGTGTAGGGGCAGTCCTGGACTTGCACCAAGTTGTGGGAGAGAGATTCAGGTGGAAGGAAAGAGGTAAGCAAACAAGTAGAGAATGAGGTAAGTAATGAAGGAGGAAACAAGTAAAAGCACCCACGTGTGGCCAGCCAGGGAGTCTGTTTATCTGTATGTGTCCTGTAAGTGGCTCTCTTTCTCCCTTCGTGCTAAGTTGCTCATGTACAAACCTTCCCAGGACCTGCATGCTTCACCTCCTCTCACTGTGGGATTTGTAATCACAGAAACGTCTGTTGACTAATCCCTGGGAATTCCAGAACCATTTGCAGCTGCTCTAAATTGCTCCATTAAAAAATTCTTAGTGCAATCTACATTGTAAAATTTCATGTTTAACAACAAGATGAGCTTGCAGCAAGATGCCCATACAATGAAAAGCAAGGAAAGCTTCACAGCATTTCCAAGAGACAGTGTTATTCCAGAGCATCTTCACATAGCCTTCTCCCACCCCAACAAGTAAGTCCAAACTGGCAAAGTTCATTTCTTTTAACCTATATCCATACACCAGCTATTTTTAAAATTACAAATTGCATTTCTGAGCTTTTGTTATCTTAAGATAAGTATCCCATCTGCAAATTAGATTTTTTTCCCTAGCTTCGCTAGCCATGTATCTTCTGGATGACTCCAGGGATAACCACTGTTCTCTGCTGAGGAGGTAGCTCAATTTCTATTTAGGAGTTGATTTTAAAGAAATCAGGGCTGCTTTTTTACTATGGAGAAATATCATATTTCCATTGCATGAAAGGGATATTCCTTTGTTTCTTATTCTATCTTCTTCACAGTAGGAAAAGTGGTGATTTTAGAAACCTCATTGACAGAGCAAGTCAATCCTCTGACTATAGTAGAGAAGGTTATGAGAAAGTAGTACATTTAGAAATCATCTAATGCGGAGTCAGTAACTCATGCCAATTTTCTGTAGCCCCTCAAGGAGACAACTGTATACGTTCAGTAAGCACAAGTATTTAAGAACTGAGATTCCTTTAAATACCAAGCAACCTGACAGCACACTGACAATGTATTTTGCTAATCTACCTCACGGAATTTTTAAAAACAACTATTGTTATCATCTCTACAAAACCTGGCATTTGGCTGGGAGAATTAATGAATGAGTAAAAACATCATGTACACAAAGCTATACACACCTTTCCAAAAGGGATTTAATTAAGCCAAAGAAACCCTACCAAGTATGAGATATAATTATATGTAATTCTTCCAGGAACACACTTGTACAAATAGATGGGACCTATGGAAGTAGTAGGAAGAGCCCTCGAGTCAGGAGACTGGAATGAACCCTGGCACAGCTACCTGATCTTTGGAACTCAACTCACTGACTGCACATCAGGCATTACCAAGCACAAAACACCTCACAGGGAAGAAAAGAGTTATGGCCCCCACCTGGGGACAAGAGACAAACTAATGAAGACACCCATAAAAAGTACAGTGATTGCCATGCCAAAGTTAACGATCAGATGGGCTATGATGGGGTGGGAAATGGGTGCCACCAGAGCTCACAGCAGAGTACACTTCTATCTAGTGGAGGAAGGTGGGAAGAGCTGAAAAAGTGGTATGCTTTTGAAGATTCAAATTTTACTATGAGTCATAAATAAATGAAGCAAATTTAGATTTTTAAACAGGAGGGGACAAAGTTGGTAGGAGGAGGCATGGCAGATACAAATGTCTAAAGATAGAGAAAGAGAAGCTGATCTGAGAGAGGAAGGTATGGCAGGGCTGTAGCAGAGATGAGGTTGCTGTCATCCTGAATTTTTATATCCAACATATTTTTTACTGTAGTAAAGATGCTTAACATGAGATCCATCCTCTTATCAGATTTTTAAGTATATAATATGTGCTTGAGATGAATAAAAGGTAACAGCATTCCTGGTTTTCACTGTTACTGATTTTTGGCTTCGTATGCCATTTCAGAGATGGGTCATTGAGTTTGCATGGCCAAAATGGGTCAACATGAGAAAATATTTCACTCAATGACTAGAGGGTATGTCAAGTGCTACCCATTCATCTTAAATACACAACAAATTATTTCTTAATTCTTAAACCAAATAATGGTCACTAATGTTTGCATTCGACTAGTAACTAGAAAGATCATTTTCCCATCCATGTATAAAGAGGTGTATTCCTCATGTCATTTAAGTTCAACTTCTGATAATCAGATCCTTAAGTTGCTCTAAGTATCAAATGGATATTTTATTTAAAGTTTTAATTTTCCATATAACTGTGTTAGGAATGGAAGCATGAGTGCTCCATAAGCCCTTTAATTAATCTTGGAGAAGAAATGTGCATGAAAATCACTTAGGAAGTTATTTATTTTCCATCTCTCTGGACTTTCCAAAGTGCACTCTGTATAATGGTTACAGAATAGGCAGATCTGACCTGTGTTGGTCTCCTGACTGTGGGCAGGTCACTTGACTTCTACAAGTCTTGGCTTCCTCATCTGTAAAATCAGAAAGCCTATAACCTACTACAGATGGATGTTGAGAAAATAAAATGATATATGGATATGAACTGTGTAGATCAGTGGCAGGGACATGGAAAGTGCACAAAAGAGTACATATTATTTGATACAGATTTTTTTCCTTAGGAAATAATTCCTTTCTTATTTTGGAGAAAAATTATTTTAAGGTAATATGAGTGGTATTCTGTCAGAAACTTGATTTTCTAGCAACAAATGTTGTATATAATATCAAAAATTAGTAGCTCCACGTCTATAAATTGAGGACATTCATTTCTAGTATTGTAATTACATTTGACCCATGTTTTGATTCCTACCCATGCTGGCACTCACTATCCATATATGCCTAATGTATTTTAGAATTTCCCCTATTTATAACCTATTTATAATTTTTTCTGAATTTCTGCAGTTCATAAAAATTATAGTTAAGAATCTTAAAACAAAATAGAACATGCATCTATGAATAAACAGCAGTCTCAAGTCATTTGAAACATGACTCGAAATAGAGCTAAACATGAGGACCTGTGAGATATCCAGAGGTTGGCATAAGTAGCTTTCCTCCTATTATTATACCTTTCACCTTCTATTTGTAGACTGCTCCTTGGGATGAGGATGACATGAATTACTTTATCTTTAATATCACACTCCATTCTGAAAAAGATTTAAAGAAATTTGTAAAAAGTGCAAATGATACAGCCTGATATAATAAATGAGGAACTAATTGGTGTGAAGAGAAGAGAAAAGGGATAGGGAATTAAGAGAAAGGTAAGAGTAGTATTAAACAGAAAAGAGCATTCCAAGAAGTCTGAATTTGACGGAGGAAGGCCATAACTCTGACTTGCTACTGTTTGTATAACATAACATGCAGAGACACACTTGCCACTCAAGAGAAACATAACTGTTCCTTCACAGGACCGTAGGGAAACTTTTTCCATGAGTTCCAAGTAAAAGGAAATCTGATGCATGACACCCACAACTCTTTTGTTGAAGTAAGAACAAAGGAGTAGTGATTTTTTTTTTGTCTTTCAATTTTGTCTGATGCCCATGAATACCGTCTGATGCCCTAACACAGTTAGACCTAAGAAATTCTCTCCTAGACCTCAATGACAGTCTAGTGTGAGGTTTTCCAACAGATTGTGAAGTCATCTCTAGAAGAATAGATGGTGATAATTAACTATGTCTTTCTGAGAGCAAGAAAATGTGCTCAGATGATTCCTGAATCTCTGAGACTTCTTGAAATGTCATTTGTGTGCTTTGCCTTCTAGAAACATAAACTGTTAGTGACCCAGGGTACTTCGGTAAGTCTGAGTGGCTTCATTAATGTTAAAAAAAGGATAACCCAAGTACTCTGAGATTGTTTATGGTTCTATAGAAAAATGTGATTCTAAACTAAATAATACTATCTTGTAGAAGCAATGGCGATTCATTGTAATGAACAAGAAAATAGTAACCTTGGGCCCCAGGTGAGCTTACTGTGTGACTGTGAGCATGGCATGTAACCTCTCTGACTGTCTTTAATTACATGTAAAGTGTGAATGTTGGACCAGTTAAAACACTAAGTAACTGTGGAACAAGCCGTTGTTTGACATGTGGAATCAGTAATATGCATCCACATCCCTTAACTGTCCAATGTGCCCCTACTCAGAACAGACCAGGGGATGGAGTTGCATGTGGACAACTAGTGAGTGATTTATGAGGATTTAAAATCCCCTGCACCATTCTAAGGGAGGGGCAGTAACTGTAAGTCAAAGAAACAGGATTAGACTTCAATAGTCTTTATCAAAGCACCCACTTTAAAATGGATTTTAAAATATTTAGGAAGGGATCCTCATGATGAGACAGTATAAATCAGAACTGCCTGCATATGTGATGGTGTTATCCATCCCAATGGGCTGAAATAATAGTCATGAATCTCAGGTTCCCATCCCCCAGTCACAGTCCCTCCAGCCTATCCCCTTTTCAGCCTGCTCCAGGCTAGCAGTTGAGCAGACTAGTTAAAAGACAATTAGTCCAATTTCACATTCTCTAGCAGCCGAAAAATTTCATGTTATTTCAGTCACAGTGGATGGATGCCAAGTTCACTGGAAGCAGCCCTGCTGATTTATCCAGTCCATTTTAATACTTTAGAAATACTGTTAAAACATGGCTGTCCTAATTACGCAGGGATCAACGCACAGTGTCCCTCTCACCCAGGATTCTCCCAGAAGGGCTGCAATCAGCTGCATTCCCCTTAATTTCACCATGCAATTCCAACTAATTTCATCCTAGTACAGTGCTGTCAGACAACTCCCATGCCTCTGCGGTTTTAATCGATTAGCTCAATGTCTCTATAATGCATCACCAGCTGCCAGGCACAGAACTGGACGCTTTGCAAGCATTTCAGCTAAAAGACAGTTTAATTACTACACCAGCATCTCAAAGGCATAGACACAAAGACTTGGAATCAAATTATTAAAATATTTGGTGTCAACAAGCTACTTTATAACTGAGCAAACAATGACAATCCAAAAGATGGAAATAAGGAGAAAGCCGGTCTTTAAATTGCCAACAAGCTTTTTATGGACTCTAAATATATTCAAGCAAATGGACTGGCTTCACCGTTACTGCTTCTCTAAGGCAAATATGTTCGGGGGATTTTTCTTTTGTGACATATACAGACAGGACATATGTATCACATTGGGACATTTGACAGGCTTGGAACTTTATCCTTCGATGGAAAAGAAAGGCTGAGGTACCCTTCCTTAGTAAAACAGGAAGTGAATGAGTCACAAGTTTGATTACCTTGTATTCCCAAATCATGGATTAAAACACATTACATATTCCTTAACTGCCAAAGCTCATGCAAGTAAACTTCAAGTACCTGTGGTCAAAATGTACTAATAAGTAAATAAATACATGTAATAGCCAAGCTGTAGATTTTTAAAAATATATTTAAGATAATCAGTTTATTATGACATTTAATGAAGAAACCAGGAAAATTGTGGCAAAGAGGAAAAATATTTATTTGTAGGCATGACTTCATTGTTTGTATAAAACTGTACCTAAAATCAGCGAGCAAAAGAAAATAAATGTTTAAAATATCTTTAAAGAATCTATAAAGGGCTGAGGATATAGCTCAGTTGGTAGAGTGCTTGCCTCATAAGCACAAGGCCCTGGGTTTAATCCCCAGCACCAAAAAAAAAAAAAAAAAAAGTATCAAAAAACATTTCCTGAGGTCAGTAGAAATCCAATCCAAGAAATCTACCATCCCCAGGTCCCGTTGCCTTATTTGCTATCTTTCCTTAAAGAAGCATGTACATAAGTCACTTGTTTACAAAACAAATAGTTCTCAAAAAATTATCAGAGTAAACATGTATCCAGCATAATTATCCAAAGGAGAGCAGAGCATCAAATGGACTCTTACCTCAGTTCAGAGACACAAATTCAGTTACAGACAAAAGTTAATAGCTTGTTTTATAAAGAATTTGGAATGTGTAAGGAATAATGTTTTTATTTTAAGTTTTAGTATTTGATGTTCATTTCCTGTAAATTCCTTTTGATTATAATTGCTAACTGGAACACACATTTAGGATGAGCCACGATTCACTGAAACTGAGTGGCTATCCACCCCAGCTCCCCATCAAGAAAGAGACATGCTACCAAGAATTACCTTTTGGAGTTTAATTTAAAGCTTTAGAATGCTCATCCCATATGTATTTCCTCAAAAGTTGCCTGTTTCCCCTATTTTTCCTTTCTTTACAGCATGATATTGGCAAGAGCAACACTTTCTGTAGCTCTTTAATGCATTCAAAATGCTTCCATCTACATTATATATGATCCACACCATATGCCATCAGGGTCAGTGAAGTAGAATGTACTCTTTCTGTTAAGGAAATAGAGACTCAGAGGACATCAGAAGCTTTTCCAGAATCCCATCTGGTCAAAACCCAGGCTTGTCTAATATTCTTCATGTGCTCTTTTCATAGTATTGCCTGGCTATTAAAAATATTAAAATCAGCTGTGATCAACAATCTTTCTTTCACTTTATGACACTTTTGTTTGTGTCTTAAGCACTCTTATAATCAATCTTGCTATTGGTTTTATACACATAGTTTTCTAAACATTATTTTTTCCCAAAGTTTCTTATAAGTTGGGTAACCATAAAATTTATCAAAATTAGACACTTTTGAAAGTGAATGGAATTTGTTAATAATTCCCCTTGAATAAATGAAAGTATGAACTGACCCCAGACAACAGTTATGATACCTACTGTGGGTATGTGGTACCCACCACAAATGAAGCTACTCAGTGCTAAGCCATCATGTGCATTGAATTCTAAGTCAGCACTCAAGAACTGGATGTAGCAGGCCTTGTCCATCCAGCATGTACCCATGATTACACAGTGTTCTGATACTTGTTTTTAGTCCATTGTCAATAAGCCTATCAGCTGGTATTATGCATTTGCAATCTATCTTTGGGTCTCTTAGTCATTTCAGTTTGGGTTTTTAAGACTACATTGGGTTTTAATACTATATTGGGTTTTTAATACTATATTATTTTTTTTAAATATGGCAACTGTTTTTGAAGGCTAAGCAGTCAATTTCATGTGATATAATTTGATACTTTAACAAACTCTAATATTTCATTCCTAGGGCAAATACTTTGTATCCTGATGATAATGCAAGATCTCAAGTATCTCTTTCTTTGGACTCTCTTCTGTTCAGTGTTGTCTTGATTGCCTATCTGCTCAGAATTATGCTAAAAAGTTCTCTATATCTATGGTTCTCAAACTTCATTGAGGAAAGGTGATATGAATCACCTGAAGATCTTGTTAAATTGCAGTATCAGTAGGTCTGAGATGGGGCCCGAGATCCATTTCCAACAGGTTCCTTGATAATGTCAAGGTGGCTGAGATCCATGGACCACACTTTGAGAAGCAAGACTCTGCACTATATGGTTCTGACTGTGTAAACTGCATTGCCAGCTTCATTAGCTATTAGCTGATGACTCTAGGCAAATCAGTCAATGCCTTTGAACTTCAGTTTCTATGTACACAAAATGACACCTATTGTTTATGGTTCATTTTAGGATGAAATGAAATGAAGAATTCAGAAAGATTAGCATGTTCCCTGTACATTATTAAGTGAACAACATAAAGTAGTCATTATCATTGGTTTTTATAAACACACACACACAAAGAGAACTCTGTCAGAGGAGCTACATACTACAGAGAGATTCCTGAAATGTGGTCCTGGTATCACTAGCATCATATATCCAGGGTACATTCTAGAAATGCAAATTCTCAGACCAAAACCAGACTTACTAAGTAACCCTGAGAGTGGAGCCCAGAAATTGGTGTTTAATCAACTCTCCAGGTGACTCAAGGTGAAGTCTGAAAACCACTGATGCTTTTACTTAGCTATAAGCATTTTAACTTAGAAATATTTACAGCCTACTTATTTCTTGGGTTTGACCTCATTTAACTGTGATGTTTGTGATTCTTTTCATGTCTATTATTATGCTGCTCTTCAAGAGCAAATCTTCATGTCCTGCCTGCTCATGAAAATTATATACACACTTACATTAAAATTTTACATAAAGCTTCTTAACATTTTTAAAGATAAAAGCATTTACTTCAAAATGTGGTGTGATGTAGTTGAGTTGAATATTACTGAACTTTAATTTAAAATCTGTTTATACTCTCCTTTTGTAACTCGCACTTTTGAGATATGCTCAATCTTTAGGTAATTAGAAAGAGTACCATTTATTCACACCAGATTATAAAATGAAGGTGAGCTAGAAGAATTGTTACAGTAGTTGTTTTCATATCTTTTACTTGACTTCAATGTATTTGGGGTACTTTTCATATCATCCTTTTTTTTTTTTTAATCAAGTAGACACTTTTTCTAGCGGGCTCTAGGACTCTCTAACACTCCAATTTTCCAACTAAGACACTGGCTGGGTCTTCTCAAGGTCCTCATCTTGTTCAGATCCACAAATTTTGGAAGGTTCTTGAGCTCCTTTTCCAAAATTCTTCCTCCTCTATCTTCACTTATCCCAAGGTGATAACACCCAGCCCTCTGGCTATAAATACCAGATACTCTGCTAACTCTCAGATTATACCTCTAACCTTCCTCTTCATAACTACAGGTTCACACCCCATTCTCTTGACATGACAATCTTAAAGTTACCATGTGTAAAACTAAACTCTAGACCTCCTGGCATTCCTATGTGTTCCCCAGGAACTCCACCCATCTATTTTTTATCGTTATTTTTATAAATTACAACCATTCACTCAGTAGCTCAGGCAGAAGCTCTGGAGCCAGGCTTGAGTACTTCTTTCCTTTCAAACTCACATCCAGTCCATCAACAGATTATGCTGGGTTCAACCTTCAAAATCTGTCCTGAATCTGACTACTTCTTACCTTCTCCACCATGAGTTGGTGCAGGCCACCCTTCTCTCTCACCTGGGCCCCTACAGTTAAATAGCCTTCTGAACTTGTGTCTCTGCTTCCACTGTGGCCTTTACTAGTATACTTTCTACACAGCCACTAAAATAATTGTTTTTATTCATCAGTTCACATTTATTCCCACCCTAAACTCTCCAGTGTTCTACTTTTCCTTACAGAGACCTGAAACCTATACCCTGTCCTGGTTATGGTGCCAACCTCATCTTCCATACCTGCCTCTTTTGTATTCAGCTCCAGCTACACTAACCCCCGTGCCTTTCCTTGATTGCATCAAGCTCACTCACTTGGGTACTCTGTGGGTGGATCCCTCAGTAGTTTCTAGGAATATGTATGGTTTGCCCCCTCACATCACTGAGGTTCCTGCTTAAATGTACACTCTCAAAGAGACATTAAATACTTGGTGCACCATCAAAAATGACATCCCCTATTACTTTCTAGTCCTCTGCCCTTTTTATTTTTATAGGATTTGATATTACATATGTATTTGTCTGCTTTCTTTGCCGGCAGAAAGTAAGTTTTAAGAAACTTTTAAGTAAGTTTTCTTATGTTCACTTGTCTGTTCCAAGTAAGTGGCACACAGTAGGCATTCAATCAGCACTTGGTAATTGTGACAAATCACTGAAACTAAGATCAAGTGAATTGCATATGGTAGCCATGTAATTGGTGCCAGAGTTGGACTAGAAAGACTTCTTGTTTTCCAACATCCACACATCCTCCATTTGACCATGCTGCCTCCCTGCTTGAATACATCCACTGGGAATCAAGCAACTCTATGAGACAATAGTAAGAGTTCTTTTTAATAGCTGGCATTCTGTGTTTCCAGGATTTCTCTGCAAGATGAAAAACACTTGAAACACTATCTAAAGTATCATCCCCTATTACTCTATGTCACCCTACACTGCTTGATATTTCTTTGCAGCAGTATTGTGACATTTCACATATATTTGTCTTCTTTCTCTTCTACTAGAATATAAGGCCTGGGCATGGCTTTGCCATGTTCACTTCTGTATTCCAAATACTTGGCACACAGTAGACACTTCATAAGTGTTTTGTGTGTGAATGAACAAATGTGAGGATATCTTACATTCTACCACTCATTTCTCAGAAAGCTAGAATGCTACCTAGAAGACACAAGCAAAAATTTTCATGAGAAGGGTATGTGGTCATATTATCATTTCTCTTAAGGCATGAGAAAACAATCATCATAACTTCTGTGCATAATAATTTATTAAGCACCTTTGATATACAAAGCATGTTACATCTATTAGCTCTGGTCTTCACAACAATCCTGTGATATAATTTCTATTATTGTATATTCATTTTATAGATGGAGGAACTAAAATAAGTTCAGAAAAACATAAGCTCAGAAAAACAGAATTAACTTACCTAGTATTTCAGAGTTTGGAAGTGATGAATTTTGGGATTCATCCAATATGGATGTGTCTTTGGGTATTTTGTTTGTTGTTTCACTTTCAAATTCAATTTGTCCCATAAATCACACTACTTTCTTAAAATTGGGACAATATTATTGAGAGTAAATATTATTGTTCATAGGAAGGAGACCAGAGGACCAGAATAAATGGTTAGTTTCACATTTCCTTCTAGACTGGCAGAAGGTCATCAATTGAGATGAGATCTCTAAGAGGTAGTATATAGCCTTTCACATAGACATTATGAAGGAAGAAAAATTCCTTCTAATTATTGCCACTCTCACAACTTCTGTGTTCCCTTGGTGAGTATGTTTTAACACTTTTTACAAGTCCCAGAAATAGTGTATTTGTAGCTCTTTATCAACTTCCTCAGGGTAAATTAATCCTACTTTCACTGTAGAAATGAGGAATGTAAACCAGTGTTAAGATCTAGTGATGATATAGCCATCAATACCCAGTGCCTGGGTGCTGCAGGCTATTGCTGACACGGTCTCAGAATTGAATACATGAAACTTCAAGTATCAATACGTAGCAACCCACTGGGTCAGTAACTCACTAGGCTGAGGCACCACTGGTGTTTTCATAACAAACTCCCCAAAATAAGAGAATAACTTTCTTGTATGCTTTGACACTGAAAAGTTATAGAGCACCTAATTCTTATATCTGAAGATTCACATGTAGTTTTGTGGCTTTGATTTCTTAAAAATTAGATTTGTAAAATTATGTTTTGAAAGGATTTGGCCTTTGCTGAAACAGAGCCAGTTGATCAAATAGTCAAATTATACTAATTTATTATGACTACCTACTTAAATCCTGTCATCAAAGTCAAACAGAAAAAAACAAAGAAGGAAGAAAACTATGGGGAATATTGTCAATCGAGTCAGAATGTTGTATGTCGACAGGTCCTTTAAACATGAATACTATACTCGATGCATCTATTATGGATTTGACTTCACAAGGAAGCAAAATTACTTAATTCATTATCAACCTACCCTGATTTAGATCTATGCATGTGAAAATCTCTGTTACTAATTTTAATTGCACTATTCCCTCTCTACAGGATACTGTTAAATTGGTTTGGTGAAATAGTAGTGAATCACATCAAAGTGGTGGGCTACATTTTATAATATATCTAAATAACTATCCCATTTTCCCAGCATGTTGCCATGCATTTTAAGTATTAATATTATGACTCTGGTTTAGAAGAATGTAGCCTTTTTCTTTAAAATAAATTTTCTTGCTCTTTTAGCACTGTTAAAATTGGGCTGGATTTTAAGTGGCTAACGAGTAATAAAAGAGCAATATCTGCTGCAGGGAACCACAAAAAACATGCTGGCGGGCACATAAAATATGTTCATGCAAGTCACTTGCAGATAGATCATTCTGATACAGTAATGGTTTTTCCAAACTAAGTGGGCTTCCTTTTGTAGCTGTACTTTATTATCTGGATTCTTATTTTCACTCTTACCCCTGGATCTTTAGAGAGAAGCATTTCTCTCACATGCACATTTGTAAATTCAGAGAAGCGGAAAGGGTCAAAAGAAAAGAAGCAAACTCATGATTCAGATCCAAGAGGTTGCAGAGGCGCTGCCACTGTTATGTATCTACTACTTAAATATTGAGCCCTGTTCCAGTTTCTCTAACTAATAAAATGAAAAGGAGGCTCAAACTTTTCTCACATCAAAATTCAGCCCCTTAAAACAATTGCTAGATCCCTGGCATGTATTTCCTAATGGGGAGGCCCTGTGATCAAATGGAACATGTACGGCTGTTTGAAATGGGAAGCCCAAATTCTAAACGCTACCTAATTTCTAAACTCAGCCCCTGGCCAACAAAACGTTTTCTCAATTTATGGGGGTTTTGGTTATTTCATTTGTACAGGTGGGATAATTTTGAGTTGTATAAAGCTTGTTCTTAGAACAGCATAGGTAATGTTTTATGACATAATTTAAAGAAAGAAGGCCAGCTATAAAATTACAGCAATAATATGCATGAGAAGGGTTGGGTCTGAACTCAGAGTCCCTGGAAATGGAATGGGATGGGCAAATTATAAAGATAATTAGGACTTGTTTAGATATGAGAGGCCAGAGAAAAGATTAGGATTGCATCTATTTAAAGGATGGTACTATTAACAGGAATAGAAAGGTGTAACTAAGGAAAAAGAGCACGTACATGGACATGTTTACCTTGAGATGTCCACAGAGATTCTGTGGAAGAGTTTGGAGATTAAGTTCTGCAGTTCAGATGAGAAATTAGGAAAGCCAATTATGTTTTGGATTTACTTTGTCAACGAAAGTTGTTTTTTTTCCCCACAACCATTTAGTGACTGTTTACTATATAGTGACAAGCATTTACTCCAGTACTGGAGGTACAACAAAACAATCACCCCTGTCTTCATGAAATTCACAACCTTGGGAAGGTACTTAGATTTATCTAAGAGTAAAGCAATAGCTGCCAGGATTATGAGTTTATTCTACATATCATAAATATTCACTTTACACACACACATACCCTACAGATTATTGGTATTATTATTACACACACACCCCTACAGATTATTGCTCAGGATGAAAAAGTATTGTAGCTTCTAATTTATAGATAAGAAAATAGAGGGTTGGGGGTATAGCTCAGAGATGGCACACTGACTTGGCTTGCACAAAGCTCTGGGTTCGATCCCCAGTACCACAAAAGGAAAGGAGAAAATGGAGTCTCTGAAAATGTCAATAATTTTCTCTAAGTGACATAGCTAATAAGTAGCAGAATAAAAATTCAAATCTGTGTTGTTTTCTCCTGATTTTACAGCTTTTAAGTCCTATCCCATATAGCCTGAGACCAGAAGATACCTAAAGAAGCAGCACTAAATGAGACCCTATTTAAAGGAGTAGCAGAGGTGGATCTCAGAACAAACATAAGGAAGAAAGAGCAGAAGAGTTAAAAGAACTATGCCAGACACTAGTGAAGGAGTCTGGGGAAGAGGCAGGGAGGTAGGAGACAATCCAAAGAATCAAATGCTCCTAGACAAATCAGGCTCCCTTTTGTGCAGACCACCTGCCAGAGCCTGCTATTAGAAAGTCAAGAGCATCAACAAGAAGACCGAGACGGTCACATCCAGACCTGCTAGACTGAGGCAAGGTCAGCACAAGGCAGCAGTGATTAAAAGATGCCAAGTAATTTAATTGGACAGAAAATGGAAAGTAGAAACATTGGGCCAAAGTAACAGGAGGAAGTAGAAGCAAGACAGATAGTTCAACTGCAATAAGCCAAAGTACTTCGTAAAGTTATGAAGAAATTTCCAATTTTATTAAACAGAATTATAATATGTTACCATTTGGGAGAGCTCCCTACCCTCTGCCCAAAGTAACTGTTTTGAATGAAACCTACTCACTTCTGGCAAAGTTACATAGGACAGAATTCCAGTGATGCTTTGAGGAAATGAAGTGAACACTTCTGAGGAGACATGCCGTACCCATTCACTTATCAGGCCCTTCTATAAGACTACGACTGCTTCAAAACTTAAAGCACTGACCAAACCAAGAAGTTGAGACAAGGATGAATATCATGAATATCCCACTGCTAAAATTGTGGGTATTCTGATCAAGAAGGTGGCCGTGTTGGTGGAAGAAATGTGTAGCTACTGAGTCTATAAGAAAGAGCTGCTGATCATTACCACACTAAAAAACGAGTGTATAATTCCAATCATGATTTCCTTAAGTTGCTGAGCAGAACAGGACTGAGAAACATGATTTCTGGCAGGAGAAAACAGATTACAAGTGCTACACAAGGAGGCTGGCCCCAAGCCTGGAATTTGATGAGCGCTTGGCATCACCTTGATCTTCATCAGCTTATGCATTGTTGTTGAAAATTTACAGTCACTTAATTTATCCATGTTTTGGAATAAAAGAAAAAACAGAACATCACAGTAATAACAATCAGCTTGATCTTTTTTTTGTTTTGTTTTTCTTTTCTTTTTTTCTATTTTCTCTTTGAAAAAGTCATTAAGGATCATCCAAGGGTCCATCCTTTGTTTCAGATTAAAATGATAAGGAATATCACTTGTTTAATTTTATAAATACCTTGTCAAAAATATTGTCCTGCAAAATGGATGTATTAGTTACAGTACATGCCAGAACAGAGGAAGGTGAGATAGGAAAGTGCTAATTTAATTATGCTAATACTGTAAGTGTGGAACCAGATGGTAGAGCAAGCAAACAAGGGAAGAATTTTTAAATTATATATTTTAATAAATACTTGTGTTCCAAAGCTCTACATTACTAGCACTGGTGGAATGATTTTCCTTTCCTAGGCATGTTGCCTACATGGTTGATAGGACGCTTTTCAGAGTATATTTCCTATGATCCCTGTCTTCTGCCTGCCACACCCTCCAGGCAACTGCCACACCTTTGCAACTGGTTGACCTGAGATGTCTGCACAGAGGACACTGTCCATCATATGGTAGTGTGTACATGGTAACCCACAGTTGTGACATGACGCAATTAGACAAAAGCCACAAAGTTATTTTAAAAACAAAAAAAAGAAAACATTTTTGAATTATGATTTTCCTGGGAGAAAAACATGTAATTAACCTAGCCACCCTATTAATGTTCTATGCTTTATGGGTGAACAATTCTAAAACTCTGCATAAATAAGATTTTTAAATACCAGATCATACTTTTGAAGTACACAACCCATTTTGCTCCCCCTTTTCCCATATAATGCATGCTCTCTCTTGCATATACTCTCTTCCACTTACTTCTTTCTTAAATTTAATTCTTGAGTGCCTTATTTATACCATGTTGTTAATGACTAAAAATTCCATCTCTACCAAGTGGAAAATTAACCTTTTCCTTCTCTGCTCTCTCGGAGCGTTCTGTGCACATCCTTCATGGCAGATGGTGTTGGGATGCCTTCCCACTACCTCTCCCTTTCTGGGGTCCATCCCTAACTCCTCACCAACTGTGCACAGGTGTAACCTTCTCCTAGGAATTACCCTCAGCCATTGAGAACCAAGTCTTCAGGAAATGTCTGGGAGGTTTCACTGGGAAGAGAAGAGTGGAAAGGGGACGAGTCAATGACTGATTTATAAAGGTTACAAAAGGCCAGGGCCTTTCCTCAACTCAATGGAGATTTCTTGCTCCAAAATCTCCACAGGATCATACTGAGACTGTCCTCCCCTTCTCCTGTCCCCTGTGCCCCATGATTGCTTACAGGTTTCATTCGAGAGCATCCTACATCACTGTACAAGGACCTCACCTAGGCTGTGTTCCCAGAGAAGACCTCTGATAAAGCACTTGCTGCTCTGTAACTTGTGTAGTTCTGTAATTTGTTGGTTGAATGAATATGTCAGCCTTAACCACCCACTTCCAGGTAGGGAATTTTGCATTTCAACAAGTATTAAAGCCTTAAGATAAAGTCATGAAAATGTGAATAAAGTTTCCTGGCACTGGTGAGGATTCTTTCACACACCAGAGGCCATCCTGCAGTCATGCCTGTGGGCTAACACCTCTTGGCCTTTCTTCATTCCAAACACCCTAAATAGTATTCACATTTCCTCTTAGTTTTCCTTAATTATCTGAACCAGAAACTTACAACTGCTAAATGACATAAGTTGATAATTAACACTCCCTCAAAGTCAAGTCGCCTATTTTTGCATTTCCATATCCAAATACCTACGTTTAGTGCCTGCTCAAAGGGAAAGGTAATTAACAGATTGGTTCAGAGTAGTTCCAGATTCATTCTAAACTGAGTTTAAATCATAGCCCTGCCACTTAAAATTTGAGTCTTAAGAAAGACATAAACATAAATACTATCTCTGTGCATCTGTGTGTCTCTCTGTGTGTGTATATATTGTATACACACATATATATACGCATGTGACATATGTGTGTATGTATTACACATGTCTATGTGTGTGTATCTTCTCCAAGACTCTGCTTCCTCATCTATAAAATTAGGAAAGCAACAAGATACCAACTTAGAAGGTTTCTGTTGGATTAAACTTTAATATAGGTAAAAAAATTTTTTTTCATTAAAGCCTGACAGAGTAAACATTTAATAATTTTTAGTTATTTTTATTTTGAAAAGTTTCAGTGTACTTTATCATGCACTATTTTAGATAAAATCAGTTACTTTTTCTTAAGGGTTTATATATCAAAGTCCCACTAGGTATTTCTAGGCCTAACCTGGAAATCAGAGGGACAACTGTAGGAGTATCCTGGGTTTACAGCATTTTGTCAAGAAAGCACCATCCTGTCATGACCTTTCATTTAAAAGGAATTAGTAAGGACATCAGGCAGAGAAGATGTGAATGGCAGAGGCAAGGGCCCTTCAAAGACTCTCTTCTCCCTCATTGCCTCCCTCTCTGCCTCCCTTCCTCCCTCTCTCTCAGAGACATAAGGAGGATAAAGACTCAGAGAAAATATTCCAATAGGTTAATATCAACATCCTACTTTGGTTTGAATATGTCCTTTCAAATTTTTCAATACCTACAACCTAGACTGGCATGGAAGAAAACAGGAAAGTCTTATTCAAGTTCCTAAGCATTTGAACGATAGGGGCTGTATCAAGATCATTTTGTGATCTTTTTCAGTGATCCATACATGGTAGGTATTTCAAAATTGACAGGTGAATTCCTGATGGACAAAGCTGAAGCAAAATCATGCTGGTAGAGGAGAAGTTATGTTTTGGAAAAATTAGGAGGAGGAGGAAGAGAAAAGGAGAAAAAAGAAGAAAGGATAAAGAAGAAACAAATTTGTGGCAAAGAAACATCAAAGGCCAGGCAATTCTATGGCAATAACAACAATATTAAACTGTAAGCAACCACAAGAAAAAAGATTCCCCCTACCTCAGAGATTTGATCATTTTGAATAATTAGGTCTCACCATATTATTAGTTTTATTTACAAAATATTACATGTTGAGGTAGCATCTCATGCATTCACAACAGAAGGAATTAGAGAGTCTGAGCTGAGGAAGAGAACATGGAGGTCTGTGTCTATTAAGAGAGAAAACAATCAATGAGGAGAGCAGGTTCAAACCCTTGGGATCACAAGGGCTGTGGCAATGCTATCCTGGGTCAGGGCCCAAGTACACTGTCCAATAGAAGGGGCTTTAATCACAAAGGTCACTGGTGGTGATAAATGACTTGGGCCTCGGTTCACAAAAGACACATAGGACACAAAGGGCTTTGGGCAAGTCTCCTATCTCAAGATGTTCTGAAAGCTAATAAGAGAGAAAAGCCAATCATCACAAAGAATTTCATAATGGTGGGGTTTTTTTATTTTAATGCTATCACTGGACAAACAGAATAAAAAGCAACTCAATGAATCGACTAATAAATGGCAAATTCTTCACACTCTAAAAGAAATGGGAATTAGAATGACAGACTCTTGCTCACATAGGAGCAGAGTGACCAAGACCCACAAAACATAAGGTTGCTGGCTTCCTCTAAATGTGAGTACTCTGGGTGAGCCCAACACTGGCTAAAGGGTTTGGGATTAAAGCAAATTATATGTACAGATTCCAGCCTCAGGAAATTTGTACTTTAGGGAAGTTACAGTCAAGTTAATCATAAAAATATTACAGGAACATTTTAATTGTTTTGATTTTAAATTCTTTTGAAAAATTTTATATAGTACCCTGCTCAATAGAAGGCTCCAGAAGAATATGTCAATAAATTCTATTTTACCTTCATAAAGAACACTGGCTTGTATTATACACGCATATAGTGGGGAAAAAAAAGCTTAATTTCATGGTTGAGATTTCATAAGCATTTGGAGTGCCTACAAAATCTTTCAATTCATGCAAACACAGCTCCTCCCTGTTCTTAATTCTCTTTTCTACATTTTGATGAGATGACAGAAAGGACAGCAGATGTCTACAGGCCTCTCATAAGTCAAGACCCTTAAATGCTGGTGATGCTACCTCAGCAGCATTAAATTTCAAAAATCTTCTGTGTATATTCATTTAATATATTCTCATTTGTACATTTATATAGTAAAATTGACACCATAAAATATATAGAAAGTAAAATGAGCTGGAAGCAATATCTTCCAGTATTCTTAATACCCCAGGAATAGCCTGACCTTGATATGCCCAGCTTCCCCAAAGTCTTAAAATTATACAATGTGAATTGTGGCATTTAATTTATTTTATTCTATATGCTTTAAAATGCAACCATTGATTTTTTAAAGCCTCTGGGCAATATACAATAGCAGATTTCATAAACTACAGGGTAAAAATGACAAAGCCATAATAACAAATGTCAAGCTGGCAATTACCCATCCCAAACAATTCTTTGCCTTGCTAAGTCAGATATTCCAAATGTGTCTCTTTTGGACAGAAAATGAGAGAGAATTTTTAAATGCATCAACTCTCCTAACAGTCCTCTGTGTTCAGACCTTTGATATTTATCTCTAAAGATGATCAATAAGAGGTGTTGACAATACCCGGGATATGAATGCAAATATCTGTAGTGGCTAAAGTAACAAGGCTCTTTTACATTTAGGATTCCATTAACAGTGCTCTACTAAAATATCTGAGATCTCTTCAGGGAGTCTTTCAAAAGCACATCAGATAGGAGATAAGAATCTAGAATGAATTAGCTGAAGGATCTTGATCAAGTCACTTATCCTCTATGAGCCTCAGTTTTATCTCATCTGTAAAATGAGGCAAGTGGGTCAGATATCTATAAGACTGGTGAAGTCTCCACTATATAGGCTGTCACTGAATTGTATGATTTTTTTTTTTTGCTTTTAGTTTCTCTCTGCAATTTTCTGAAGCAAAAAAATGCTAAGATGGAATACTCAACTTTGGCTTAGTGTTGAGGACTCTCATGCATAGGTTTTGGTGTGTGATCTAGGATCTACAATTGGATTCTTCCTTCCACTCAAATAATCCCATTTTAGATTCCTTTGTAAAAGGGAAATTTTATATTTCCTTTAGTTATTCAAAGTTGTTGAAATGGTCTTAGAGTCCACAAACTAAAACCTATCCTGTTACTGTTGTCTATCAGATGTCAGAGGAGGAAACTGCACATTTCGCTCCTTCTTTACATTGTTTTAGGCAGGAAGGCCTTTTTAACTTCAGATTGAGTTAAAAATGAACTTCAAGAAAAGTCCACACAAAAGAGACAACACAGTTTTACAACAATTCTCCAATGATAAGCTTACAAAATACAAAATTTACTTTAAGGTATAGCCTGTTTGTACATGTGTATTTATTCATATATTTTTATTTACATATTACATTTATTAAAAACATGTATTTATTATATGTATAGTTATAATTATATATTTACATAATTTTTATACAAATATATATATTCAGTCTCTAAAATAGTATCCTCCTTACCACTCTACTAATAAAGGAAATCATTGAGTGTGTCAACATAATTTAATAACAGTCTGTCAGAGAGTCATATAGGTATCTACTTTTAAAATGTTCATCAAAATATTTACTAAACTAATGAACACAGTATCTAATATAGTAGTTATGAACTTAGGCTCCAGAGCCATATTGCTCAGGTTTATATCCTGGATTTATAATTTACCTTGAGTAAGTTACTAATCTTTCTACATCACTTTTCTCAAGTGTAGAAAAGTAGTACTTCCCACCTAGAACTGTCATGAGGATTAAGTAAGTGAACACATGTAAGGAACTTAAAACAGAGCCTGGCTCATTAAATGTTAGCTTTTACTTGATTTTCTATTATAACATGAAAAAATGTTAATGCCTTGCTCTTGCTGAATATCACAGAAAAGGTTAAATTCATTACTATGTAATAGAAATTGTGACATCCATAGGTAGAAAAATATATTATAAAAGATAAAGAAAATATGACTCCCTAAGAAAATTCTACAGAGTAGTTAATACTATTTCTAAACTAAAAAGCAGTATCAAATATCATGTTTAAGTCTATAGTTCTTTGAAATAAAGCCAGACCAGAGTTCAGTGACAGAACTTAAGGATCAGAGTTCAAAAAGTAGAAGAGTTAGAATTCCTAATTCTGGCATCCAACTAGAGATGGCCCTCACTGCTCCCATTTCCCTACAGATGACAGCCAGAGGCTAGGCTTGGGTGAGTATCTCCCAGCAGAGCAGTGCTCTGTGTTAAATGGCAGAGAGGGGCCCTGTTTCTAGGAAATCACTAAAATGCAGGGTACTCTGAGTAGGTAGAAGTGACAGTGGTGGTTGTGGTGGTGGTAGATAGAACTGACATTGCACTTAACTTTGTGCCTGCCATTCTGCTAGACTTGCCACATTTACTTAAGAATAAAACCACTTATTGAGAGAAAGTCAAAGATATAAACCCTGGGAACAAGGAGGAATAACAGAAGTTGGGACCAGAACCTGCTATGGAGTTGGAGGCCTTATATGTTCCTTATATGAGGAACTCTCCACAAAAAGAGAAGTTGGGCAGTGGGGAGAAGAGGACACGCTATTGTTGGAGCTGATGGATGGAAAAAAGGAAAAGGAGATGAACCTTTATTGAGCACCTGCTATCATTTACTATCACGGAGTACAAGGAATTTGCTGGAAAAAAGGAGGCAAAGGCGTAGTGGCTAGGTAGAGGGAGTTCTACCCATTTCTCAAGTATTCCTATTACCCTTTCAGATACTAACTCTTCTAATTAAATTGACTTGCTCTAGAATAATCTAGTTAAATCATATATCTGTATGTGTATGGACTATTAATAATCTTAATATCATAGTACATAATATTAAATGGAAATATTCAAGTTTATTTTCTTTGAAAACATCTATCTCATCTACCTTGGATCATTCTCACATCAGTTACCTTTTCAAATAAGTTTTTCATCAACCATTCTCCTTCATAATTTTCATTAAGAAAACTAAAATCTTTAGTTTGTTTTTTTGGGAATATTTCCTTTACAAATTCAAAGAACCTTTTCATTGAGTTTATAAATCTAATATTTTTGAAAAATTTTGTAATAAAATGCCACAACTTATGGAAAAGTGAGAATAGGCATCATTTTACCCTTATTAAATATATCCAATGTAACAATTTTAATATTTCGTCATGACTTAACTGAAGTTACTTATATGTCTACCTAATTTTAATGAATCAAGGTGAAAATATGACCTTGTAGGTTCTGGCACACTGCTCAATCAACTTGATCATACTCTACATGCAATCCATCTGGTTGTATCCTACACTTAAAGGAAATCTAAAACAATAGTGAGAAGACATGGAACTATATTCACTATGCTGATTTTATGGCAGATGATGCTTGGTGTGTCTTTAAAAGTTAACTATGAGACAGTCAACACAAAATTAGGCAAAAAGTTTCTGCTGGGATTTGAATTTCTAGTTACTACATCCAGGATGATGAAAGCAGAGGCAGAAATACCAACACCATGAGAGATGCACACATGCTGGTTTCACAAAAAAATGCCGCCTCCCTTCAACTTATTAAAAATTGTTCTCTCCACTTTTATCTTTGGAATACATCAGGCTTAAAACAAAGCAGAGGACAGAGTCATTTTTAAAGCCAAACTTTTTCCTTTTTGTCAAGCCACTAGCAGGTAGTTTATTTTAAACCTTAGATGAGCTGTACCTTCTGCTTCATTACCTTTCACCAAATACTGCACATTTCCCAAACTTCTACCCCTGCTCTCAAGGCAAGCACAGACTCCTCATGACTGCTGCTAAGCCCAAGAGCCACAAATTTCTATAATAAGATAGATACCACCTCTATTTCCTCACATTGCTTTAGGATAAAATGATGTCTGAATTTCAAACTCCATTACGCTAGAATAGAAATAACACTACCTCACTTCTTACATGGAAAAAGTATATTGGAGGAAAATTACTTTGACACATAAAACTGTTATGTCAAACTTGGTATTATGATGATCTAAAATGTTAACTTGCCAGCTACTTAACAGGTTTAGATGTGGAATACCTAAAAGAGTCAAAATACCACCTTCTGATTTAATATCAAGCTGAGGAAAATGCTTAAATGTAGTATTAAAGCTGGGAATAGTATGCATATAAAATAAACATTTTTTTACTGGTACAATTTGTTCTCTGAAGAGTTATCATCTAAAATATATTTATAATAGATATATTTTACCATAAGGGACTGGAATGGATCCAAGTGTCTAGCACAATTTAATACAACTTTTGTCTTCAACTCTTAAAAACAAATTGACAATTAGAATAGCTTGTAGAGATTGCCTCCCAAAGCTACAGAGGGTTTTGAAGAATTGCTAGAACAAAGGAAGGCAGGATGGTATTCTAAATGGAAAGAGAAATATAGCTAAGTTATGGAGAAGTCCAATGGCAGATGTCCTTGAACATTTTCTTAATGCCTAAAACAGGAATACTATTCTCTACTCTTTCAGGATAAAGTTAAATAAGGGATCTTGAAACCTTTTTAAAACTCTGAAGGGCTATATAAACACAGGCTTGTCATCTAAGTAAAATCTGTTAGGGGTATTATTTTTAATTAATAAAAATAAGTGTTCAAACAAACTGGAGAAGGAATAGGAGATAGAGGTTAAGGAGATTAAATGAGTGATATTTTGGACACACATGCGGGAAATGAGGATAGACAAACCAAAGAAGTTACTGGGGAGAAACAGAAGAATAAACCTGAAATTCAATGTAAATAAAGTATCAACTGAAAGCTTAGATGTTACAGAAAATGATCTGTTGATAATGATTCTCAAGTTTTAAGCCCAGATGATTAAAAGAAGAGTAACACAAACTGAAGAGGTGGTTTAATGTATAAGAAAAGATAAGCTTAATCTGAGTCCTACTGCTCAATATACAAGTCATAATTCTGGAATTGTCATAATTTCAGTGCAAGACTTGACTTGGAGGCCATTGTACAGTAATTCAAATAGATTTGAATTCTGACTGATCTAAAAAAAAAGAAAGGAAGAAAGGGAGGGAGGAAGGGAGGGAAACTAGGTAGAGAAGATTTCTTTTTAAAGATTTAACTTACCTAAGTGCATGCCAAAAAATCACAAACAGATGTTCCAAAATCTAAGTTCAATCTCTCCAGGTAGAAATATAATGATCTAAGGATCTTGTCACATAAAAAGGTTACTCCTTGGGGAAAAGCAGAGGGTGGGATAAAGAGACATGAAGGTGAGACACTAGTCTTTGGAAAAACCTTAAATAAACAGGAGATGGTCATGCTCTGAGATTACCAGGGCCAACAAAATGACTGCTGGATGCAATAGGCTTTTGGTTTACAAGAGACCAGGTAACCCATTCAGTTTAGTGACCCCCATGACTCTGCATGGAGACCTCCCTCACCAGTCTACATTTCCCTTTCTTGCTGCCATGTTCTACTGAGTCAATCAAATTCATTACTTGGTTTTATGATTAATTAAGATACTACCACTTATTATTTTGCTTTAAAAGTGAACATATAATTTTAGTCAAACTGGTTTTTTTCTGATTATCAAGTTGGTATTTTTACTAATGTTTGTCATGATCAGATCCACAGACAACCTTTCATGACCTGACTTGTTACTTCCTTCCCACTTCACAGTCTCCTATCCTTTAACAATAAAATGAACAAAAACTAAATCTTATTTAATATTATTTACATTTATAGTTTTTCTCCCCCTCAAAATATTTTATGAGTCTTGCCTAAAACCTGTATTTCTTCCCAGTAATCAGGGTTACTGTGGATAGTAGGTATGACTTTAACTTATGCTAATATATTGCCTCTATCATCTGTTGAAGAAATAACAGGAATAAAGACAAGCAATTAGAGATATTTCTATAAAAGTAAACTCATGTAACTAAGAACCATATTTCTATTCATGGGTGAGTCATGGATTTGGTGGGAAATTTAATTTGGGAACCTTTTTACCATTGAAAAATTAGGAATGTGTGGTCAGTAACAATTTTTACTACAGTCCTATGCAAAGGAAAAAAATGGAAAGAAAAAATTAATTCAGAGCTGGTGTCTAGAATAGACTGTACTAGGAACCATGAGGCTCACACTCTAAGCCAAGATGATGAACAGCAGCTTTCACAGCAAATGGCTGGGAACTGTAGACAATCATCACCCGAAAATAAGAAAGAAGACATTTATAAGAAAGGTGACATTCCTCCACTCAAATTCCTCCACTCAGTTGGAAGATTCATACTGAGAGGTAGAAAGAATACAAGAAGATGACCATGAAGGACTCAGACATGAAGAACTCAGGTCCACAAAGTCAACATGCCCCTTTCTGACCAGACTACTACCTACATCCATAGGACTCAAAACACTAAAACAATTGCATGTTTCACATTGACATATATGGCAGATCTAATCAACCACTAAAGAAATTTTCCCTCTTCAATTTCCCACAGTCCCACCTACATTATACTTGGAAAAGACAGAACCAGACATAATGTTAAACACATCACATCTACCTTAAAATGCTACCACTTTCTTGTAAGAGTATGGTATACTAGCAAGACAAGTGGCTTAACTTTTTTGTTTCCAAAGTACCTTAACAACAATAGAATACTGGCTTAACTATTCTGAATTTCCTTTGCCTTGCAACTCTCTAGTTGTGCCAGTCAAAAAATGCCTCATATTTCTGTTGAATTTAGGGAGTCCTATAAAATATGACCACATCTCTCGAAATATAATGTCTCTACCACAAAACTTAAATCAAGCCAAGTATAATCCAAAATGATTCCCTCATGATTACTAGCATGAAATCTACCCTTAAAAAAGGATTATGGCATTTCTCCTGGTAATCTATTAAAAAAAATTATAAGATGAAATACTTTTTTTTCCCTTAGGAGTATGCAAAGAAGTAACTTCTTTAGTTGTCATGGGTTACCATTCTCTGAAATGGCCTGTTTATGGAAAATTGTGGAAAAGAGTCATCACATTCAGTGGTAATAATAAGTTTGGAGGAACTTAAGTGTTCCTTATACACCCTTTAATATTTCAAAATTGATCTACTCCCATGGTATACTTAAGTTTTTGTTTGACCATAAAGCAATCCCATCAGCACATTTGATGTAGACACAGGTTTCAGTCAAATAAGGAATAAAATCGAGTCCTCAGACTTATTGAGTAAAAGTATTTCACTAACAGCTGCATATTTTAGATTTGTCTTGAGGCCCAAAGAGCTAAGTGCTAGTGAGGTAAGGCTTCAGGATGGAGGGAACTAAAACTACCAAATAGGGACAACATGGGAAAGTAAAATCCAAGACCTAAAGAACAACAGAGTTAACAAAGTGAAGACACTGAAAAACCAGAATTAGCTCAGACAAGAATGGGGTGTCTCCTCCCCAAGTCTAAGGAAAAGAAGTGGGAGTTGGCACAGATAAGGATACATCCACAGATGTGGAAATAGGTGATGAAGCTCACACCTGGCACCACTGATTTCTGGGAGGGGGCAGGAGGAGGAAAATCGTTCTTTAGGGGACAAGGAAGCTGGGACAGACAGAATTCAGAACTTGAAGAAAGAGGTCATATTTGGGGGTGCTGCCTAGAAGAATAAGAAATAAATCTGACCAGGAAGATATCAAAGGATCTCTAGGTGATCCTGAGATACAAACCTATGTCTGAAACTCAGTTTCAATGGGATCCATCTAGAACAAGTGAGCCTCAAGTCCTCTCAGTCACCCTACCTTCTAGAGATCTGTTCTTCTGTCTTTAAAAAAGGGACAGTAGCTAAATGACTTCTGAGAGCCATGAAGTCTAGCTTTCCAAATTTTCACCCAGTCATTGAAAATACAATCTAGGGTGCACCTGATTTTAAAACAATATTGACATTAAAATTGCACTAAAAAACGAGAGATAAATTTCAAGAGACCCATTGTACAGCATGGTGACTACAACAATTATACTGAATTCATGAAAAATGTAAAGGTAGTGGATGTTATATGCTTTCATAACACAAGTAATAACTATGTAAGATAATGCATTTGTTAATTAACAAGATTTAACCATTCCACAATGTATATTTCTTCAAAATATCATGTTGTATGTGATGAAAACATGCAAGGTGATCTGTCAGTTTTAAATAAATTAAAATACATAAAAGAAAGCCAAAATTAATTTGTAATGAATATATAAATCTATATTAGACTGCAATTGGTTATGAAGAAAGTAGAGTTACAATATATATTCAGGTTCAGGAGGAAAAAGTTGGAGCATATTTAATTTCAGGTTTGCGTTTTTTGTTTGTTTGCGTGGTTTTTAAGTTATAATGGCCACTATGAAGCAAAAACAAAATCAATCTGTTTGAAGGGGTCTCTGTGGATTATGCCCTTAATTCATCACAAAACTAAGAGCAAACTGAAATTGATAATATGAGGGGTAGATCTTAAAATCTAATTAGTAGAATTACCAGTAATTTACTATTTCCTAGATTTAAATTGGGTCCTGTTACTATTTATAATTTATGAAAACAAAATCAATCAAAATAATTACAATCCAATCCAAATGGGGGAAATTATTTATTTATACACTCCCTCTAAAAGAGAAAGAATTTTTTCTATAATTAAATACATTGGTTATTAAGCCACTTTCTATGGTCAAATGGTCTTCATTGCTGTTAAAAGATTTAAATCTATTAAAAATATAACATGACACCTAAACTAATATGACTTTTAAAACTGGCTTTCCTAAAATGGATCTACAACTACTGTGGTCAGGTTTGACCTCACTCTTGATTATTAAGTCAAATGTTAAATGTTGCTTAGAATATAATACTACAAGTAAATCTCATAATAATCTTGTTTTTTTATTGGTTCATTTCAGTTATACATGACAGTAGAATTCATTTTGATGTAATTATACAAGCATGGAATATATCTTATTCTAATTAAGACCTCAGTTTTGTACACAATGGTGAGATTCTTATATTTATATAGGAAAGCTATATCAGACTCATTCTAAAATAATCTTGGTTCTTGATTTAAATATATAGGAAGTGTTTGAGGTTTTTTTTTTGGTTTTGGGGTTTTGTTTGTTTGTTTGTTTGTTTGTTTGTTTTGGACACCAGGGATTGAACTCAGAGGCACTCAGTCACTGAGCCTCAACCCTAGCCCTATTTTGTATTTTATTTAGAGAGAGGGTCTCACTGAATTGCTTAGTGCCTCACTTTTCCTACGGCTGGCTTTGAACTCATGATCCTCCTGCCTCAGCCTCCCAAGCCACTGGGATTAAAGGCATGTGCCACCACACCTGGCTAGGAAGTGCATTTTTATGAGTAATTTTAAATTTAGAAATCTCTTCATCTCCACAACACAGATTTACCTAAACAAGTTATTTCAAGCTATACTTTTATCCTGAAAAGTGGCTCTCTTTGAAGGCATATTTTCTTTACAACTGACAATAATCCATTTCATTAACTTGAGACTTTGTATATCACAGATAAGAAATCCTTTACTGGTGTGCTATCAGAGAGCCTAAATATCTTCTATCTAATTGCTGGCATCAAGTGAACCACAGCACACAGGACAGGGGAAGGATGAGAGAAAGACCTTATCTGTGAAACTGGCATTCCAAGACCAAAGCTAGAGCACCTTCAGGAATTTGCATTTGAAGCTGTTTATCTGTAAGAGGGTGAGACCAGGTGAAGTTACCCAAATGGGATGAGACAGCTGGCCAAAGCTGACAAAAACTATGATCATGGGGAAAAAAGAAAGAAACTAATGGCCCACTTGGCAACTGAGCCTTGGAAAGAAAAATAAACTTTATGTGGGTCTCTCCAGATCAAATAGTTTTATAAATAGATTTATAAATAGTCTAGCTGGGGTGATGGGGTTCCTTTTATGATTATTATGATTAGCACTGAAATACAACTACTAAGCATTCAGTTCCCTATATATATCATTTTACAAAAAGAGTTGCAAATTAGATGAGAGTGAATGGTTTCACAGATGCTGACATGTTTCCAAAGTTTCTCCAGGATTAGAAGAATCACCAATGAATAACACTGGCGGAAATATTTTCTGACCACCAATTTATTTACACATTCTGTTCACATACCACCCAAATAACTTTCAAGTGAAGACAAGCATTAAGCAACTTCAAAACAGGGTCATTTTCAAAGTTCCCATGTTAACTGTAACACACTAGGGTTGGAAAGGAACATATCTATTACTGAACAAGAATAAGGTCAAAAGCACTTCCTATTCATACAAGCTCTTGGCCTGTTCCCCATTTCAGATTTTCTGGCCAATATGCCCTTAATACTTTTCCAGAATTTTTTTTTTTAAAGTAAGACTGAATCTGTCTGCAAATTGTTTCCTGTACAGATTCCTCCAAAATTCCCAGAAAGACTCCAGCATCTCCTGATATGGTCCCTGGATATATTTCCATAGTTTTCCATGATGACTTATACCTAAGATTAAGTTTCTCTTACACGTTTGACACTTAGGAACTGTACTGAAGTTCTGAGTCATTTCATATTTGATAATTTCTCCAGAACTTTGAACAATGAACTGTCACTATGTACTCTGCTCATTCCTTGCCTCCACTCTTATTTGCTTAGCTGCCTCTTAGAATTTTTCAAATTTTTGTATTCTATAACTTTATAAATTTCTTTGCAGTAAAGACTGAATCCAAGGACACTTTATCACTAAGCTATATCCCCAGCCCTTTTTATTTTTTATTTTGAGACAGGGTTTTGCCAAGTTTCAAAGGTTCTTGCTAAGTTGCTGAGGCTGGCCTCAAATCTGCTATCCTTCTGCCTGCAGCCTTCCAAGTCTCTGGAATTACAGGCAATGTGCCACCATACCTGGTCTATAAGTGGCTTTTATAACTTGCCTCAAAGAACGAGTCTCCTAAAACATTGCCATTCCTCAATACAAAATTAGCTCAATTAAATGAGCTAGTAATATATTTCAGGCACTATAGTGGGTTTGGAAGATACAGAGATAAAAGGCTTGAGGAAAGTGACAATAAGCAATAATAATGTGCACAAACTGACTTG
Source organism: Glaucomys volans (assembly GCA_020662805.1). Taxonomy (NCBI): domain Eukaryota; kingdom Metazoa; phylum Chordata; class Mammalia; order Rodentia; family Sciuridae; genus Glaucomys; species Glaucomys volans. Next base: position 433,773 of record JAJEJO010000849.1, on the reverse strand, counting down.
GGAGTACAAAGGAAGGGTTCCTAATCCAGGTCTGTAGAAGGAGGATGGGGAGTTTAAGAGACCTCACTTGAGCATCTGGGTAGATGCTGGAAAGATAATGAGTCATTCTGGTCAACAGAGTAAGAAAAAGGTAGGAGATATGACAACACTCACATTGATCTTGAAGGAGCTGCTAAGGCCAGAAATAAGGTGTGTATTGAGAACAGAAGTGGTAAGATGTGGAGTTAGAAAAGGAGATACATTTTAGTTTATGGAGGGCTATGAATTCCCTATGTATTTGGAAAGGAAAAATCTATACTACTTTTGTAAAAGAAAGTGATATGAATCAGTTTTCTTTATATAAAGAGGACTATGGAAGCAGCTACATGGAAAATTGGAATGGAAGGGGGAAGGGAGAAAGGTGAGGCTGCAGGCAAGGACTCAGGCTTCAGCATCATCCAGATGAGAAAATGACAGGTTCAAGTAAGGTAGAATGGATGGGGATGGAGAAGGGAAGATCTAATGAACTTGACTGAGAGGTAAAACTCAAACTTTGCATTTTATGTTTGGGTACCTGGGTGGATGGTGATTTCTTTCACTGAGCTAGCAGACACCAAGGATAAATAGGTTTTACAAGATTCTGAGTATGGCATCAAATGTTTTGCAAATCAAGGCAAAATGCCTGGTAGACAGCTGAACATGTGGACTTGGAATTCTGGAAAGAAATCTTGGTTAGGGGTTCAGAATTGCCATGGACAATTAGGTAGCAGGTAAAAACCACTGAATAGAATAAGATCACCCAACCTGTGACACATTCATACTTAAGGACATGTGGAGGAGAAAATGCCCACAAAGGAACATAATGAGAGAGCCATCACAGAGATCTGAAACTGGGGAAAGCTGATGATCTGAAATCAAAGGAGATAAATATTAAGAAGGAAGTAGTGATAAGAAGGCTAGAAAAGGATAGAGTGGGCAATAGAAGTTGGAGCAGAGAAACAACTACTGGAAACAGGACCAGAAGCTGATTACCACTGGGAAATCAGCTGTGGTGAGTTGCTTCTCATAATGACAAGGTAATCCACCCCTAAAAACTGACTGTGCTAAATAAAAATCTCAGGCTTGGAAATCTGCTAGGTCAGTTTGAATGTAGTTCCTTCAGTTACCACCTATGTCTAAGCAGAAAAGTTGTTTAATCAATCTGTACCTCGGTTTCATTACCTCTAAAGACAGGTAAGAATCACCAGCTATTCTAAGTTAAATGAGTAACATACATAAAAAATACCTACTGCACTAGCTAGTTTGCAACAGTCACTCAATGTATCAGGTACCTTCTTAGATACACACATGCGTACCTACCAGTCACACCTAGAGATTTCCACCCCTGAGTTGAATCATCATTCATCTACCTAATTTGCATATCATTCTATAATGAACCAAAGCTGCAACTACATAATATCTTGTAGACTCTTGGGAAATTAGAACAGGTCTTTTAGAAATGCAATCCTGTGAGCTATACCTCATTCCTCCAAAGTCTTCATATACCTCATAAGAATGAGCAAATTGCCCATAGCCACTAGACAAATAACACCAGCTCGTCACAGGCTTATGGACAAAGAGGTAGATAAGTAGATAATAACCAAATTAGTTTCTTACATATACACAAAAACAGGTGCAAATATCTGTCAAGCAATAAGTGTATCCCTTTAATTATGAATCAGGGGCATAAAGTAGTCAAAAGTTGTCATATTTGACTTTAGAATACAATTTAAAGCCCTGTATTAGTACTAGATTACTTCATAAATGTGTTCTTCCATGTGATCAAATAAAACATTATGACAATATTTAATTGAAATATTGTGTTTTTGTGTTCAACATATTGTTAGATTAAAGATTTATTTCATATTTGTCCTGAGATATTATCTTTGTCATGCAACATACCTAATTTAAAAGTATGCTATACCCACTTCCAGTAGGGGAAAGATATTAGCTATTGATAAATATGAAAAATGAAAACCAGGTTTAAGGACATGGACAAAGCACACATAAAAAATCGTAATATACTTCAGAGGAAGAGTTTTTCTGTTCACTGGGCTAATAACACCCCAGCCATGGAATGCAAAGAAGTGGTTATAATTACACCCCATGCAGACAACGGTACGCAGCTCAATTTATCCAGAAAACAACCTTTCAGCCACATTTGACTTCTACATATGGAGACACATCCACCAGACCCTAAACAATACACAATTTCTCAAATATATAGCATTAATTTTGCCTTACCCACCCAACCCTCAACTCATTCACAGCCAAACTGAAAGGACACTGAGAAAAATGAAGTTCTGTATAAGAAAAGAAAAAGGAAAATGGCTAGGAAAAGAATCACACTGAGTAGTATTGATAAGCAAGATTGATGGCTTCAGATTTCTCTTTGTGTTTACTGACAAAAGGCAGCATGCAGTAGCAGGCTTGGCTTGTTTCAGTGAAAAATGAGCAGGGTTAGTAGAGTGTCTGCCTCCAAAAATCGCTTTCTAGAACACTAGCTATCTTTTTCCAGTCTCACATGTTCTACATCCTATGACTATATTCTACCTTTGGTATTATAATTAGAAGTTATGCCCATTTTGAAAAGTATAAATACATTATATCTGTGCATTTGTCTGCATGTTTCAAGAACAAGACCTGCTGAATAAGGGTAGGTTATTGTGCAAGACAGCATTCATAATATTTACACAAACAAGTATGCATGCGAATTTTTGGAAAGACAAAAATGTCCCCACTCAAGTAGTTAGTATCACTAAACATTCACATTCTTCAAATACGAAAGGCTGAAAAATGAGCAGACACAAAACCAAACAGGAAGGGAAAAAAATAGAAGGGGCCCATTCATAACCACAATCAAGCATGAATAATTACCAATTTTGAATGTAAAGATCATTCAAATAAACGTAACTGATGGATCATCCACATAGGGTGCAAGTCAAAGTAAACAGACAGTCCACTTTAGAAAGTGTCTAGTGAATTGATTTAACAAGTTTAATGCGAGCATCAGTGTGGGGCTATTACTGATCGTAAGCTTTACTGATGTTATTTGTTCGCTTGGAAAAATACCGCTCTTTGGAATGAGCACATTAAGGCTAAAATTGCAGAGAAAACCCTATTACAACTTTATTGCTGGCAAATTGGAACCAAACCTTGTCTGTATATCAATTACTTAGAGTTACCACAGAGATAAATCCTTTTTTTTTTCTTCTTCCTTTTTTTCTCTTTCTCTCTCTCTCTCTCTCTTTTTTTTTTTTGTATAGACTCAATCTTGAAGACAGTGATGAGAAACTCCTTATTATACCCTACCAACATCACTAGGTTTTCTTAGCAATTTCAAGAAATTGTCAATTAAGTTCTTTTTATTAGGTTCCAAAAGCTGTTAAGTCAAACACAAATCTATCATAAGGCTTGTAACAGCATGTTATTTAGGCACATTTCAATGCTTCACTCTTTCATTATCTACCTACCCCAATGCAATTGCCAAGTTCAAGCAAAGTAAAGGAGTTTCTTGTTGATTATCTTAGGTTCACAGAAATTCAAAGTAAGTGACCACTCATTTGTGTCCAATGCTCTACCAAACTCCTGTTTTTATTAAAAGTGGGGGTGGGGCAGTAACAATTAACTTTAGAAGAGAGATTTGTTTCTAAACTTGTTACACTGGAGAAATGAGTTTGATATACCTACCCAGGGTAATATGCCCTCCAAAAGCACAAACTCAGTGAAGATTTTTAAACAATAGTACAAATGTATCCATTATTTGCTGATTTAACTTGAGCTGTGAGATAATTACCAGACAGCACCAAATCATCTAGATGACAAAACTGCCCCGCACAGTGACAGGGATTACAGGAACATGTGAGCGGTTGTCCTTCTTGCTCCCTGACCTAAGAAAGGGTAAACGCTTTGAAAAGACAATCCTGCAGGTCCCCAGAAAGAAGGAAAGAGTTAGTACCCTTGGAAGAGCAAAACAATAGAGGTGCATAGAGGTCAGCCCCAGAGGCAGCTGCTCCTTTGACCTTCTAGACAGACAAATGGGGCTTAATAGGAAAAGGACACAAAATGGCACATAATTCTAATGAATAAATATGGCCCAATGCTATTCAGGAGTCTCACACTGGAGGCATTCCATGACATTCACATTTCAGATGAGACTGTTTAAAAAAATAAAGAAGAATTAAAATAGAGTAAGAGTGATGAGCACCAGCTGAATGAAGAATGATGTTCTACAGTTTGAAGAAATTTTGACTGGACTTTACTTATGAAGAAAGGCAAAAAATTATTAAACTGTTTTTATATAAACTTAAATCTTCTTCCTTATTTACTCTGTAAAAATGAGTATTGTTTTAATCTTTGAAAAATGTAACATTCTCTAGATAAAGATTTGAATTTTTATCTAACTTATTTCCTAAGCAATTTGTCCCTCAGCAGTTTGAGCCCAACTTCTTGAGATTGCAAGCTAGTAGGGTCAGTTTACTTCCATCACCTATGTTCAAATATTGGCAATATAGTGACCTCAATTCTAAACATAGCCCACCTCAAATCAGGAATCAAGGGCAACATGGGGAAAGTATGTTCACCCCAATGGAGAAACAGTGGGTTTGCAGAATTCCAAAAGGCTTCCACTGTGCTCCCAGACTGCCACTGCGGCAGGTCTTATAAGAACTGTTTTTCTTGAAATCTGACTTTGTATTTAGGTTTCCACGACATTTTGCTAGAGCCTGACTACTTGGTCACAGGCTAACAACATTTGAAGAGGAAGAAGGTCAAAGCTATCATTATGGTGGTGACAACCAATCACAGTGGGAAAAAATAAGTTTTATTTATTACTCTTAATACAAGAAACCTTTACTGTGGAATATAATTGCACTGTCACTACACACCAGAGATTTTTAATCCCCAATCATTTCAACATATTTTACAGTTCATTACCTTTCCAGCTAGATATAGCACGAAGGACTCTCCTGAGCCTATACAAAAGCATTAAAAAGTCTACTATTTTCACACTCATATTTCGACTACACAAAATACTGAAGGGGGAATTTGAAAGAGGCTAAAAACTTGTTTATTTCAAATGAAGACTAGAATGAAAATATACATCTCATAATCAATTTTAAATCCCTCCACTAAAGATTAGAACATCTAAAATCATGCATCATGAAAAGAAATGGAGGCTGTGGAACAAACAGATTAGAATTTTAAATTGGTTTTATGACAACCACCGTGGCAGTGTCCAGACTAAACAAGACGGACTACACACCTTGCCAGCAACACACACAATACTGCTGCTGATACAAAGTTATGTTGCCTTTAGCAAGAGATTACCTGTTATGATGCTCATAAGTTCCAATAAGTGTCACTATGAAAAGGTAAGCAGTTGTATCACTGTGAATTTTGTTCAGTAAAAACCTATCACTTGCAGTCATTTTTCACACATTGTAGTTCATGCATCTTGCCCTACCTGGATTGAATTTAGACTTCATCACAATTTTGCCATGACAGAAGTTGTCTAGTTAGCTAAACTATATCATGAACATAGAATTCACTTTTTAAACACTTCTGGAGTCTGCAAACACTGCTCTTCTGGATTTGGGGTGCTTGTCTTTGGAGGTCCTTAAAGAGAGCAGCAACTACAGTTCTCACCTACTAAGCTGTGCTTCACTATTGAGGATGCTTTCTATAAAAAATGAAAAGTACTATTAGCAAACAGGTATTAATTAAAAACAATCATGCGGTTCTCTACATGAATCCTTCTAAAAACAAATTATGGAAATGATGTAACTTTCTCATCAATGAAGTACATTTGAAGCTTAATTTTGAATATGACCTTCCATTTGGAAATTACAATCAATATAATAGAAAAAGACATTTCACCAACTTGCAGTGAATTTTCCCAAAAAGTTTCAAGAATTTTTAGGGAAAGTCTACTTCAACTGCTTAGCAGTACATACCACCATTACCTTTTCTTAAGGAAACCAAAGTCTCTGATTTAGAATAAGTCAGCCCAAAGCTTCCTCCTCATTTTGAGTAAAGGGGAAAGGCCATTCTTTGTATTTCTAAAAATCCCAAAAGAAGAACAAAGAGCAAAGCCCTCTGTTTCATAATCACTATCTGAGGTACTGAAAGGCTTAGCTGGTTTCCCAATGAGATGAAACCAGGAAATTTTCTATCTGCAAGGGAATTTATAAAGAAAAATTAAAATCGAGTGAATAATTTTATCAAATGATCACACATAGTAGTGAGGAGGGTGAAGAATGGGTAGTAAAATATTTATTCAACATTTTTATTTTAATGTGTAAAGAAACGAGCCCAAATCCAGCTCTAGGAAGTTTCTGCCTTCACCTACTATTTCGTTAGTAAATCTTAGTTTACTGAATCTATTATTAAAGGAATAACATATTCCCTTTTAAGGACGAAAACTTTAGCAGGCCAACATTAAACTAGATACTCCTGTGATTAGAATCAAAGTTCAGAGGTAGAAGAAAAAACAGAGTTCCTCCCATGAGACAGGCACTAGGCAGCTGCTCTCACTCAGATTATCTCATGCTGCTTTCACCCCAGCCCTATGAGGTGACTACTGAAAGTCTCAGTTACACAGATGAGGAAACCGAGGCTCAGAGCTTATCAAAAACTTGTCAAAGTCACAGAGCTCCTTAGTGGCACAGTCAAGCTCTGATCTCAGGCCAGGTGACTTCTGAATCCACATTTTCCCTGCCAACTATGATGGTGAAGGGAGAAATAACAGTAGCCAATAGGCAAGGTTTTGTTAGTTTGTTTAAAAAGATGATTAAATTAGTGGGTCAGCTCCAGAAGAAAAAAAAATTAGCATTGATAAAAACTTGAAATCAAGTTTGGTGCTGATAATATATAGTCTTGAACACTTCAAAGTTATGACTTATTCAACCACTTTTAAAAAAAATTTATTCAGAGAATAAGATAGTTTTGGACTTCCTTGCTAACACAGTCAGGAAATGTCTGACAGATAACCATAGAAGGCTAGAGGAAACTCTAATGGATCTTCACAACAATTTGGAAACTTTGCTTATTATCATACTTAAGAACATTTCCTGTGCATGACTGAGGGTGGACAGTGGATAGCCATCTCATATTCTTTTCTCATCTGGTACAGTATACTCCTAGTATAAATGTGCATTATTAATCATTTTAAATGCACTACTTTTTAATAGGCTACTTAAAGGTGAACTAGTATCATGGCAACAGACACCTCTGTTGCAGAACCAGTGAGAGCCAGATATCCCATGGGGGGAAGTAGGGAAAAGAATCAGCAAGGAATGAGAAGTTAGGCTAGATCCCTGGGGCATATAAGGTAAGGACTCTGCATCTGGAGATAAACCATCTGGGTTTGAATTATAGTTCTTCTAACTGGTTAGTTCTGTATTTTGAAGAGTAAATGAGATAATCCACGAAGTACACTTAGTGGAACCTGGCACAGAAAAATACTCAATGTTAGTTATCACTATTATTCTTCAATTAGGCTGACCACCACAAAATTTCCACTAAATATTCAGATCAGGTGATCTGACTGAGGCTACAGACTCAATTTCATAAAAGCTTCAGCAGTATCAGGAGAGAATTCATGGCTAGGAACCAATGGCCTAGAGCTATGGTTTTCAAATCTTCTATGTGTTTGTTTGTTTGTCAAGGTAAAATATACCCAGAACCGAAAAGGAAAAGGAAGTAAGAAACCATTGGCCTAGAGAAAACCACTTGCCCCCAATACAAGGGTGATGACAAGGTCAGAAGAAACAATGCAGGAAAGTGATGCCTACTCAAGTTGACAATTATGGGATGGCCCCTACACATTAGTTGCTGAGTTGAGGCATCAGCTTCCAGCATGCCAGGTTGGGCAAGTTTAAATGATCGAAGGCTCTGGCAGTGGTATAGCATCAACAGTAGTGAACTGACCAGCATGGAGTATTTTAATGTTGACTATACTACATAGTGGACATGTAGCCTCAGGTTCAACCTTTCTTGCCTAGTTCATGTGTAAAATGGAGACATCAGTATACTTCAGAGCTTACAAAAGATAAAAGAGAGCAAGTTACAAAAATAAATCCACAGATAAATGAAAGGTGGTTTTATTTTTACATTGACCCATAAGTTATATAAGGTCCAAGATGGCAGGAGTCACAAATTTATCTCCACTATTATCTCAGACCTTGATTTCTAGAAGCACTACATAGTCCCAGATGCTTAACTGCCTTTTGAACTACATCAACTCTGGAGACTGAGAGAGAAACAAATGAAAATCAATTACTTATGAGTAGAAAATATTTCCAATGCACTTATCAAGCACCCTCTATATTTTTAGAAAGAGTAGAAGATATAGGTCCCCATATAACTGCAATGTCAAATTCAAGTTATAAAAATGAGCACCAATGAAAAAATGGTGAAAACCCTAACATCATTTTATTTTGGTGTAAAATTTTGTAATACATGTAGGTGTCATTAAAATGAAAGAGTTGTCAAAGATAAGACCTAGAACAAAAGAGACCCCAAATCTGTGTACAAGATCAAATAAACACAGCAGTACAGTGGGCTAGGCTAGGAAGACATCCAGGGGAAAATAAAAAAAAAAAAGTCATAGTTCTTTATCCTTTCAACACACAAATTGCTCAATTAAATTTTTAAAGGAAATAGTCATGTTTTCTTTTTAGAGAACGTTAATGAAGTTTTAGACTAATACTGATAATTTAAAAAAAAAAATACAAGTTGTCACCAAAACTGGTTTAGGTATTTTACCAGAAGCTGTCATGGTGCTCTGGGCTGATGCTCAAAGTAGCATTTATGCCCTAATGAAACTTCTATGTTCTGTGCTAACTTTCCCCAGAACAGATATTCAGCACCCTCGCACTAGAGAGAGTCCAATTCCTAGCACACAAGAGGAGATTAATAAGTTTAAGTTGATAATATGAGTGAATGATTCTGAAAGTATGTTTGCCCAGAAAGCACTGAGGAACTAGTTAAAAATGTAAATTTGTGGACCTCACTCCAGATCTCTGAATCAGAAACTCTGTAGCAAGGGCAAGCAATAAGCCTTCCAGGTGATTTTGATGCATGCTGAAATATGAGAACCACTGGAGAGGTACTCAAAAAAAAATCTTCTTGATATATATTACATAGGATTACCAAGTAAAAAGAGCATTCTCTATTCTCAGACATAGTGATTATAGCTAAACAGATATCCCAGGTTGTATTTTTCTCTCCAGAAACTTCATCTCTAATGAGGCTTTTCCGTTTCCATTTTGAAGTTATTCACTTATTTTTATCCTATGAGGTCACATTAGTACAGAAAGCAGTACGTTAGTAATGATTTTTTTCTAAGTATATAGAACAAATCAACAACAGCAGTGAAACAATAAGAATTCAACCTTTATCTATAATTTGCTTGCATACTGAGGTTAGTGGATCAACACTGAGAAAAATAAAGATCTTTTTAAAAAGTTCCATTAATTTCTTCCTATGCCAAAATTTTAATCAAAAAGTTCTTGAAGTTTAAAAGCCTTCAAGTGGAGAAGAATGTAGATTGTAGTTGGAAGATTTTGAGGACTATGCATTTTATCAGTTTTTTTCATTCAAAGGAAATTCCTTATGCATTTCTATATCATATGATGCTACAGTATTGCATGAAGAAAAAATATATAAAATTCATTTGTAGAATATAGCCTAAGACTTTTTTTGGAGCAATGAAAACTCAAACCATATTATCTCTGAAGCAGCTACTTGCATTTGGGCCTAATCAAGAGAAGAGAGTCAATATTCACTGAAAAGTTATCAAGAAATTAGAAAATAATAATTCACAAATGTCTAAGGAAAATTCACATATCATCTTTGTAGCCTGAGTAATGTTGGTGCATCAGAACCTCTTTCCTTTCCTTACTTACCTTCTGTAATCTTGAGCTTATTTTGACTAGGACATTTGAAAAGGCTATGGATGAAAAATGATTGACTAAGCTCATTTCTGTTTTTATAAGCAATCTCTCCAGGCTCAGACACCACCATATATTTTCCAGCTAAGTTGTAGAAAGAACCATCATTAGAAATTTTATTAAAAATGGGTAGTTACTTATGCACTACTTTCAAGAAAGAAAAAAAAATAAAACAGAACAAGTGGTCATACAAAAAGCTGAAATTCCCATGACTTTCTGATTTTATCGCAGGAGCACTCGACACTTATATTGTCAAATATAGAAACTCTAATTCATTTTTAATTTGAGAAGTAAATGATATACCAAAATACATCTTGTATTGGTTTTTATTCTCAAAACTATTCTATTCTTTATTCTTCTCAGCCAGTCTGGGACTTACTTTTCTTTGCCAGAAGGTTAAGCACTGAAATATCAAGATGACCACAACAAAATCATAGTTTACTCTAAGTTATTAGTGTATCAATTTGAAAATGAAATCCCACAAAGGAGACGTCTAAGTGGTCTGTTATCAGAATTGCTTCTTGCAGGGGTTTGTAAATGGAAAAGTAAGTTTATCACTTATTATTTAAAACATGAAACTATTTTCATGTTACATCAATATGCATGTCTAGAAGCTTGTTTAAGGAAACTATTCACCATGCAAAGTTTTAAATGCACAGTATCAAAGAATAATTTTTGACATTTTGATTCATACATGCTTATAAAGCTCCAAGACAACATGGTTTAATTATAAAACATATTTCTACTGCCTTAGTCATGCCAATTAAATTTGATTGGATACTTTCTTTATTCAACAAGCCCCTTTCATGTCATTTTAATTTACTGTCAAAGCAGCCTGAATATTGGAAACTAAATTATTTACTACAGCCCATAAGCCAATAATGTTCCATTTGTCTCGTACAGAGGGAGACTAGACTAACAAGATTATTAAGGACATTACTTGTAATAGCGAATGTCCTTCACTTTATTTGAGCTTCATGCTGTGCTTTCAGAGATCATACTTCAAAAGAGCTCCATTTCATTCCGTCACAGAACCTCTGATATAAATTATTCTCTACTCCCTTTGTAATATTCTGATCATAGAGAAAGTGGACCCAATATTATTGGCCTGAAATGGAAACGCACTCTCTTCTAAGATAGCTACATAGTTTATTTGTGTTAAACACCTTTGATGCACTCTGTTGTGCCAGTAGAGCAAATCAGGAAAAAAAAATTAGTTGAATGTATCTTACAATGAAAATATTTCACACATTAAATTCATAAAAGCTTTTGTTTCCACTGTCCTGAATACGAACAATGCTTCTAAGATTCTAGGATATAATCTTATAAGTAAGATATAAGGAAATCAATAGTCTTAGTTTTCAGAAAAATCATAGCATTCAACAGGCATTATATATTTGGACAGACACTTCATACAGAGCTCCAATATTGTGAAATCCTAGAAAGTGAATTAAAACATCTCATCCAGAAGCACTCTTAAAGCCAGAAAAAATAAATAGAGCTATGGTATACTCTAATATGCCCATGGTCCAAGGGAATTCTGCTGAGGTTAGCCTCATGCTAAGACTTATTTAACATCTTCATTAGTGGTCTGGAGAGGGAGGAAACACATCAATTATATTCACAAATGGCAATTAATTGGAAGTGTTGTAATTATTAGTATAAAAATAAAAAAAAAAAAAACACAAAGAGGGCTGCAGAGGCCAAACCCACAGGAAAGAAAAAATTCAAAAATGGCCTCTGATAAGTAAATTAAAAGGGTATATCAGAGTAAAAATATTAAGTCCCAAACAGATGCTCGGGAACTCCTGTTTAAAAGATCATACAATGATGTCAGATTAGGAACCAGCTATAAAACAGATCAAACTAATGGCAAAAAAGGAAGGGAGATGATGTGGTCTCTCAGGAGAGGAAGAAGCAGAGCCGGCAACTATTAGGGAATTTGTTACCACAAATAATTGCTTATTTGAGCTCAATGATGATTGAAAAGTTTATATACAAAGTTATCTACATAAAGGAAGGCTTTGTTTCACATAACAAAATTGGGCAATGCTTTTTTTCAGATACCTCACAAGGTTCCAAATATTATTTAATAAGGCTTAGAGGGACATATGAAATGCAAAATTAGTAGTGGATGGGAAAGGAAAAAGAACAGTAGGGACACAAAAGGGAGCCAGGAATTAGCCTAATAAAAACATTACTTTGGGTTTTTAAACCAGATAAATTGAGTTGTAAGTTATAGCATTTTGTAAATGAGTGATCAGAATAAACAGCAAAGGGCTCCAGCTTTCCAAGTACACTGATACAATCCCTTGAATATATTTAGATATCCTGAATATCACAAAAGATTATCAAATCATTCTCTCTCTCTTATATGCATGCTTCTATGTAAGGTAAAGCAATTCCACCAAAATAATAGAAAGAATTACATTGTGCAATTGATGTAAAGCACATTTTCTCCAGTAATGTGAAATAAGCTATTTAGTAGTGCTTCCACCATTAAGCAATCAACCATCTTTTGATAAAGGAAAATATAGTAGGCCCTTAGCTACATTTGAGGGGTTCTATATGCTACAGTTAAAAGCAATGTATTCTCTCATAAGTTTTTCTTCAGTTACTGCACTGTTTAACTCAATTATGAAAAGGAAATCTATTTCTAATTTTGTTGAGGTAAATGCATGTGAAGGGAGCAAATTGCACTTTCTAGGCAATAGGTCTCAATTTTGATGCTGGAGAGCACAAGGTGACACTCATGTACATGGCTCAGATTTACACAATAATGGGCAAATATTTCAAGGCAAATGCAGCTATAATGTTTATGTTAAAAACAATAGGTTATGACAGCAGTCAGATGTTCTATATCCCTCAAGTGTTGAAAATAAATTGTTTCTTTTTGCACACAAGAGATGAAGATTACCAAGGTGAAACATGACAGAAAATTTGTAGAAAATGATCTTGTCTGTGAGCAAGGCTTGCTTTCTGGTACTGGTTGATAAAAACAGTAGCCCATAGACCAGTGTGTGTTGCCTTAATGAGTCAAATGACAATGAATTTTGAACAGAGAGCCTTGAAAAAAATGGTTTTGGTCCTGACTTCTACTAGAATTCTATCCACACATAAAATGGCAAAGCTTTGAGTTCAAACGTCTGGTAGAATCACATTTTTGTTTTATTTCAAGATGGTGGGAAGCCTGGCATGCATTAGACTTGCAGTAATTACCTCTTACTGACTTTCTACAAGCTTACACCCTCTCTCACACCTAGTCTCTTTCTTAGCCTGAAGTTTCCCCTTAGCTTTTACCTAAAAGAAAACAGTATTTCTCAGCCTCAACACACACTAAGAAGTCCTTTTGCCTCCTCTTCCCCAGGACACTCAGGAAGAACTAAGTGGAAGATCAATGTGAGCTAAATACATGCCATTTTAAAAAGATGGAAGCTCACTGGTTTCATTTTAGTTCACCCGAATCCTTCAAATTGTTCATATACTTGCTTTCATGACTGACATAACCTCCCACCTGAAGGACATCTAATGAGCAGCAGTGATTTGTTATAACTTCAGTATCATGTATAACGTGGACAGTGGAGATTTTACCCCAACTCGTATACATATTAGTTACAGCTGACTAAATTGCCAGACAATACACTTGAAAGCAAGACTTTCCATATTCATTTTATATGCCATTCTGTGATTTATTCCTCCATTATTAGACCATTTGCCTTGGTAAAAGAACTAATTACTAAATTCACTAACACAAATGGAAAGAACTAACTCATCACACTGCCCCACTAGGTAAAAGTTACAAGAAGAATTTCATTACAGCCTTGATTCAATTATACTTTGGTTTAATTTCAATACTATATGTCTACAGACAGCATCATCTTTTGTCATCTTAATTTCTTAAGACTTTTAAAATAACATGCAGCAGAAAATTAAATAAAACATTACATTTTAGGTCATTTAAACTACTTGAATTTTTAAATGCAGTATTCATTTTTCCTCTGTATCAACAATGACTCATCTTTCTGATCCATGATCTACTTAATCTGAAACTTAAACATAACCATTCAGAGTTTATTCAGAAGAGTTTATGTTTTATAACATAAGTCTAGTGGACTAAAGAGAGAAGATGGAAACAGAAATCAACTAATTGTAAGGAACAAGGAAATGTTTCCAATAAAAATGATCACATTTTTATCTCATCAAATAATTTTTATTCATATTGATATAATTCATTATCTCTATACTTCATGTTTGAATATTATCAATATAAGCTCTAACATTTATAATCCCAGAATTGTCCAGGCTCTGCAGGTAATACATTTGCAATCTCCATAATGTCATTGGAATTAATGTTATATATTTATTAGCTTCTAATTGAGCATGAACAAAGATATGCCTTACAGACATGGATTTATCAATCATTTGCCTTTCTAAAACATGATACTCCATTTTTTTATAAGCCAGTCAATGTGTTAATTTTTTGGATTTTTCATTTTGAAGAATGTACTATGAATTTTTAAGATAAGGTTCTTTATGCAAGCATGGAAATGTATACTACATTCTACTTATGAAAACACACATGAGAAAAACCAAATATATAAATATATTGTAAAGATGTACATTTTAATGTTCTAATTAAAGCATATGCAAAAATGCATCGTATATATACTGCACTCAAATATTTTAATATATTTATCTTCTTTATGTAAATACCTATGCATAAAGTTCTATAAATAAAATTGTAAGATAGAGTGAATAACATTTCAACATAGAAAAATGTATGTATATGCAAATCTATAGATATATATGTATGCGTGTATTTTTCCTGATTGAACTTTATATACTACCCTCCATTTTGACTGAAACAGTGAAATAACTAGCATGTTGCCTCTCTGAAGCCGAAAGCAATTTCCTTTTCTAATTTTAGTTATGCAAAGCCTATGGGCATCATCAGCATTTAGTAATTAGTTTTATAATTACTGCTGTTTTGCTCACTGTCATTCAATTTTTCTTACAACATGGTCTGGGATTGAAACATCCCACATCCACAGCTGTGTAAATTGCTATCCATTTATATGGCAAAAAAAGTAACATTCCACATACATCATTATTCAGTCAAGATTGTGTTGCTGGTACTTAGGTGATGCCTTGAGTGCATAAGCTGCCCACTAAAATGCCATGGAAAATGGCATTCCAAGTTCTAAGAAAAGCTAACAGGGTAGAGAGAGAGGACATGAAATCTCCAGAACAGTAAGATTATATCAACAAGCACAATGGAACATTAGAAGTCTAAAGACTGTGATGTCAAGGCAAGCATTTAAAATGTTAAGTAAAAGCGCTCCTTTTCTGTAGGAAAGAGGAAATGAACACATATCTACATATCCATGGTTAGTGTTAAGAACACTGTTTCTTCAAAGAGGCAATCAAAGCTTAAGAAAAGGTTACAATCGTGATTTATTAAATTTTTCCTAAATTCCCTGAAAAAATGAAAAAGATAGCTCGTAACTTGGATACTTAAATTTTATTTCAATGTGATTTGTAAAATCAAAACATGAATTTATCTCTCACAAAGACTGAAAACTTAAAAGCTAACAATGGTTCAGTAAATTATTGTTGTGATACATGAACTTAAAGAGCTTCTCCATGAAACTCTGAGCACTCTTTAAGTACACCAGTTGTAGCTACATTCTTCATAGATTTTGCGAAATCAAGAGTTTGTGAGTCTCATATCATAGACAAATGTTTAGACTAAACCTGGGGATGTTCATCAACCAAGGTCTCAGGGAACTGACCTCAAAGCCAGCTATACATCTCAGGGCCCTCTGCCTTGGAAAAACACATTAACAAGCTCCAGAATTAAGAACCCATCTGAATCCAAAGGCCGAATGGTCTCTCTGATAAATGAATGATGATGCATAATGCGGGGGGGAAGGGTGGCAAGAATGGAGGAAGGATAGATAGCATAGAGGGAAGGGAGGGGTGGGGTTGGGGTGGGGGGGTAAGAATAATAACAGAATGTGTGACAGACATCATTGCCCTATGTACATGTATGAATGTACAGATGGTGTGACTCTACTTTGTGTACAACCAGAGAAACAATAGCTGTACTCCATTTGTGCTCAATGAATCAATAAGCAAATAAAAAAAAAAAAAGAACCCATCTGACCTTGAACAAGTCAGGCAGTCTCTTTGTACCTCAGTTTCCTCATCCATAAACTGTAGAGTCTTTCTGCATGGTATCACCAAGTGACTGAAGTACAATAAATGTTTTGAAAAGGGCTAGAACTTTCTCCATGTACCCACTGCAATTCCAGAAAGTGCTCCTTAGACCTCTGGCAACAGCAAAGGGCACTGGCTAGGGTTGTTCTTTAGTTTAATTATAAGCAACTCATTGAACCCGTTATTGGATTTGTTCACAAATACTTCGCAAAATTTTTTATGTTAGAAAGTCTTGTTTCTATAAACATAAAAAACAAATGCTGTGAGAGCAGAAATGCATTTTCTATTTCTTTTCTATCATTAAGCACTGACCACACACAAGGTGCATATACTTTTTATTCTAAATGAACAAAGAAAACTATCCTGAAGTAGGAGAAAGAGAAACTCCTAATAACTGTGAGACCTTGGACTGGACAGCTACTAGGTAAGTGACAAACGGGAGTAAGCCAGAGCTTGAGGTGAAACAAAATGACAACCTGATAGTTGGGAGAGAGCCGTAGCTGCAGTCCACCACCTCTGAGGCAACAGCGAGCATCAAAAAATCCTTTCTTCTTTGATTCTTTCCAGTGGAAACAGGGAAAGAAATCCAGAAAGGACAGAAGGTAAACCAGAACAAGCCCTGCCATATTTCTGGCAGTTAACTCTAGGGTTGGGGAATATGGAACCTGCTGATTAAGATGATTAACAGATAAATCAAGGAAATGCTAATCATCTCTAAGAATGCCAGCAATGGAACACTATTTTGTATTCGAGATATACTTGTGGCCAAAAGACTCATTGGGCCCAGTGTTTCTGAGAGTGATAAGAAACCCAGATTTAAAAGTTCTTATTACCTTGTGAACTAAATGGTAGTGCATTTGATCAAACATTTCAATTCAAATATTCAAGTATTCTTTTAAAAACTGTGCCTGTCTTTGGGAATAGGTATGTATGCCTGCATACACTACCAACTTAGAGATTCTTAGTATTTCTTTCCTCAAGTTTTCCCACCTCTCTCAATTATAAACCATAAAAGAAGAGTCTTTTAAGGAAGGAATAACAGAGTTGTTGATTTCAGTATTGCCAAGAAGATTATAATCTGCTTTATGTTTGATTTGCTAGCTGCCAACTTTTAATTGAATAAAAGAGAAAAGCCACACTTAGGACAAAAACTAGAGATCGACCATTATTTCAGTGAACAGAAAGGCCACAAATTCCCACTGTTCATTCATACTATCATTTAACTTATGCATGCAGAAAAAATAAGGCCAAAAAAGAACAAAGAAAAAAGAACAAAAAGATTTCTCTTTAACACATATACTCAGAAATTAATAAAGCTTAAAGGAGTCCATGGCAAGAGGTGGGTGGGAAAGTGGAAGATTCGTTTATCAAATACAATTATTTTAAATTTAAGAACTGTGGACAACACCAAATTTATTTAAAAATCATGTTTTGCCATCAATACACAGTTCTTCGTTTACCCATTGAGTTTGACAAAGTGAATTTATTTCTGTCCATGGTTTTAACTAGATTGCACCTTATAATTTAAATGTTAGGTATTTTACTTTGCCATTACAGACAAAACTACAACACCATATCTACTCCATTCATCAGAAAGCCTCATAAACCAAACCTCTTACCTCAGCAAATGTTTATACAAAGTTAGTTGCAACAGGAGCAACCAAAACCCAAATACAGGAATCAGATAAAAGCAATATGAGTTCGAAATCCGGTGGAACTTAGTATTCATAGTTATAAAAGTTCTGGACTGCAGTGAACTTGATCATTACCTGAATATACAAAGAAAAGATATGCTTTTTTTAATTTTTCAATTTTTGCCCTGGCATAGAAGCATAGAGTTCACACAAAGCATGATGTGTGTGAAACGTCTTCGTGTGCTCTGGTCTGGCCACCAGAACAGGGTTCCCTTGTCCATCAGTACTCTCCAATTCAAATTGTCATTAGAACTGAACAGGCCACAAAATCTAGGACATACATCAGAATACCAACTGGTTAGAATCTAACTCAATTAAACATTAAAACTGCTAAGGACAAAATCATTTAACAAAATGGATCCAAAACAAATACATCTCTAACCCTAAAGACACCAACGCCTCAAATCTTCTCATAGTAAATTTATCAATGATTGAATTCCTGTTTGCATCCTCAAATCCTTTCAGTCTGCCTCTCACTTTTCCATTTCTTAGCTGCAGTTGATTTAGACAAGAGTGTTAGATTCAACAGAAAATACTTAGAAAATGTTTTATTACCCATTCTTACTTGAAGATGCCTTGTTTTTGTATAGTTTAATAAAAGTAATCATTGATTTGTAATAGAAACTGCCACCAGAAGAAATTTCTCCAGAACATGAGAGAAAAATGCTGGTGAATCAAAAGAGGTTTATAGAACATTCAAGATCCCTTTTAACTTAAATATATGTTTCATTGTTTGGCTATGTATAAGATTTATTTTTCGTTAGTGCTCTATCTAATATGTATTTGAATTAGTACCATATGTATAACTGGTTACAACTTATTTTCCACATTAATAATGTACATTTCTGGCTGGGATTGTGTCTCGATTGTAGGGCACTTGCCTGGCAAGTGTGAGGAACTGGGTTCCATTCTCAGCACCACATATAAATAAACAAAATAAAGATCCATCAACAAATAAAAATGTTTAAAAAATGAATGTACATTTAAAAAAAGTCTTAAGAGTCTGAAAAGGAATAATACTAAGGAGGCAACCAATGGCATACTGTTTTTTAGATTTAGAGGCATAAAGCATATAAACTCATGCCAGTTACTATAATTCTTCAGCAAAATAAATCTAGAATAAGTAACTTACTTTTGACAACTAAGTTCCCTTAAGGTAATTTAGAAAAGAAAAGGTCACCTCTGAGTCCTGTCTCCAAGTGCTAACACCTATTAATTCTAACACTAAATACTAAAGGGTTAAAATAGGCATAAATTAACTTTATTGTCAATCATTACATACAGAAGAATAATTAACTCAGTATGTTTATTTATCTACTTTTCCTACTTGATTAAATGAATGATTGATGACAGGTTCCTTGTTTTCTTTTCTTCCTTTTTGTCAGTATAAATGATCAGTATGAAACTAAACGGTGACATTAAAATGAAATCATTAGCAACCTAAAATGCAGGGTGACCTACATTCAAAAGTCTCTCTCCTCACCACTGAGAAATCTAATCAGATTTATTCACACCCAAACAGATATATAACATAGTTTTACATACTTCCTAATCAGGTGCTTTCCCCTCAATTTCTCTTAGTTTGCTATATCTGTAATTATGCTTCAGGCCATTCATTTCTTTTAAAGTCATTTTAATAAAATTAATTTATAGCATTCTGGATTCATTTTTGGTGAAATTTATGAACTATATTATTGGTTGGCATTCATGGTCTTGACTAAAACTGAGGGAAATATCAAGAAGTCCTTGAAGTAGATTCATTCAAAATTAAAATTATCAAATCATTAATCAATAATCATTTAATTAATTTGATTGGTCTAGGACTTGTCATAATTTGATAACATTTGAAAAGGTTATTAGTTCTAGTTCTCTGCAAATCAGCTGACTAAAATAAGCAACAGAGATCCATAATGTACAATGAATATGAATATAAAACTATTATGCATACAGGGTAGAAGTGACGTACAGTGCAATGGGGAGATTCTTCAGTCCCCAAATCCACTGTCCAAAGGGAAATATTAACATCTCTGAGAAACCTGAATTCACTATCTGGCTTGAACTGACTTCTCTTCTGAGGATTGCTTAATCTTTATTTAAAATGTTACCACTGTTGGACAATTTTGTACTGCAATTCTTTGAACAAGACTGGTGAAATGTAATGCCTCAAAGGAGCAGGTTAAATAGGGAACACAATGAGAAAAGAAAAAGAACAGAACAAGTACAGGATGCCAAGAGAGAGGCCGGTAGAAGCAAGTCCAAGAACTAAGATTTCACTAATGGTATCAACCAACACCTCTCATTAATTGCAGGAAGGGTGAGGTTTTCCACAGACACAATTCAAAAGAGAAGGCACAGTAGAAGAGCAGAATAAGTTCAGCAAAGAACTGATGAGTTAAAACACTGATGAGTTAAAAATCTGACATTTGTTAACACTGGGCAAGTCATTTCACTATTCCCAGTATAAAGCCACAGTGTGCAAAATCATTAAAAACAAAGAGCTAAGTGCATTTTGAAATTATGGTTTTGATTTATAAACAACTTTTAGTGAGTGATTGAGTGTGGTTTAGTTACTTGTTAAGCCAACAGAACATGCTCTGTTATGGGAATGAATTCCTCCAAAGGAGCCACACTCATGCTCTCGAGTCCACCTTGACAAACAAGTTGGTTTTGTCTAGAGCAAAGTCTATGGACCAGATAGGAATTATTTTCTTCTTGTGGGGTTAATCACTCAAAAGCTAACATACACAATGATACTGGCATCAACAGAACACAACCTAAGCAATTGTCTTCTTGCCACTCTCACTCAATCTCTTTTTGGGAGTACTGTCTAGAATGTTCTGGAATGTAATGACTGATAAGATAGCATGGTAATGAAATATGCACCAATTATTTCTATAGGAAAAAGTGCGTGAATTTAAATGATATAAATTTAAGAAAATGAGTTTTGTCTCCATTGCTCTCTTAAGTAGAGGCCAATATTAATGAATTTGAACTTCCTGAAACATCTGTATAGGTCAGGGGTCAAAATGAATGATTCATTTGGTAAAACTGTTCAAGATACAAAGTACCTAAGTTCACATTATAAGAAAGGGTCTTTGAGCACCCCTTTCTCCCTTCCTCATGTATTTTTTGGATAGAAAGAGCAGGAGTAAGTTTTAAAGTTTCTACATACAAAATAAAAAATGATGCTAATCTCATGGGGTTTTTGAAGTATGAAATGGAACAATGAATATGTAATATATTTGCCTGTTTTTCTACCCAATTAATACCAAAGAATGCTTTTGCATGCTATAAAATGCAGTTTGTCAACTCTATATTTAGAAAATATAATGCATAAATATGAAGAATGATCACAGACCTCCATGCTATGAAATGAAAAAGGGTAGACTCTTGAAATCAACAAAGTAATACTGGGCTTACATTAAGCAACAGGAATGTTATAAGGATAACTCTGTGCCTCTAATACCTTCCTGAAATATATTACTATTAGATACAAGTCAGCAGTCCAAATGTATTGTGTATAGATACATTTTAATTCCTTTAAGAACAAATTAAAAACAAAAATGCAAAATATTTATTTGAGAGAATCATCAATGGTTTTACAGAAAGAATTCAGCTTTTACGAAATAATTTGAAATCCTTACTATAGAGAATTTCTTGAAAACATAAGAATGGAATTTTATAAACTTAACCATAAAACATTTTATAAACCAGCTATCTAGGATTTCTCTCATGAGATAGAGTAACCCTTGCTGGCATTCACAGAGAAGTGAAAAGAATTGCTTACCAGTTTCATGTAAGTCCTTATTAAACTCAAGAAACATTAAAAAAAAATACCCAAGTAACAATTTGAAGTTTGACACGGGTTACCTGAACATCTGTTTCTAAAAGCAGTTTGCATTGTAGGGTGAAATGACCCCACTTTACTAACTTCCCACCACCACAGCATGTGGTTTTTCATTAGCGTCTATGAAATGTTTCAGGGATAGTCAGCCTAACATAAGTGGATTACATTTTGAGTAGAGCAAGTATATTACTGGTTTAATTGTACATATTACTCCATTTAATTGAGCATTTCTGGCTCAAGTAAAAGATTGGATTTCTAAAAGAAAAACAAGATTAACAAAAGGCTCAATGTTCAGAATTAGAGCAAGCCTCTGATCAAGGCAGTGAGTATTCCATAGCTCACCTTAGTCCTCTCTACAGAAGGCCCTCTCATCTTCTTAGCTCTGTGATCTCTCTTTTGAGTCTATGATTTCATATCTTAATAATCTAGAGTAGATGGTCTAATTCTCTCTAATGTAAATATCAAGGGTAGTGTTGAATAAAAAATTTTTAAAGTGATTCAATCAAATTTTATTGTCTGCTGTTAGAAGTTTGAGAGTTCTTTCCCAGAGGTCTTTGATTTATAAAAATCATTGTATTTCCTTAACTCCATCACTAGAGTGAAAGCAGGCCAAGTCTACTGCTGTAGATTTTGAATAACTAGAGCTCAGAGGACAAAGCTGAGTTTAGACCTGGTTTTGATACTGGAACAATTACAGAGCACCTATGATGTTAAATTATAGAGAATTAACACATTAATTTGGTGCTGGTTGTGTAAATGCTTCTAGCATTTCCTTTAGCACTTAAACTCATTTTCAGAGAATAGATTGCTGTAAAAGAATGCAGGCTCATTAAGAGTTTATTTCCTCAAAATGCTGAAGGATGGCAAGTTTCTACTGCAAGTGGATCAGCAAACAGCATTTGTATTTCTTTATCTGGGGTGGGGGAGACTTGTTTTTGAGCAAGGATCACAGGTTTGAGAACGAAAATTTTCATCTTGTCACATTCTGCCTTACCTCGTTTCAAGGCTGGCTGTGTTTTCTTTACACAGAATAAAATTTTAGCAGGAGCAGAAGCCAAATGCTTAAAATGAATGATCAACTTACAATTCGTATGAATCTATTCTTTCATGCTGCTCTGCTTAAAAATAGCATCATAAATGCACATCTGCAAAGACTGTGCAACCCCCCTTTCCTGAATTGTACAAATTATTAGAGTCGTTGACAAAAGATTTTTTTTGTTTAGGGGTTGGTCTGGGCACTCTCTTTGGCAGACTGCCACTTTTCTAGCAGTGGAAATATTGCTTGCAGAAAGCCACATTGTACGGAACAGCTGTTCTGCTAAAACATTGAGCTAGCAGCCCAAGGAATGGCTGACTTCACATGTGAAGCAAAATTGTTCCCTCCCTTTGTGCTAATTTAAATGAAATAAAAGTACAAAACATTCTCTTCCATGCTGTCTAGCCTTCCTTCTCAATTACAGGCTTTAGTGAGATGCACGCATGCACACCGGGCAAGGAGGCGAGCCCTTGACTCCACCACTGCCCCCATGGTGCACTTGAGTTTTGACCATTCAACTCCAGAGTTCTCAGGAGAGCAGCTCCTCCTCTGATCCAATCCTTTCTACACTCAGTTCTTTAGATGCTGAGGGAACTATATGTATTACAATTCCAAAATATAAAAACGCATCTCATTCCAGCATTTTCCATCTCCATAATAAACAAAAGCACCAGAGAAAAGATTTTATTTCATTAAGCTCTTGGTTTATAAAGTAAGGTGTATGATTCATGCTTTTAGGTGTTTGAGACAACATCCAAACAATAGAAACATAAAGAAATGTTCTGCATCCTACATGGCATTGGGTATCCTGTTTAAAATTCTCTTCTGAAAAGAGAAGGCTTTGTAAATCCACCTGATATTTCAGGGAATAAAATTCCCATTGAACATCACCAGGCTTACAACTTTAACTATATTTACATGTGACAAATTATTCAATACCAATGAGTATCAAAAGTAAAGACTTTGAAAAACTCTCATTTGGAAGTAGAACTTCAGAAATTATTTTAGAAGATACACAATATTTCACCAGGCACAGTGGTGCATGCCTGTAATCCCAGCATCACTGGAGGCTGAGGCAGGAGAATCTCCAGTTCAAAGCCGCCTCAGCCAAAGTGAGGCACTAAGCAACTCAGTGAGATCCTGCCTCTAAATAAAATACAAAATAGGGCTGGGAATGTGACTCAGTGGTCAAGTGTCCCTGAGTTCAATCCCTAATATCAAAAAAAGATAAAAAATATTTATTAAAAAAGTACTGCATATGTATATACTTTCATTCAATATGCTAGCCTATTAATTCTGTGCCATTGAAAATCCTAACCATTTTTAAGATCCAGTTTAAAGCTACCTTCATGCTCTTCTCACCTGGTATTAATCCTCTGTCTGTCATCCTATAGCACTTTGCTTATACCTAATATCTGAGATATTAGAATAATATCTTACCTTATTATTCTGTGAGAAAGTGTCACTCCCACTACATTATCAACTCTAGAGAAGAGGGTTCAGGTTTTCCCCCCCTCTTTGCATTCCCCATAGAGTCTAATCTAGACTCTTGTAATATAATAAATATTCAAATACTTAAAGGACTAGGAGAAATATGATCTGTTTCTAGTTTTAGTGACAAAAAGTGATATCCTAAACCTCATGATTGGATTGTTTCTACAAAGTCAAAATTTTGATGGAGGAAAAATGTTAACTACATTCATTATTTCAATAAATTGGCCTTGCATTTCATATATAGTCTATTTAAGAGTTCTTTTGTTTTTCAGTCAATTCAATGAAATATCTACATATTAATAATTCATAAAATCAGCTTCTATAGACCTCATTATCTTAAACATTAAAATAACATTAAGCTGCCTTAACATTCCCAAATCACCTGTCATTTAAGAAATACTTTAAATTTCCTCTACTCTCATGCTACTTTTTTACATGTTAGAATCCCAAAAAGCATTTAGTACATGTTGAACTCTCCTTTCCTTATAATTAACATTATTTTGAAAATACAGTGCTAATAAAATGAAAACAAAATATTTACTTCTCACATGTGATAAAAATCAAAAATAGAAATCCTAACACACCATGGGCAGATCTTGTGTCAACATAAGCCTCCCAGAACATGTCTTCCTAGCTCACTGCAGTGGAAGGTACACTCAAACAGCTGGGTTCTCAGGTCTAACTTTTTCAGACAAGAAAACTAAGGTCAGGACTCATCCACAGTCACTGACATTAGCACTCAGGAGTATCCAACTCTACTGACCATGACTATTTTTTTCAATACGCCATTCTGAAGACACATTAAGATGACCAGAATGGTTAATAAACATACTCCAGCCTGTGTACATGGACTGTACCTTTACTATAGGTTGTGAGAACTCCTTGTGTTATGGACTGAATGGGTCTACCCAGAAGTCGTATGTTGAAATCCTACTTCCCCAATGTGATGATATTTAGAGGTGGAACTTTGGTAAATAATTATCACTAAAACCCTCATGAAGGATTAGTACCCTTACAAGAAAGGATTTGGAAGACATCAATTTTCTCTCTCTCTCTCTCCATCACACTATATATGAACCAGAAAGAGAGCCCTCATTGACAACCAGAGCATGCTGGCACACTGATCTTGGGTTTCCAGCCTCCAGAATGGTGAGAAATAATGCTTGTTGTTTAAACCAGGCAGTCTATGTTATTCTGTCATAAAGTCCAAACTGACATAGACATCCTGCAAGAGTCTCCTTTTTTAATCTCAGTAGAGGTATTATTTTTCTTTTCCAAATGGAAATGTTCATATAGCAACACATTCAGTGACTGACTGACAACAGGAGGTTGGGTCTGATTGCCCACCGGATGTAAAGCACAACATAGCATAAGCTGAACAAATTGTTCACCGATTTTTTTCTGCAACTTCAGGAGCTCAATATCCATAGAAGATACAATGAAAAACACTTTGGGTCAGGTGTCAGCTAAGCAAATATCACTGTACCACTTTACAAACATCCCTGAGAACACCCAAAGTGAGGCTTACCTGCATCTGCATCCCTGAATCCTTTCATAGCTTCCTGGAACATACTGAATTTTACACATTTTGTTATGCTATCTTCACATCTCTTTTCAAAATGGAAAATGATAGCAATTTTGCTTTTATGCTAAAATTCTTATAAAAACCTGGATACTATTCATCTATTTTTATAGAAGAAAGCCAATATTTTAAAGTATTTATATAAAACCCAAACTGTGTACACAGTCTGTTTTCATCATCAGTGCTGATATTCAACACAGTCTTATTTCCCAAACTGTAAAATTATATGAGTGATGTGCTTTAATTACAAAACACTACTAAAATTTTGTTTGTTTCTGGCATGTTTTGGGAAGTTATGACTAGGATCTCATTGAATTTCAGTGTATTCCAAGCACTTAGTACACTATCTAGCACTCACTCTTAGAGCGCTTAGCCAACTCCTGGTGATTGACTGATCCCGTGGACAACAGGAAAAGTTCATGGCATTTCCTACTACGTTCTGTTTCCTGAGAATAACTTGTAAATACTAAATTATGCTATAGAATTTGACCATATATCCTTACTTTGTGTAGAAATGCTTTTAGAAATGTGTTAAATTCTACTTGTAAACGACCAGGTCAGTTTTACCAATCTCATTCATTGTAATGCTGGCAATAATATTGGATTCTTGATATGCAAATCTCAAATGTATTATTTCTAATGATTTTTATCATAGTTACAGTCACATCATTCCTTAAAACATCAGTTGAATCAGAGAGATAATTCATAAATTATGTGGAAAAATAAATCAAAACTCATTACTTACCCTAACTGACCAGTTAAAAGATTAGTTAAGCCAAAATAACCAAATAATAGTTCTATATAGATAATGTTTTAATCATGTTTCTTTTTAATAATATGCTGCATCTACAAAGGACTATCTGAATAGCTCTAGTTTGAATAACTTGCCATATTAAATTGAGAAAGCAGCCCAAAACAATAAGCCAAGTCATGCCAATAATTTAATGACTTTATGCTCAATTTTCAATAATATACACAAAGCAGAAAACAGTATACATTGATGGTCACCCTAATAAAACATGCCAACACTACACTCTCAGCTGATACACAATTTAGTTATGCTGGCCATTATAATAAAGAGACATATGAACATATATTATCTCTGAAGATTATTTTTTTTAAATATTCCAAGCCATGCATTGTTATTGCTTTATATTTTAACAAGAATCAACCTTTTATAATTAGTAGCATGCTTCCCACCACAATGGGTTCTAAAAAAGTACTGCAGTCCCCATCAGTTCTAATGCTGCGGACAGAGGCTGGCAACTTATAGGCTGACCCACAGGTTCACACATGAACCATTATGTGCACATATATTCATGTATCATGTAAATGGGGAAAATGGGATTTCAATGGTGTGTTACTATTGTAGAATAAAGTCTCTTTGGCTGAATAGGAATTCCAGAGGTTTGAATTCTGGCCCTGACTTTATTTACTTTGTTTTTGTCCCTCAACTTCTCTCTACATTAGTTTTCTCAAGAAAACAGCCAAGGAATTAAAGCAGATCTTTAAACCAAAAGTTCTATCAGCCTTCCTTTCCTGCCCAGGCTCTGACATTTACTGACATATTATGGACCCAGGAAGGAACTGAAAAGCTGCAGTCAATCAGTATTCAAAGCCACATTAGTTTTTACAGGTGGAGGTCACCACATGTTTATTGAGGCACAGCTAAGACTTATGCACAGTATCTAGAAAGCCATTTCTAAAAATTAAAGCCACAGTACAATTTCAATCATACAAAGCAGTCAGAGGTGACTCCTTCTTTGCAATGCCTATGAAATACTGTTATGCGCAGAGCACTGAAACTATATATTGTGCTTTGCAAGAGGTGATAGGGCTAACAAAAGCACATTAAGGAATTCCAGCCCTAAAAAACAGAGCACATAAACTTGGAAGTCCTATAAAAGAGACAAAACAGTATAATGCAGGATGCCATGACTAAAATATTACATTGTCAAGAACTGATAAACTTTAAAAAAAAGTTGGAGATGCTAGAGAATATAAGTATGTTCCCTAAAGTTTTGTCAAGAGAATAAAAAAAGGGCCAGGGTTGTAGCTCAGTGACAGAGCACTTGCCTAGCATGTATGAGGCATTGGTTTCGATCCTCAGCACCATATGAAAATAAATAAATAAATAAATAAATAAATAAATAAATAAAATAAAGGTATCGTATCCATCTACAAGTACAAAAATGGTTTTTTTAAAGGTCTGTATCATATACTTGGTACTTATTTTATTTAAAAGTTCATTGTGTTCTGTCTTTTTTCCTATCTTTTTTACAATGATTACATGTGTTCAAATCTTGTTAGTCAAAACAGATAAAAATTTTTAAATGAAGGAACTGTGTCATTTATTTTTGAGCCTATATCCTAAGACAGACATGATACCTTCATGTATAGGGAAATTAAGTAAAAGAAAATAAAAATAGAAACATTATCAGAATATGAAAAGTGAGTTTGAGTATTTGTTAATAAACAGGTTCAAGAAGCCCACTAGTTCCAGGAGAGGCTAATTTGAGACAATGCTTAGTAAATCTTTTCTAAGGAATTAGGGTTTACAATTACAAGATAAGTAATCATCCAGACCAGAATAACTGCCAAAAAGATAATTCAAATGAGGCAGGGAGAGGGAACATGGTACATTAAATTTTATTAAAGGCTATCCTAAAATTAATTCTTGACCACATTTATTTCTATAGGAAATGTAAAAACTTCCAAGGCAGAGAACTGAGAGGACCCACTAAGAGAAGCTAAGCAGATATTGTTGAGTGGACTTAAATTTATACATCCAAGATACTCATGAGATTCCTGTGACCACTATTTTCTACTTTCAACTCCTCTGCTTCTATATCACATGACTCACGTGATAGAACCCCTGGGGCTGAGACAGGCAGCTCATCCAAGTGGACTGCCACTCCCCACAGCTTTTTCTCACTGTTCATCTTCTCTCTTGCTTTCACACTACTCCCATCATTCTTCCTCCATTTCCTTCTCCTCTTCCTTTTAATTTCACTCTCCTTTTTTTCTTTTTTGAGCTGATGACAGACCCACCCATAGCTCTCATCAACATTATTTAGCTCTGCTGATAGCAATCCCCAAATACAATTTAGTTCTACATAATTCAACTTTAAAACATGATAAATACTCTCACAGGTACTGGAGATACAAAAATGAATAAGATGACCTAGACTATCCCCTCAATTAGTCTAAGTCAGAGATAGGTATGCAAAGAGGGAAATTAGAATATAAGTTGATAATAAAGCATCCAAAGAATATAATAATAATTCTCAGATGGAAATGACTAATGATATGTGCAAAGAAGAAAAGGTTTACATAAGAGAGTGTTACCTGATCTGGGTTTTGAAAGTTGAATACAAGTTCAGTAAACCCAGAAGGTGCTGGATCCCAGAACACACCTCAAAGTCTAGCATGTTGACATGCTGAGTATTATGAACTGGAGAAGACTAGAGTGCCTCAGAAGCAAGATGTTCTCTCTGACCTTTTTCTCCTCTCTTCTCTGTCCCCTACAGCTCCCCCAATGTGATCATAGAAATTAGAACTTCTCTCCCCCAGAGGAAGCCATAAAACCTAGAAATGTCTCCCTGTGACTTTTGCCCTTCTCTGAAGATTCTTCAGAGATTCTGAAGGAAAGCTAAACGAAGAGGCTGAGAAGGATTTGAACAATAACGCTTGCTGGGTTCCCCCCTTAGTTATTACCATAACTTTATCCTATCACATTTCTTCATGGTTTTTCATTCTTCAATGAACCTAAGCATAAAAATACATGGTTCTTCCTGGATTGGGGGGTCTTCATTCTGAAGACTTCAAGAATACATAAAACTTTAATTAAATAAATTCATCACACTTTTCTCTAGAGAATTTGTGTGGTTTTGTCCTGGGAATGTTGGCCATGCCTCTGTGATAGGTAAAAAAATAGTATTATCTTTTCACTCCTACAAAGGAGAAGCCATCCCAGTCAGACAATGGCAGGTACAAGGACATAAATGTATGGCTTATGGCATTTGGGATTGCTGAAGAGAAATGAGATGAGAGTGGAGATACGGGCAGACTGACAAACCTTGATGTAGGGTGCTTGAGAATATACATACTCTTGTGCCCATACTTCCAGAAACTTCCACAGAATTTCCTCATTTCTACTTCTTCTTGGCCAAAATATACATACATATCTTAAAGATGAAACTAAAACATAAGGCAGACCCTTGCCAAGGTAATATTACCCATTCCTATTTTTTACCCTATATTCATTAATTGGATCTCTGCTTTGGAGAGAGAGAGAGAGAGAGAGAGAGAGAGAGAGAGAGAACACACACACACACACACACACACAAAAAAAACATCTCCCCAAAAAGGCCCAGTATACTTCCTTGTTCCTGGACTTTGGTCATGCTCACATGACTTGCTCTGACCCAAGCAGTGTGGATGGAAATGACACTGCCAGCCGTGAGCCATAGCCTTATGATGCTGTTTGTTCCCTGGCAGTAGCTAACTGGAGCACCTCAATATTTATGTATTCTCAGTCACCACTCAATAAAATATGCTTTTTTGGTCAGTGTTTAAAATTGAGACTAATTCTGGGTTCTCAATAATTCCAAATATACTTGGGAACGATGGTTAGCAGTCAAACCTTTTGACAGCATTCTTGTGTTTTAGATATTAGGTATCCTCCAAAAGCACAAGTGTTAGACAATACAAGAAAGTTAGAGGTGACATAATTGGGTTATGAGAGCCTTAACCCAATCAGTGCATTAATTTCCTGATAGGGACAAACTGGGTGGTAACTGTAGGCAGGTAGGATATGGCTAGAGGAAGTGGATCATTAGGTCTTGGGGTATATAGTTTATCCCTGGTGAGTAGAGTCACTCTCCCTGTTTCCTGGTGCCGTGTTCCCAGCTGCTTTCCTCAGCCACACTCTTCCACCATGCCTTACGTTGGGCCTTCAGAAATGGAGTCAGCCATCTTTGGACTGAGACCTCTCAAACTCTGAGCCCCCAAATAAACTTTTCCTCCTCTAATTGATCTTGTCAAGTCTTTTAGTAATGGCAGCAAGAAAGCTGACTAAAACAAGCATGTAGCAAGAAACAAGTAATGCTGTATGATATTTTTCATGCTGAACTGGTTTGTCACTTAATGAGCTAGAGCACACCTTTTATCAAGGCTTTTCATGATAAACTATGACAGTCAAAGGATTAGTTTAAAAGACCTGTTCTTCCGGGCTGGGGATATAGCTCAGTTGGTAGAGTGCTTGCCTTGTAAGCACAAGGCCCTGAGTTCAATTGCCAGCACCACAAAAAAAAAAAAGACCTGTTCTTCCATCATTAAGTCCCCATTTGATAGAAAGCCCTTCCCAACTAGTATCACAGAGGATTCTGGTAAGCATAGTGATATCAACATTGCTTGCCCTAGCATAATATAAAGTAAAAAGTTAATTCTTAAATGAGCTTCTTTCAGAAGTAATAACTGTACTACAAATTTATAAAATAATAATAGCATATAATTAAAAAAGACTTTCTGGAAGCATACCCAAGTAAAGGCAATCATATTACTTTGTATTTCCATATACTAGTGAGATCTGTCACTTACTCTCAAAACAAACAACAGTGACCACTGGCCACTCAGCTTTTAGATGGTTCTGTTCTCATTTGGTGCCATTACCATCTGGGATGAGACAAATGGAGCTAGAGACCAGACCAGGGAATAAGGTCCTTATTCTACTGAAGATGATGGAAATAAGAATAGGAATCAAAAGAACCAAGTTTCCATCTTTTACCCTACTCTCCAAAAAGCTCTATAGGAAGCTTTTTGCTCAGAACTAAGTTCTATCTTTTGCCTGTGGAAAAAGAGAAAAGGAAAGCACAAGTTGAGTGTACGTGACTGCATGTTAAATCCAAGAACTTTCATTCACAGGTTTTTAGTAAGGAGGAATATGACACTTGTCCTCACGCATGAATGTCACTTGGAAGAAGTAAATTCTCATCAGCATGTAGTAAAATGCCAAAACAGAAAGTGGAGGACCTCCAAGCTCTTTAGACCAAGAACACCCGTCGCTCAGACAGTCTTGGAATCTCTACCTTTCTATTAAAACAGAAATAATTTTACAAAATGCTCTACAAGTTTTGGGGACAACCATCATAGTTGTAACTCAACATCACTGGATGTCTGATGAACAATCATCTGTACTCATTTACCCTGCAAGACTATTGTAAATGAACCCATTAAGTATCATTGTTTA
Source organism: Glaucomys volans (assembly GCA_020662805.1). Lineage (NCBI taxonomy): Eukaryota > Metazoa > Chordata > Mammalia > Rodentia > Sciuridae > Glaucomys > Glaucomys volans. The sequence continues at coordinate 401,680 of JAJEJO010000849.1, read as the reverse complement.
AAAAGAGTCCTGTCTTTGTCAAAGGACAAGATAACATGTTGCTTAAATAAAGACCGGTAAATATCTCCTCTCAGAAACAACTACAACTTAATTCACAATAGATACCTGAAGAGTGAAGGGAAATTCTGTGCAAGTAGTAAAGCTCTTCACTAATGTATTCAGGCAATTTTAATCACCATTTTTCTTGCATATTTTTCAATTATTCCTCTCCAAGGGCTAAGGTTGTCTTATACTTTACATATTTTAGCATTGCTGGCTGTCACAGACATAGGCAAATTGTTGTTTAAAAGCTTCAATATTTAAATTGAAATAAAACTTATGCTTACAATGGCAAATATTCCTGGATTAACAGAGTTGCAGCAGATGCACTCCAAAAATTGACTGAAGTCTGTGATATTAGAAAGACAGAAAATTTATCTAGTTTTAGCAAATGTCAAATCAGCAGCTATTGCTTTTAAGATTAATAAAAGATATAATGGTTTCTAGATAGCCTCTAAATAGAGATTACTATGAATGGAGAAGTGATTTACCAACAGTCACCACAATGAGATTTCTTTAAAGGTTACAATCATCAGTTATTTAGCTGAATGAAACACTGCTGAGAAGGCCTGGTCATTTCTTGAATAATGCATAATGTTCATTGTAGATTTGAACTGTATTATAACAATACAGATATTTCTAAAATAATAGAAAAAAGTATCTGTTACTTTCCAATTGCTTAACATATCATTTCCATGAGGTAATTGACTCAGGACATATTACACACTGTCACCTGAGTATTCTTCCTGCAAGCATAACTTGTAATAATCTGTGTAAAATGGATATCACAAAACAAACTCATCAACCTTTATAGACTGTTTCAAGAAAAGATGTGATAAACACAGGGCAGAGTAAAAGACCTTTCTGAAGCAGTAAATTAAAATGATTAAACTTCTACATAGTTGTGTGGGACAAATTTAAATTTAAGCTTTGAAATTTAATTATTAACATGATCAAGTCATCACATTAAAAAATGCTGCCAACATAGTGTAAGTACTTTTTATATAAATTTCCAAATGCCTTTAGGTTTATTCAAGAGACTACTTGGAGAAGCACAAAGTATAATGTCTATCGTCTTTATTGTTGGATTATGAACTGACTTCACATGGTGCTGCAGGCTGTTTATATAAGCTTGTTTATCCACATGAACTTCTTCAAGGGCATAACATAGTAGACCTTAATAAATTAAAATGAATTTCTTTTGATGTTGTTGTTTCATGAATGTTTGATCAGAATGAGTAGCAGTTTTGCATTAAAGAACTAGAGTAAGGCAATAAATTGTACATATATTGTACAGCGGAAGCAGCAGATAGAGAGTGCCTAGTGTCTTTCTAGTAACTTTTAAGAGAGACAGCAGAGATTGCATGGAGTTACCATACATATATCTTCAGTTCTAGCCTATCACCAATTTACTAATAGTGGAAATGAACATGTACTAATGTGGATGCTCTGATATCATCTGGCTAGAATTCTTTAAATAACAAAATCTCTTGTCTCTTTCCAGGCTCTTAAACATCTATCCCAGCCTCCCAGTTCTTCTTCACGGACACCCACAATGCCCTTCCATAGTCAGCAACACCCATGGGAGGACAGAGACTACATTTTATCTTCTTATTTGCCTTAATCCTAATATGGGGTTATAGAGTTGAGTTGATTGAAGGCCACAAAGTAAAAGTCAATTACTAGTCAGTCTAAAGCTAATAAAATTCTCACCTGGAATGTCTGATGATGGAGATACAAAACAATGATACTTATAAAAAATATGATGTGAAAGAGTACTAGATCAAAGGCAAGAAAACAGGACTTTTGTCTTAGATCTACTAACACTTAATTGCAAAGTCATTTCTTATTTGTAAAATGAGGGAATAGTTCTACATGATCTAAAAGCCTGCTACATCTGTAAAAGGCCATAATTCTAAAAGTAAACTGGACTATCACATCAGATAAGAATGAACAAACAATGCAGACATCAAATTTTCTACTTCAGTCACCAACAACACCAAGAAAGACTATTCACGGCAAACTCCTTTTAAAATAAAAATAAAATAACAAAGAAAATACAAGTCCTGTTTAACAATTTATTTCAAACTGAATAATAATTTTTCCATACTGTGGGGTTTCTAACTTATTGAACTTATCATTTCACTTTGTATGATTTGGCATAAACATGAAAATAGCTGTGCTTCAAACTAGAGTGAAAAAATAAATCTAATGTATATATACTAAAATTACCTTACTTTGGGAAAATTCGCTATTATATTAGTACCTAGAAAATGCATTAGTATCTTATCAAGTTGATATCCACATTCTAGAGGGCAGAAGGACTATAAAAGGACAGAAGAATATGCCTTCATTTATTTGTCTTGGGCTAACTTGTACTGACATCCTGTCCTTGAAAGGTAGCTCTGTTGTGTGTTCTCCTTAACCTTAGAGTGTCATATACTCTAGATCAATGGTCCACAAACTATGGCCTCTGGTCTAAATTCAGAGGCTGCTGCCTGTTTGTAAATACAGTTTTACTGGAACACAGCCACATCCTTTCATTTACGTATTGCATATGCCTTATTTCAAGCTACAATGGCAGAGCTGAGTAGAATCCAAAGTCTAAAATATTTACTCTATGACCCTTTATAAAAAAATGTTTCCCAACCACTGCTCTAGAGAAAAATAATCTGTTAAACTCTAGTTTTCTTCCTCTTATAAGCATATCATAATTCATAAGTAAGTAAAGTATCCCTTATCTGAAATGCTTGGACCAAAAGTGCTCCAGATATCAGGTTTTTTTTTTTAAATTTGGAACTCTCTAGACATATGTAATGATATATCTTGGAGATAGGATCCATGGCTAAACACCAAATTGACTTATGTTTCAGATATACCTTATACACAGAGCCTTTTATATAATATTTTAAATAATTTTATACTTGATACAATGCTTCATGGCATGGAATGTCTCAGGTGTGGAATCATGTTGAAAGTGTTCAAAGTGTTGGAGTAGTCAGATTTAGGATTTTCAGATTAGGGATGCTCAACCTGTAACACATTCATGCATGCATGTACACATATATGATCATAGCTCTTACTATGAAATTATAAACAATCACTGCTTTTGACCCTTTAATTCAATCAGAGTCCTATAAAAGAGTATACCTCCCCACCAGTACCCTTTCCTACAACAGCTAAGACTGTTGGGGTTTTTCCAGAGATAGTTGAAAAGGTGGCATCACAAAACTAAAGCACCTAATCCAGCCTTTCAAATGCCCAATTTTATTCCATGATCATCAAGGGTCTAAATACAAGGTCAGGACATAAGAATCTAGCAGACACTTTAAATCATATGCTTTGAATAACACAACTTGAAAGACAGAAAAATTAATGACCAAGACACATATACCTCAGTAACTAATATGCATGCATATTCAAATGCTAAAAATGCCATAAAGTATTAGAGACTTGGGGAACACATAAGAAAATATCTGTCATGAACATCAGAGTAGAAAAGACCCAACATTTTAAAATAATGAGTTTAAAGAGTAATTGCATCAAGGATTTGAAGAACAAACATATGTTTATAACTTTTAGGCAATATTTCTATAGAGAAACATGAAACATGAATACATGGATTGATTTTTATGGTCAATAAAATCACTAACTCAAAAATTCCTGCTCAAGTTGGACTCTCTCCCTTTCTCTCTTTGGTTACTTAAGGCAAAACTTATTAGTTCCACCCTTTAACAAGCGTTTCCATATTTTATCCATCAAGAATAATTTATATGTATTAATATAATATACATTAAATCCAAGAATCACTAATATGTAAATCATCTCATTCTCATTTCTAAGAAATTTGATATAAAGTAGCAGTATATTTAGACTGACAGACTTTTGAAAATAAAATAGAAATAGAAGAGGTTTATTTCACCTTCACATGGTGTCTTTCTCATGCAGAGTTCAGATTTCCACATTTGTATCCCTTTAAAGGATTTGATATGCAGGAAAAGAAGAAAGGATGATGGTAAACATTTCAACTTAGAGATTGCTATAGACCACCATATGCCACATTGAACTGTGACCTAAAACTTACCTTTTACTGATGTGTTGGGTGGAGGGCCTTCCATTCGCAAGTTCCACGGAGGGTCCCCCTGATTAGCAAAGTCCCTCATTTTCAGATAACTAATTGTAAGTCGAATGATGGATGCCTTGTCAAGCTGGCTGGTGATGGCTGCAGGAAGAGGCAACAACTTGGCCAATTCATAGAACTCAAAATTTTCTTTCCCCCGACGGGAGCGAGCAGCATCTCGGGATTTCTCCTTTCTCAGTGCTTGTAAACTGAAATCAAAGTAGTGAGAAAGTGTTGTTTAGAATAAGTAATTCTGTCATCAGACAGAAACTGCTTTCCTATTATTTACTTTTTTCCCCAGGAAAAATCTACCAAAAACTACTTAAAAATTCAAGGGCCAAAGTAAAACGAATTGAAGACTATGTGATTAAAATCATAAATTCCATCTCTGGTCTCTTGTCACATTTACTCCAATAAGTAAAAATAGCATTTTGCTCATTAGGTTTATTTTTTCCCCTCCATTGTTCCTGCAGTGAGATGTAGTCATTGTTTCAAAGACACAACATAAGGTTTACAGGTGAGGCTTAATGTTATCAGCTATAAACAATTTAAAAGATTGGGTTTGCATCCATATACCTATTCTCAAGCTAATGATTTGGTTCATTCAACTCTCATTACCATAGGATTTTAAGCCATCAAAAGGAAACATTGTGAAAAATTTATTTCAATTATAATCTTAGGGAACAAAAGATAAACACAAACACAATTCATTTTGACAGAATCAACAAATATAATGTTGATGCTTCCAGCCCTTGGGAAGGATCACGACACCTTCAGTCAGACGAAGACAACATCACATTGAAAATAAAGATTTCAATGCAACCTTCAAAATGTGCTGATATTTGGTTGATAAGAGAGCACCACAATTCTTTATTAATGGACATGCATTAGTAAATGAATAGATTCTCTAAGATACTAGAGAATACATGACCAAAAAAGTCAAACTTTAGGATAATATAAATTTAATGTTGAAAGATAAATCCCTGTCTGGGTTATTAAAATTTATAAACATTATAGACATATTACTTCACAGAGGAGGCAACAGGTGGGATCCAGCATTTTTCTTTAACTATTCATGTGCATTTCTGTTTGAAGTGGGCTTATATTGCTGAGGGCAGAATCTGGCACAACTGAAGTTGTGTGTGAGCATCTGATGGGAGAATTCTACCTTCTCTGAGTCGCTCTGTTTTGTGTCTGATGAGAAATGCATTCAGAATCAGATCCTGATGATAAGTAACTGGGCAATATTTACAGTACCAAAGTACTAATAAGATCATTTTAAATTATCCATGTCATTGAACTCTGAAGACATTTTAAACCTTTAAAACTAGCATTCTGATTTCCCAGCATAAAATAACAAGAAAGAAACAAGAAAGGAAGCAAGTCCAGAGGAGATGATCAAAATGGGTTCAGCAGTGTAGCTCCATTCTCTATTAATATACCATGGAGGGCTGAGGTTGTAGCTCAGTGGTAGAGTGTTTGTCAGCATGTGTGAGGCACTGGGTTTAATCCTCAGTACCACATAAAAATAAAATAAAGGTATTATGTCCATCTACTACTAAATATATATATATATACACACATTTACATATATGTATAATGATTCATATATACATATATGTATATAAATATAAATGTAATCTGGAATAGAGCAACCCTGACATTGTTCACAGTGGAAACTGTATTCACTATAGACCCAAAAAATATCTTACTGACTATCCATGTAATTTGAGAAATGCCATAATGCTCTGGTCAGATACTTGCTAGGTTAATATTTCAATCAGGCTATCATGTTCACTCAATGAAAGATCCCTTATTAGCTAAGTGTGTGTATCTCAAAACTAGACAAGTAAATGGTATCATTTCCAGAATACCAGCAGTCTCAGGTGACACACCTGTGTCCCTTGATGCGACTTAGATAATAACCATAGGCAGAAACATCACTAATTTGCAAGGAACAGATTTGCTATGCCACTGACTTCTCAGTATCTCTATCTGTCTCCATTTGATTCTATTAATGTTCAATTTTATTTTAAAACTATGTAAGTCAAGTGAAAGAAGTTTTAGGATCTGACCAAGTACAAGTATACCAGGATCCAGGTTAACATTTTAGATAGAAGCAGCTTAGACCTCCCTTTATACAATAAAAGCAATTTTTCTAACAACAGTTAAGTTGGCTGTGCCAAAGGAATTTCGTGACATGTTTTCTCTACCATTTGTACACAGGGGAAGATGCAGTGGTTGAACTTCAGTGCTTTGCTTTTTTTTGTGTTCTTGTAATCAAATACTATTTCAGAAGGTATGATAAACACACACTTTTAGGGTCCAATAAATGACTATGATGGAGCTCTGGAGCAGGGCTTGCAAACTCAAGGGACTTTAAGGTTAAAGCAGGAAATGTCAATGAGTGAAGAGGACTGATGGGGGCTGTGGGGAACTGGAGGACAATAACCCTGAAATAGGGACATCACACAGTTTCAACTGACCACTGCTTTGGGGAAGGCTTGCTTAGAGTTGCCAGGTTTCCAGTGTTGCAACCTCTAGAGAAGAAATTCTGAATTTTCATACAACAATTTCCAACTTTAGTATGTCAGCTAATTAAAGTTCTTAAAAATGATGCAAGCCCAATAAATAGTCAAATATAGATCATAGAGTCATTTTACAATTGAGTGCTAATTTGGGAAGCCAATTTTGGAAGTAGTATTACATGGATATTATGTATAATTTTTCTTTATATGTGTCAACCAAATGCTCATAAATGGATTATTATCAAATTAATATTCCTAATGTCCATACCAAGAATTTCTCTATGCAACCCAAACTGAAGGATTAAGGAATTACTCTGAAATTGACATTAATACATAGACTTGTTTGTAAACTAAGAAAAAATTAATACATATGAGGACCGGGAACAATAAGGTGAGGAGGGAGAGATAAGGAAAGGTAGAATAACATTAGACTACAGTTAGATAGGAATAAGAAGCTCCCCTGTGATGTTGCATAATAGGGCACCTACAGAAAACAATCATGTACTTTACCTTTCCAAAAACTAGAAGAAGGAATTTTGAAAGTTTTCACCACAAAGAAATCATAAATGTTTAAAGAAATAAATGTGTTTAACCTGATTTCAACATTATGCAATATACACATGTATTAAAAATTACACATTGCCCCATTAATATGTATTAAGATGTACATCTTTTATGCTTTTTACTATCAGTGTAAAATAAATTAAAATGTGGTTTGATTTAAAAAGAAAAGAATTTATCCTCATGGAGAAGCAAAGCCCAAGATCACAGAGGTCAACCCCAAAGGCCCTGAAGGATAGATAGAAGGGAAACACCTTTTCTATGTCCACTCAGGAAAGAAAAGTAAACAGATATTAATGACTTTGCATGCTTCTGCCTAAGCATCATGTTTCAGTTACTTTTCTAAAATGGTACTGAGAAGGACTTACATTATGTACCTGCACTGCTACCCCCTTGTTCTTCTGTACACCCTCTCCAATATATTTTTCTGTTACAGACTGTATCACCCTACTGGAATAATTTCTTGGCCATAATCTTAATAATAAAGGTTTTCCACGACTCCTGCATCACATCATTATGCAGACACTGTAGTTTAAAAGACTTTCAGAATGATAGCAGTGTGTCTGTAATAAGAGTAATTGGTTTTGAGGGTAACAGCAATAAAATACAGTCAAGGGATTATAAAGGTGGTTGAGATGCTGGTATAATAGATGAAGCTAAAGACCTTAAGACAATAACAAAGATTGTAGATTAATATTTTGCTTGCTTTTATAAAGTAGAGCCTAGTTAGAAGCAATTTTCAAATTGAATTAAGGACTACATTAAAACCTAAAATAAACTTTGTATTTGTATATTTTGTTCTAAATAAAAAAAGTGGTTGCATTTCTGGAATATTAAAGAAAGAATGAATTGGTTATAGATGAGCAAATGTAATAGTACTAATCTATCTAAAGTGATTAAACTTCAGGTTGATAATTAGTTACTTCCTGAGCTTAAACATCCCACTGCTCTAATGTTCTTCAGTTCAAACCTTGGATAGAAAAACAAAGTGTCTCCATTAATCCTCAACAAAGATTATGAAACTGTCATCTCTCTTTGATGGCTATATTTTCATTCTCAACAATAATTATGACCACCAACAATAACCAAAATCAAGAAATAATTTTAGCCAGTCACAGTGCCACACCACAGCACTCCTGAGCTGCCTGTAATCTCAGCAGCTTGGGAGGCTGAGGCTGGAGGTTGGAGAGTTCAAAGCCGGCCTCAGCAAAAGTGAGGCACTAAGCAACTCAGTGAGATCCCATGTCTAAATAAAATACAAAATAGGGCTGTGGATGTGGCTCAGTGGTTGAGTGCCCCTGAGTTCAATCCCCAGTACCCCCCAGAAAGAGAAATAATTTCAAAAAACACACATGGGCATTTATATACATGTATATAATACATTTCTAAGATATAAATATGCAGATTTACATGTATATGTGTGCATTTTCAGTAGATAGTAAATGGTTTTCATAATATCAACAGGGGTCCATCTCCCTGACCAAAGGAATAACAATCTAATATCTAGCATTTCCTCTTATAAAACATGGAATGTGGAGACAGACTTCCTGCATGTAAATCCTAGTTCTATTACTTATTAAAATTGAGCAGTTATTTAACTTCTACTGCCTCAGTTTTTCTTGTCTGTACAACAAGATGATAATATGACCTACTACATACATTTTTTGTTAAAAATAAAATGAGTTTTTTGGTAACGTGTACAATGGTGTCAGGCACACAGTAATACAAGGCAGGATAAATGAAAACCTAACTCTCTTCATAATAACAGTTCTATTCTTTGAATGTCCACAATGCTCATTTATAATGTATACTCTTTTCTTACTAAAATGATTCCTATTCATTAGTTCTGACATATCACATTGTGTACATAAGAAAAATAACACTCTATTGCTTACTTATTTTTCCTTTTATTATTATTATTTATTATTATTATTATTATTATTATTATTCCTATGCTCTATCCATTGTACATCACAAGTGTACTCAATGAGTTGTTTAAATATACCTACATATGTTTAATTAATGGAAGCTTAAAGGTTTATAAGTAAATGACTTTCTTATAGGATAATTAATAGTCATTTCCTTTAAGTAGGCCAAACTAAAAAAACATAGGAAAAGCAATTTTTCTCGAACAAATAATTTTTTAAAAATTTTCTACATTTCTATTGGTGCATTATGTTTATACATAATAGTGGGATTTATTGCTACATATTTGTACATGCACACAATATAACAATATGATTTGGTCAGTATCATTTCACAGTATTCTCCCTTTCCCTCCCTTCCTCTTTGCCCCTGGTCTCTTTCCTCTATTCTACTGGTCTCCTTTCTATTTTCATGAGATTCCTGCCCCCAACACCTTTTTTAATTGTAACAAGGATGTAAACAGTTAAGAGAATGGATTACTCAGTAAGATTGTGAAAGCACCATGGAAGATGTTTAAATGGCAATGATAAATCTTAGAAAGTATACATGTACTCTTAGAAGGAAGGTGATTTCTCACAATACCTTCCAAAGATTAGAAATCTGAAAGTTCTCTTAGAAGTTAGATAGAGTCCCAAATCCAGGACCATGGAGAGCTCACCCAGGACATCTACTGCTCTGGGAAGTGTGGAAGTTAGACAATATCTGTCCTCTCTGGCTGCCATATTAGGGTCAAAGTAAAATTGTAAAATTCTGCTTAAGCCAGAAACCAGCAAAATACGACAACCACTACAAAGTTAAAGAAGAGAAACTGCCAATATCACAAAGACTATATCCTACAATTGACATGAATTGCAACCTTCATGAATCTCTCATAGAACTAGATCAGGGTGTCAATCAATTATTGGGTCACTTGTCTACAGTGGGGAAACCATAACTTTGGGCTTGATTACTCATTAAATTAATAAAAGTTATTCTTTGTGGTTGATCAAATTTAACTTTGAAAAATTGATTTCTTTGGTTTCCCACTTCACAGAAATGGTTATAATATCATGGACATAATACAGTTGAACATTTACAAAGGAAAACAAAGAGTAAAAATAACAAATAGTCACAGAGAAACAAGGAAGCCAACTTAACCAAATATTTCTTCCTCTCTGGTATTTCTTCATAACTGTGTATTCATCCATTTTTATAATTCATAATATTAATAGAACAGCTTTTTCTATTGACATTATTGATACATCCATACTATCTGTCCAAGAAAATCTTCTCTCTACACCTCATTATGAACACCTTTGTGTAAACTTTTAAGAATACAATATCTGGTCTTTATAAAGGAACATGGCAGGTTTTAATTACCTAACTGTAGGGGAAAGGAGAGGTAGGGTCAAAACTACTTTAAATTTTACCTTTTTAAAGTACTTCTAAGAATCCACAAAGGCAGGTTTTTATGGATTTTCCTACTTGTTTTGCTTAGGAGAACCCAGCACTACAGACTTCTACTATTTATCAATTAATCTGGCATGCAGCCTCAAAGGAAGAAGGTCGACCTGTATTAAAAATGCAGCCATCAAAAATTCATCAAAGGCTTCAGCATTTTAACTCATGAACCTTTGAACACCTGCATACTTGTCAGATCTCTGGTCATAGTTAACGGTGAAATCTATAGTTACTCCAGTACCTACACTTGCCCGACATGAGCTGAATGAGGACGCTTCCCAGGGAAAATATGCAATAAAGATTCTGTAAGCAATGCTTGGTCTTCCTCCATCACTTTTAGTAAAGCAGCCCTCCCTACATTGGCATCACAGAGTTAAAAGTCAATTAAATCAAAGAAAAAAACTCTTTCAGGAGTATTTTTTCAGCATGATTTTAAATATCAGCTTTCTTACAAGGTAAAGTGATTGAGAAATGCATTATGGTAGAATTATGAACAACAAAGCCCCCAAAATGAAATCTTTTAATGCTTTATAAGAAAATATAATATTTTCAGAAATCTTCTTTTAACATGTTGAGAAAGCTGGGCAGTATAGGCTACAAGTTAAAACTGGAACCTTCAAGTTCAAGGTAAGAACTATGCTGCTTAACTAATGCACTGCTCATAGCTGTCATCATTAATTTATGTTAGCCTCTGTAAACATCAAGAGTATAATAGGCCAATTTCACAACTAAATATAGATGCACATTTTGCCCTTATATAAATGGCAGATTGCTGCTGTAGATCATCACTGCAGCAACACGTCAGTAAAGATGCACTGTTTGATGGTCTGATGCGCACACAATATATAAAACCAGTTGTAATGGTTGTTTGGAAGCAAAGTGTAACATAGCAGCAAAATTTCATTTGTTCCACAAACTCAGGATATATTAAGCTTGGCTGACAAAGACTGTTTGATGTGCTAAATCAGTTTGACCTTCATTCTTGCTTTATTTTTCTCATTTAACATGTGAAATGACCATTATTTTTCCACATGTAAGAAAATATGAAATTGATTGCTTAAAAAATGTGTCAAAAACATCTGCAACTGCTAACATTTGATAAAGTATCAAAACTAAGATGCATACTTACCATTTCTAAACTAAGATATATTCTGATTGAATAATCATGACCCATTTGACTTGTGGTAAAATAGATCAAAAGAGTAATTAAAGCTATTCAACAGAATGCCTTCCCTCATCTTCAGAAAATGTCTTGTGTATGTTTGAACTTAATAATTAAATTAATTGGTTTTAGCCAATGAGCGTTTTTATTCTTAACACTTTAAATAAGAGGATTTAATTCCAGAATGAGTCATTAGAATAGTAATAAAGCAAGCTGAGAGGTCTGCACAGCCCTTTTCAACCAATGTTCACCTTGATTCAAATAACCCTTGAATGAACCACAGCAAGACCAAACTATTCATTGTATGCTTTGGGGTCTGCCAAAAACCTCGTGAATCAAAGTGTTTTGTTCTTCATTTTCCCCCAGAACTTTAAGCTTACAACTGGCAGTTCCATAATAATGGAAAAAACTGCAGCTTTATCAAGTAATTTCTCTCCACCCAATAAACAGCACTTTACCTTGGAGCAACTTGTATATTTCACACCTTAAATTTCTATTTACCAAATCAGCTAATCACTTCACAATTGAACTCAGAACAAAAAAAAATTATCAATTAAAGTGGTTGAAACTCCTGCAAATTATCATTTAGGAATGAAGTAATTGCTTTCATCAGGGCAGAAAAGCCCGCCAGAACAGAAATGTCACTTTAGATTAGTGTTCTCACTCCTGAAGCTATGGATGACACAGCTGATATAAGACTAAATGCCAAGACCAATCAATTGCTTTTGTGGCTCTGCTCTGAGCTGCTGTAAAAGGGGCCATTTTCTAGGATCTACTCTTCATTATAGTAAATGCTATCTCCTTGGTAACATAATTCCATTTCTCATAAATTCTGTCTGAGAGCATTGTCCTAACAATGGATGTTTGTGGAAAAGAATGCTGTTGGTTTAATGCACAGAATTAAGTGTGAATGGCTGTCAAACTGCTATAGTTTACTAGTTCTTAAACATAAATTGAAGTCTTATACATTAAAAAGAATTCTTGGGGAGAAATGAATGTCCTGAACAAGAGGAAGATATTGTATTTGAAGGTTTTGTGCCACTGGTTTAGGATTTTGACTATTCTAGTATTTATCTGTCCTGTACATTAAATCAGTCAGCTCACACCAGAGGTGGGTGAACACTTCACTTACTTTCTCAGCAGTGTAGTTTGCAAATGTGAAACCTCAGAAGAAAATATGGACTCATTAGGCAACTGCATGCGATTTGTGAGTAGACACAACTGTGCTTTAAAAAAAAAAAAAAAGTGTTCTTTGAACTGGGCCCTTCCTGGAAAGCATCCAGATCTTAATTTGTATTGTTCATCCCCCTGAAGTTACAAGAATCTGGGTTGCGAGCTCCAATTAAAATGAAATTGAAGAAGCTAATATAGTGAGAAAGCAGCAATTCCCTGCACTGCTCTCTTCAGGTCTGAAGTTTAGAAAGAGATTCAGGATCACGGGTCTTTGCCCGACATGGGATAAAGGCTTTCTCATCCTGGTGAGCACACATGTGTAACTTCCATTAACAGTAACAGGAGGCGTGAGCACACATTGAGAGGAAGTCTGCTGCTAAATATTTGAAAGGGGCAGAGCACCTCTGCTGAAAGGCAAAATGAGAGGGAATGGTGGGCACCCTTGACAGCAGGACATTTTACTGACCATGCAAAGAGCAACTGCTGGAATTCCTAGCACCCCAAGGAATCACAGCATATTTTTCAAAACATCATTAGCCAGAAAGTATACATATTATTTTTGCTTTCTAAGAGTATTCAGTAGTATCAAAGAACAGCATAGAACTTAAAAATAAATGCTCACATGTTTGAACACTTGCTGTATTTCAGCCAGGTTCTAAGTGTTTTAAACATGGTCTTATTTTACTCTTAGTTGCCTGTATCAACAGTGAATGGGGCGAAAACCAATATCAGTGACAATGAAAGGCAGATAAGCCATGCTGGATCCATCAGGCACTAAAAACAAAGTGTTGTTTTAAGCCACTTTCGGCGGGGAGGGACTTGCTATGGTTTGGAAATGAAGTATCCCCCAAAAGCCCCTCTGTTAATGCAGGAACACTCAGAGGTGAAATGATTAGATTATGAGAGGTGTAACCTAATCAGTTCATCCTGGTTTGGACCGACTCAATGGTAACTGTATGCAGGTGGGGCATGGCTGGAGGAGGTGGGTCACTGAGGACATTCCCTAGAAGGGTTCATCTTCCCTATAGCCCTTCCCTTGCCTTTCTCTGCTCCTCAGGTCACCCTGAGGGGAGCAGTGCTCCTCCACCATGCTCTTTGGTTTTGATGCTCTACCTCACCTTGGGACCACAGTGATGGATATGGCTGACCATGGACTGAACCTCTGAAACAATGAGCCAAAATCCAGCTTTCCTCCTCTAAGTTGTTCTCATCAGGTATTTTGATCACAGGGACAAAAAGCTGATTAAAATACCTTTTATGGGTTTTGTTCTTTCCATCACCATCTCTGAAAACTGAGTGTTCTCATATCAGAAAGGACTTTCCCTGGTTGCTGGACTTAAGTGGGATAGCACTAGACAGAACAGGATAATTGATCTCCACATGCATAAATAAAATTTCCTCTCTCTCAAAAGAAATCAAGCACAGGGAAGGAAAGTAACTTACCTAAGCCAAGGATGGTCAGACAAGAAATGTGAACCTGGACAAGGTAACTCAAAATTAAGTTCCTATCACCAGTGCACTATTTTGCCTCTACAGGAATAAAGTTCTCATAATTCCTCTTTTCCCTATTAAAAAGACAAATAAATCACTGATAAACTTTTATTTATAATGACCCATAAAAATTTCATAATAATTGTTACAAAAACTTAATTCCTCAATGAGCTATCCAATAAAATTCCTCTTTTTCATGCTTGTAAACATTCCAATTCAGATAGATTTAATGTTAATTGCGCTAAGTCCCAAACTAAATTGCTTTGGAATTCAAATTCCAATTACTTTTTCTAGGGAGAAAATTCATTTTTTTCTTCTAATTTTCTTTAAGTGTGATTGCAAATACTTTTAAAAGTACAATTAAGTGGAAGAAAGCTTTTGAAAACTTTGAAGCTTGATACGGCATTATCTGGAAAGGAGGAAGCACATCCTGACAAGTCTGGGGACTTCCAATCATGAAAAATGAAAGTTATGGTCATATGACAACTGTAGACATAGCACATTTTTTTCCTGGACATCAAGGAGCACATCATTAGAGTTTAACTGTTTACATTCCTTCATGAAACAGAGCTGAGTAACACAGTCACCGGTTCTTTAAACACTACAACTAAGAACACAAGTCCACCAGCCTCGACTATATGAACCACCACTCACTTGTCTGGCCTTTTAAAGACATATTTGTACTTCACCTTTCATCCAGATTCCAAAGGCACAGTGTATGTTTGCCAAGATTGCAAATTATTATAATTTCTAGGGAAATTATAAATGGTTATAATTTCTAGGGAACATTTTGGAAAATACATATCCAAAGATAGAGATGTGTATACTTCTAAGCCTGTCTTCTTGAAAATTATAAGAAAAAAAAAATACCAAGGATGTGAACAAATACATTTCTAAAAGAATATTCACCGTATCTTTGATAAATAAATTTAAGAAATAAATCATGGGGTGTTTTCAAGATTTTGAATGTAGATATGGAAAAATCTTCAATGGGCTTGGTAAAGTGTTGAAATTAGGCTAGTTGATAAAAGGCACTTAAAAAGCAGCATGTATAAGGAATCACAAGACTAGAGTTACATATCCACATCTATATAGCAGACACTCAGAAAAAATAGTCAAATCTAGAATGAATTCCCATAAACCAAAATACTAAGTTTGCTTATTTCTACATGGTTAGATCATTCCTTTTGTGTAATGGGCATAGGGGATTAGCTCTATGATAAACTTTTTTAAAAAGTAATTTATATATTAAACCATGTTCAATAACATGTATCTTTTTAACATACAAATTACTTTAAAAAAATTAAAATGTAATGTGCTGGAGTAAAATTGAGCCTGAGAAGTGCCTTGATTGCTGAAAGATACTTTTTTCCATAAATGGTTTATCAGTGCCACCGTCATCCTGTCACTACTTCTTCCAATATAACAGCCTGAAAAATATTTGGAGAAAATGTTTGGATTGATCACACCTCTTAAAGAGAGCTGGAATTAAAATAGCTGGGAGAGGTCTTCATTCCTTCTGAAGTTCTCCCCAAGGGGTCTCAACCAGACAACTGAGTCTTTTAGCATGTAGCCAGTGTTCCTATGTTCTGTTGTGGTCCCTCAAATTCCCAAAGCATTGCTTTGCCCCGTATACAATTTGCTAGCAGCCATTTGGGGATGGAATGTGCTTCCGTTCAGTGATTGACTTCTTCCCTGTGTCACTACCCTCTGACAACCCAATGGTAGCTGTAGAGTCTCACTCAGGAGAAAATGTAAACGAATAAACACACAAACGATTCCACAGAATAGGTTTCCTGAAACACATTTTCAGACCCCAACCCAAGTCTAGATTAAAAACCTACAGCAATGAATGATATCTTAAGATTAGGACTAAGTATTAGGACACTTATCCAACTATCATAATTAGGATAATTCATTGTTTTTTTTAATTGAC
The DNA here is from genome assembly GCA_020662805.1 of Glaucomys volans. Taxonomy (NCBI): domain Eukaryota; kingdom Metazoa; phylum Chordata; class Mammalia; order Rodentia; family Sciuridae; genus Glaucomys; species Glaucomys volans. The sequence goes on along the minus strand of JAJEJO010000849.1, from coordinate 385,304 downwards.
TACTATACTTTTCACTTCTAATTGGTTCAGACTCTTGATAAGGTAATTCCATGGCATTAAAGTATATGTATGCAGCAGCCTAGATGTTTATATGTGCCATGAATTACCACATCAGATTTAATTTAAAGAGACATGATGCCTCATTTGTGTACTTTTAAAATGAGACAATACAGGAAATACCTGCTTGCTCCTAGGTTTCCATCACTCACCTAGGAACGTGGTCCTCCACGAGCCCACACTCTTGAAAAACTTTGATGGATGTTTAGTTCTCTCATAAATATATGACTTTGAGGAACTAGAAATAAATTATTCTGAGCCAAATCTAGTTACATAACAGGATGATAAATGTCAGTAACATTTTAATGCATAAAACAAATATTTAAAATACATAAAATAAGGATAAAATAATTAGGCATGTTTTCTTGTTCATGAGCTTACAAGTTGCTCATGGAAAAACAAAAGATTGTATCATAATATAAGTATATACAAAACTGAAAAGTTTCAGTTATTATTTGAAAGTCAGCACCAAATTTTCTGATTGTGAACTTACAGATTTTTTTTTTTTTTAAACTGGGGATTGAACTCAGAGGCTCTCGGCCACTGAGTCACATCCCCAGACCTATTTTGTATTTTATTTAGAGACAGGATCTCACTGAATTGCTTAGGGCCTCGCTAAGTTGCTGAGGCTGGCTTTGAACTCTCAATCCTCCTGACTCAGCCTCCCGAGTGGCTTGGATTACAGGTATGCGCCACCATACCCGGCTGATTGTGAACCTACAATTAGCATAACTTCAATAGTAATACACACTCAAACTTCTGATAGAGATTTCTTAGACATAGAAAAGCACATGATGATTTGTAAGACAATGTCAAGGGACTGCTGAGCAGAAATGGGGCAATGGAAGACAGCAATTTTCTCCCAGGGCCCCTATCACAAAGTCAAATAATTAGTTGAAATAAGTAAAATGTATACAATGTGGTTAAGCATTTGTCTCCTGACATGATAGCTCAATATGATCCTTTACCAGAATGGATATTCTGTTGTCTTTTACAGACACCTTATGTGAACCCCTCTTTAAATCCACCTGGCTGTCTGGGCTCTCTCTGTATTTTAAGTGGATTTTTTGGGCTGAGATATGCTTTAGAAAATATTTTCCCTACAGGTCCCTTTTGAGTTATCAGTCAATAAAAATCATTTAGTCCTTAGTTTTATTCTCTGAAAATAGAGTTTCCCAATAGTCTAGCTATAAAGACAGTGTGAAGATCAATGAGTCACCAAGAGCAATAGGCAACTTTGCCCCATCCCCATGGCTATGGACCTGAGTCATTCTTCAAACGCTCCTGCCAACACACCTTCCAGTACACACACACACACGGGATTGTTTTTCATATCACATGATTTTTACAGGATTGTATTTCATATACATTTGCCTTTTAGATTTTTCCAACTACTCAACACTTCCAAAATCCTTAGGGATAGTATTTGAGCTCAGATAAAGTTGGCATTTTACTAAGTTGATGGTCTGTCAAAAACTTTCTTTCCTTTCCCATCACTTTTTTTTCTACTCAATGTCCCTTTCCAAGACTAAGTCATTTGGACTGGTCATACCTCCTTTCACAAAATTTGTGGGTACAAGAAGATTGGTATAGTTTGCTTGTTTTTAGTTTTATGACTAATTGTTAGTCTATAGTAAATTAATTGATGGTAAGGATCACAAACCAAAATATATGAAGAATGGAAGGAAATTATGCAAGTATGTAAAGAGGACAAGGTGAAAGAAAGCAGAGAAATCCTGACAATAAAGGGCGCGACCTTGCCAGTGAGCAGTAAAGGGAGTGGTAGGGACTGAGGAAAACTGCAAAGCACCTGCCTTCCAATAGCAGGTATTCATTCTTCAGGGACACATATTTATTCCTAGATTGGAAAGTGTATACAAAATTGTCAGGTCTTCCTTTTAAAGAAAAGTCAAAATTCAGATCAAAATTAATTTTTAAAATTAATCATCTTCCAGTTTTTTAAAGTACTGGCATCTTACTTTAAACATGAAACTCTTTGCAGGCCACTGTGGGTCTTGTTTGGTCTAAGGCAGTAGGAACCTGTGATTTAATGCCAGTAATAACCTTTTTTGAATGTAAGATTTAATGATTGGCACATAAAGATATGGGGTATAAAGATATTTAGCAAAGACAGGGGATAATGACAGAGTGGGGTAGAGGCATATAGTTAAGGAAAATAAGGAAAGCTGAAGTTGGACTGGAAGGAAGGATACAATGATTACTATCAGTGATTTCCTCTGAGTGGGTTGAATTTCTGCTATTACTCTTCTTGGGATTATATATTGACTATAAATAATAAAGAAAAGTAGATCAAGTTAGTATTCCAGGGTATTTAGCCTATTGATAAAAATATCTCTGAAAGCTGAAAATACACATCTGTATACATCTTCGTAGATGAATACAGGTTCAAGCCACACAACTATGAGTTCAATCAGCTCACCATGGTGGCATCATGTAAAAAATCTTCCATTAAAAATTAAAATAGCTCTTTTTACAATGAATCATCAAAGGGCAGTTCATCCCACAAAATTAGTGATTAACTATTTCTTAAAACCTCATACTAAATAAGACCTTGTTTTTATTAGTGCAATAATAATGTTGAGAGACAGTGTCTTGTGTGCATAGCACAACTTCCTTAAGTATTTGTTGAAAGATGATTATGCTGATGATGTGCTGAATGTCCTTAAAAGTCATGATTATAAATAGTAAACACCACATCCAATAGTAGTGCTATTAAACCTACCCAGTAAATGAGTCCTTGGAGTGGCATTGTAGAGGGAGGAAGAGAAGGGAGGGAAGTGAGGGAGGGTAAGAAGAAGAAAGCAAACACAGATAACCTCTCCAAATTTGATATTCGTAAGTGTTTCCCTGTTGAAAATATTTATATCCTCAAAAGAAGGTCTCAGCCCTTTCCACATTCTAGAGGTGGTGGTAGGGAAATTGAGGCAGGAAGTAGAAGTCAAAAGACTGTCTAGCCTTTCTTGGTAATCATACATGATCCTATTCAGAACACCAAATCACTATAAATCCTCTCTATAAGTTGGAGTTGTGACAATAGGGATGGGGAGGAAATCTGTAAGGAGCACTCCTAGATCTTCACAATTTCTAGATCTGCATGTCTGCAAGTAATCAGAAATACAAAAAAAAATACACAGAGGCAGTATTCCAATGTGAGAGAGATTATAGCTAAAGGATTCAAGATGGGAGGAAACCTACAAGTCACTAAAAGTAAAATGTTAAATCTTTCAAGTTTCAGAATAAAACACCTGTCTGGAGAGGCCTTCTGAAATTCAAAAGTAGTTCTGGAAACACTGTTTTCCTACAGCTGAATTCTGCTCTGGGTCTGCAGTTTGGCCTTCATTCTGCTTTTTAAGTGAGTTTTTACACATCTGCTTCCCTTTCAGGGGCATCTGTGGCCTTCTCACTTCCTTCTGGCTATATGCTCCCACTCTTTGGCAATATCCCTCTCCCTGGGGATGGAAGCTGACAGTTCAGGTGGAAGGGACAGCCACGATGTCCATGTGCAGAGTCTGCTGCTTTATGAAATTGATCAGAATGGCACAATTCTAGTCAATTTCACTCACAGCAGGTGAGAGCAGGAGAAACATTCTTATGTAAGAGTCTGGCACTGCTCTTCATCTGTAGCTTCCAGGACTGATTGTACAGTGGATCACAATTGAAAAAGAAAACACACACACACACACACACACACACACACACACAGCCTACTGGAGTGCATCCTAGGGCAGACATGCTACAATTTGCTTCCCTTCACTTGCAATACAGTAAGGAATGGTGTATGTCCAACTGTAAGCTATAATTTTATTGATAGACTCTGATGACATTATAAAATCTATAAGGGCAAAGAGCAAGTGATTTGCTCATGTCACTAGAAATCCAATACAAAATTACAGCCTTCATTTAGAAGCCTTTTTGGAACTTTTTTTTAATCAGTCATAATGCATGTTATCAATACCTGTATTTGGACAATGATGATGAGGAAGGAGAAAAAATATCAAGTCAATTCCTACAGAGAAAATAACGCCAAATTCTTCAATAACACAAGGACAACTGATTTGGGAAAATACTACACAAATTGTGAGAGAGATATAGCAAGCAGAAAATAACAATGAATTTGACCCATTTCATAAAGATTTCTATAAAGCACTTGTTCACCTACTACTATGTGCTCAATAGAGATTTAGATCTTAATATGCAAAATCAATTTGAGTCTTTTATATAGAATATTACAAATGATTCCCATAAACTTCTAGACAACTTGTGCATGAAAGGCAGGAATAAGAAAGAATACCTCTTTACTTCCATGTCAGTGTGCTCAACTTTTGTATACATCAATAGGTATTGTGTAGGCCAAATTTGGGTGAGGGGTTTATACCTCCTGGAAAGTCACCCATCCAGGCACTTTGAAAGCATCAACATAAAAGATTCCCAAGTGGTCAGCAGATCATATGGAAACATGTCATGTCAGGGAAACTGTATCACTCAAACTCCACTTGAAAAGGAGTTTGCTTTCTCTCTTACTGCAAAGAATATAAGTACCCCTAGACATGAGAAGGCTAAACTATCAAAGCCAAGCCCAACCCAGTTGTTCACACTGTCAGTAGTAGGTCTTGAGTGGAACAAATGTATATTTAAATGTGATTTGTAAGCAGATCTATACTAAAACAATTGAAAAACAGGTTCTCTGGAAAATAAATACAGTTAATTGGGTAGGTAAAGGTGGTCCACATGAAATCCTATATAATCTTAGGAAAAATATAACAGAAAATCAGTTATTCATTATAATTGAATACTGATCTACAAGTCACGGGACTTGGATCCTGGGTGGAGTTCTGCCACTAACAGCTGTACGATTTAAACAAGATATTTAATTTCTCCATCTCTATATTTCCTTACCTCAAAACAAAGGGATTGTTTTCTAGGACATCTATCCAATTGAAGATTCTATTTTCACTTGTGTTTTTGTCTCATAACATTAATGGAACTACAACTGAATGTGTTCGATGTGTATTAAAGTTACTTCCCATCTACCTACAGTTTTAGAGTGGTGTGTGACCCCCCACTGTTCAACCTGATAGCATCTACTACAGTCACAACACCTTCAATAAGTAAATTTGCAACTTGAATTTCATGCAGGTTTCAGGGAGGTTGCATGATTATTAAACTCAGGTATGTTAAGTGAAAACTGGCTTTACTAAAATTTCAGCTTAACAATAACTAACCTCCACTTTTCCAAAACAAAATCTGGGTCTTCTCCAGAACTGACAAAGCAGTGCACAAAACAGTTACTCTTAGTTAATAACAAATATCAGCTGTGTATGCTGAAGGAAGAATATGGTTTGTATAAGAATTATAGCTCTGTTTTAAACATTAAAAAACCTTTTTTATACTCCTCTTTTAGGGGAGGTCCAAATGATGGCAAAAAAAGGTTTAATTTTTAAACAGTGCCTGTTTACTCTCTATGTATATATAATGCCTTGGAACATTCTTACAGAATGTCAAACATCTGGATCAAGTAACAACAAGCATATGTTGGTTGCTAACTGATACCAGGCTAAATCCAAATCCATCAATTACTGTATCTGGTGAACACCAGTAATTTTGGCACTCTGTAGACACAAATGCAACACTCCTACCTGTCCCCAGAGTAAGTAATATTTACATTATTTTTCAATCTGTTTGCATAGCTAACTTCACAGTTCTTCCTAAATACAGGCTTAGATCCCATGGGATAATCTGGTCTTTAACTGACCTGAAAGCAACCACCATATCCCCTACAACTCCTATGATACCTTTGAAAACATTACTGATCAACACAGTCTATTACCATCAACATCCACCAAGTGACTCATACCCTGCTTACCTATTGACCAGCTCAAAAGAATGTGACTACTAGAATTTTATCAGACTGCATCAGTTCTTTCAATGACACATAAATCCGATTTTCTGTTAATAATACTTGCTACACACTACAAACAACACAAGCAGGTCCTGGTGTTTAATGTTTGAAATTACTTTAAGAACTAAGAAAAAAAACAGCAATACCCATGAAACACATGTTAAATAAAAATGAAATCTCCTTTCAAATGAAAATGTGTGTAGAATTTTTAATAGTGTAAACAATGTTTACATTAATTTCACATGGACTTTTGCAGGCTGATACAGCATGAGTAGCTTATGGTCTTGATTTATTAGCACATGATATTCAGTTCAAAGTTCTGAAAAGCCCAAATTCAAGTCTTATAAGTTTGAGGTGAATGGAGGTGGAAGCTTAGATGGAAAGGACTATAAAAGAGAAGGAAGCACCTTTACAAAGAGCTATTATACCTGATAGGCTCCATGCAAGACAGTTGAAATGTGAGCTTCAGTATTCAAAATAGAAAGGATACAATCATATGTCTGGTTAACTTACAGGAAATAGTTCCAGAGACAATTTTACACTAACTACAGTGATTTGGGCAATTTTTTAAAATAATACCAGCCAATTTCTCTCCATTATACTCTGCTGGCAGAAAATAAAACATTTTTCTTTGAAATGATTGCCTTTGGTTTTGTTAAATCATGCATTCTGTCAACATGTGGTCACCATTTTTACATGATCTTTCTGCTTCCCCAGAAAAGAATGAATTCACAGTCTGAACCCTGATATAAATATGTAATCTTGCAACTGTTAAGGCTTCTTCTATTACTGCAAAATGAAGAGATAAGAAATGGATTTGGTATCAAAAGAAATGAAAAAAAAAATGATGATGATGATGGCCAAGTAAGTATAAAGCTCAGATTCTTGCATCCACTCCAAAGCCAGATGAAGAAAGTGCCCTGGCGGATCATTTTTCTTGCTGTAACAAAGGGATTATGTGATGTTCATCATTTTAAAACACTAATATTTGAAAACTCTTATACCAAAAGATATGTTCTAGCAACTCTACTGCAGCTAGCAAAAGGTTAGGGGAACTGAGGTTGTAATGCAATCTTAAATAAGACAGACATTATCTTGTCATTAAATACCTTTCAGATATAATTGTAAAATGCCTGGGTTATAATTTCTTCCACTCACTATGTCATCCTGTGGGATGGAGATCCTTATCTCTATCTTCCAGTCTGTCCATTTTTTTAAAATTTAAATTGTTTTTTCAAAGGAAAGTGTAGAAAGTTGCTCCCCTTTGAGTCTTTGTTTAGTGACACAGCAAAAAGCACCTCTTTCTGAGATAACTGCAGCAATGTTGACTCCCCTTGAATGTTGACTGGGATTTTCCAGAGTAGACACTCAGAAAGCATCCTTGACAAAGTTGGTTTTACTTTGATAAGAGCTTAGGCATATATTGCATCTCAAACTAATTCATAGTTGAAAATACAATGTTAAGCCTAAGAAAAACAACTGGGGGAGGGGGGGAAGAAACCTCCAGATGAATCTTGAATTGGATGAAAATATAAAGAGACAAAATGAAGTGAGATTTTTTATACATGAGAGACACAGCAAAGCAAAGCACACTATACCATCCTGTAGAATGGAGATCCCAGGAACTCTAACAAGTAGCAGCAACTTGACTGGAATGTGTGTCTAAAATCTAAGGGTGCAGATATCAAGGACAGTCATTTGTTCTGTCTCTTATACAGGCAACACATAAAGTAAGCTAAAAATGTAAACCACAGAGGGTTATATTTTAAAGGAGGTTCTAGCCTGGCACAGTAGCACACACCTTTAATCCCAACAACTCAGGTGGCTGAGGCAAGAGGAACATAAATTCAAGGTAAACTTCAGCAACTTAGCAAGGCCCTAAAAAACTTAGCAAGACCCTGTCTCAAAACAAAGAATAAAAACAGGTAGGAATGTGGTTCAGTGGTAAAGCTACCCTAGCTTCCATCCCAGTTCAAAAATAAGTAGTAGCAAGTGGGACATACATTAAAGGTATGTTTCAATTTAGATGACACTGCTCGTGAGAGAACTATCTAAACCTCAAGAGTGCAATACACCTATGTGGACGTAAAACCTCAAGTTTTCAAGTGTAGAACAAAGCAGAAACTTTCAACAAGCCAGAATAATTTCTGTACTTGTGACTTCTTGGGGAGTGAGGAGGGGAGACAAAAAAACAAACAAAAAATCAAATGGCAACAGCATATTTTTGTTTTTATACCTCATTGACTATAGCCCCTTAGAGATTTTGTACAGGGACACACACTCAGCTCCATTCTGTGCCCTGTCCATATTTCCATTCCATAGTGATTGATTTGGCTCAGGAGAAAAATGACCTGAGTTGTAGCAAAAACCTAAATAACAAAGTAGAGTCTCAGTCTCCATCAGAATCCCATCCTCACCAAAGCATAGAGAAGTGCTGATGTCTAGAAAGAAGCAGAAAACAAAGAAGGCACTGCACAGAATCCCAGGAGTACGCCTTCTCTGGGCCTCAGGTTTCTAATTTGCAAGATGGAGGAGAAAGGCATCTACTGGAGGTATCTGATATCTCCCATCAGTTCTGAACTTTCTCTTCTTCCAAGAATTTCACCATGGAAGTTAAAACAGAAAAATGTTTTGCCTAACTCAGGGATGAACTAAAATGAGGTAGATGGGATGCCCTACTTTCCAATGAGACATCTAATGACAATGCCATCCTAGACACACAGGCATCATCACCCACTCTTCAAGAGGAAGGGCTTCCAAAGGCTAGACTGGTATTTACGCAGCACATGCTGCAAAGACTACCATTCAGCCTCCATTCAAAGGTCAAGGCAACTGCAGCTGTTTGAACTCAAACCCACACCTAAAAGAAATTTAGTTCAAGAAAATATTTCTCAGTCATTATGCTAGTGGTATGATCTGTTTTAAAAAACAATTATTAAATTTAAAGAAACCATAGTCCATATCTCCTATTTCCTATTAGTCACTATTTAAAATTAATAAAATACCTAATAATTAAGCACACTATTTTTTGTACTATGCTAATTGATCTCTTCATGAGTTCTCTCACTGAATCTGTAGACGACCTTATGGTTAGGCATTGACAGACAAAGCCAGGGAGGTTAAAAGCAGTCACATAATTACCTTAAGTCTCCAAGCAAGTCACTTGAAGAGCCAGAGTCCAAATCCAAATGAGGGTACCTACCAAGTTCTTATGCTTACCACACAGTAAACATCTGGGCAGATGAGTGACAGACTGGGAAGAATGTATAAGTTCTAACCTCTGGAGTATAGGTGACTTTTAACTCATATGAGTTACTTTTTTTTTTTTAATTCAACAAATTTAAAGTATCTTTGAAGATCCCAGGATTTGATTCTAGGACCTAGAATTGTTGTAGTAAATTTAAGAAGTCTTATTTTTAAAAAAATTATGAGTTCAGTTTACATAAATTTGGAAATAAAATAACATGGTTGCTTTGTATGGCCATCTGCCACTCTCATAAGCATCTCTAGTTACAGAAGAACAGAATACTGGTAGTTTTGCTATGGAGTTAATTGAAGCCTTCCTAAGAATAATTTTAATTCAGTGTTTCAGAGCCAAATTCTGCTTTATGATCCACATTTTACATAGTATTTCTGAAAACTAGAGCAAGTCAGAGGTCTGATTGGCATTTTGAGATCTTTCAGATTAGAACATGATCCAGTTATTTTCTGCTATTCATCTAATACTGAGCTCAAGATCCATATGTGTAGTGGTTTTCTAAGGGTAATGGAGGAATGACCTATGACATTGAATGGGAGGTTGGTCTGAAAGAATTAGAACCTTCTTTATTTTTATCCTATCCTGTCTCCTAATTATAATTGTCTAACTCCCTCTAAATTTATTTGTATAATAAAATGGTTAACTGCTCTTTAACAGATTTATATGGTTTAAAACTTGTTTGATTACAAAGTACAAAATCATATTGCATGCAATTCTTAATTAATAATTCTTCCCAGCATTTTCTTTCACCCAAAGATAATGCCATTTGTGATATTTGCTGATAAATGCCTTTTTTTTAGAAGTCAAAGGTGGCAGCTCTCTTCTTGGAGAGGGCAGGGAGTACCTGCTTGAGAGAGTTCCTCTGTTAACTGCTCTCTGTGCATCCTTTTCTGAGAAAATTCTGCCATTTTCTCAGAAAAGTCAGTTGCTTTTTGTATGTTTCATTTTAACCATTTACAAAATAGAGATAAAAGACCTACCAATATTCTAAATACATCATGTGACTTATGGAAAAGCAACAAAGAATTTGGGGAGGAAATCCTTAAGCATTCATTATGATCATAACAAAAATAGCACTGCTATCTATTAGAAAGAGAGAAGAGGGAAGTGAACAGAAGTAATTATCCAAGCTATAATTTGGCCTTGACAACAGAACACCCCTCTTCAGACTAAGAAAGGGATCCATAATGATGGGCTCCAAAGGAGAGCACCACAAATACCAGGTTGTGTATTGAGTGGGGAGCAGTGGAGGGTGTGCCAGAATAATATCCTAAGACTAACTCTAGGGGTTGCCCACCCCCACATGCAGGAGAGACAGTCACTCCCACAGATGTGTTATCTAGTGGGTCCAGGAAGGCATATGGAGTATGTGGCAGTTAATTCTGTCACAAGCAAAATTAAACTATACACTATCTCCATTTTCTTTATGTTTCCTTCTTTCCACTCGTTAATCAAATGGCATCCCTTATGGAGAAACAACCAATAAGAAGTAAGGATTGAATTCAGTGTATTTTACTTCTAAATCAACCTAAACCTTTGATGAAATTATTATTTTTAAAAATTCAAATAGTACAGAGGAACATAAAGGTGAAAACAAAACTCCCCCAGCATCTAAGTCCTTCTACCCCAGAAGAATCACTATGAATTGTTTCTTGTGTACATTCCCTAAAGGGATATACACACTCAAGAGCACACAGACCTAAACCTCACTGTATTTACATGAATAAGATCATCCTCTTGATACTGTTCTGAAACTTGTAAATACATGTCTTGAACTTTAGGCTACATTAGTACACACAGCTCTACCCCAGACTTAAACACTAGCCAGCATTTCATTAGATGAATGTAGTAATTTATTTTTACCCAAGGAGAAGTATTTTAAGCTATTTCCACTTTTTGATATTAAAACAATACTGAAATTATTTCTACATATTTTTGTGATGTATTGCAGGAGTTTGTCAGGAGAGGTGGAATTGCAGAGTAAAAAAAAATATGCACATTAAAAAATAATTAAGCTAGAATAGAATTGATTGTTAGCTTTGAGGCAGAAAATCCCTCATCTATTTGTGAGAAGAAGATTTTTGACTTGGCTATTTGACAATGGCCAAAGTAATATAGGCTCATGAACCCAGCTATATGCATAGGTAATAATAATAAGTTGCATTTATATTACTTTTTGCTTTTCTTTGTATTATAATAGAACTCCCCACATTAATTCCAGTGTTTTTTTAATTATGTATATTTGTAACACACCTCCAAATATTTAGATTTATAAAGTAATTAATATTAATGTTTAACAATACAGCATTATATCAAAATGTATAAAAAAGCCATATAATTTAGTATCCTATGATACCCTACTGATTTTCTACAAAGTGCCTAGAATATAATGTAAGTAAAAACATAAAGATTATTAGCTTGTAGAATACCAGCTTTTTAAAAAAAAATCAATATCTGAGATAGATAAGTCATGTTAGTGGTCACAAAAGGCATTGTACTTAGTAAAATATCCTCCCTTTTTTGTTCTAAGGTATTTAAATTCTGTAGCTACAGAACAATAACTAATTTCCACTCCATTCAATGCTCCCTCATGAGCCTTAGTGTATAGTTCAAGCAACAAAGGCCACCACAAAACTTTCTGGGCTGCTAATCAAGGTGAAACGTGTTTAGTATACATGCTTGATTTTGTGACCCTTTCACCAAAAGTGTACGAACAAGTCCCTGGAAATAAAGTGTGAAATTTAAACACCTTTGTCCTTTAAACAAGCATATTCTGCCAAAAATGCTCTCTCCTGTGAACTTTTGGCATTAACAGGGCAGAATGCAATATCCTTTACATTCAGTTGCCAAAGACATGGCTCTAGATCCAAAGGAAGAAGCCAGGTAAATTGTTTGGGCCCATGACCTAACATTCTCCTTGGCATAAAAAATTCATTCTTTAGTCTTCCAAAAAGTGTTGCCAACTGGAGGGACAATAAATTTATTATTCTACAACACAGTGAGTAATTCAGATAAACAACCTCCAATACTTAAAAATCTGATTTCTCATTCTTTAATTTTTAAGGCCGACAAATAAAAGCTGTTAAGGAACTATTCCTCTGAAATTCTCTCTGAAAAATAACCACAAACTCTTACTTAAACACAAATTAAACCAGAAACAGAAAGGAAAAATTACCCCTAAAAATCTCTATTTTTCAATCAAGTATGATGAATGTTTCTATCATACCACACAGTAAGTCTATAAGACATGCAGAAATATTCTTAGGTATCTCCCTGAAGACAGTTTGGAAATGATGGCCATCTCAATGTCAAAAATTTTTTTATTATGATGTTTAAAAAAAATACCCAGAGATAATCTTCCTCTACGACAGTACTGGGTCTTGAACAGAGCAAAAAGAGCTAGGGCAATTTAAGAATGAATTAGTCTGACGTATGCACTGAGCACCTTCTATACAATGAAACTGTGCAAGGTACTAGGGATGCAATGCCACATGTATAGGGAGTTTATAATCTGGTAGGAAATAAAAGACAATTACACAAATAAATGTTACAACACAGAACTGGGTAAGTGCTGTAAGAGAGGCACAAACCAATCACTCGAGATTGAACATTTGTGTCTTCGAATGATAGAACTCCAATTCTCCTTAATAGCCCCTCTTCTCATTCAAGCATTCATGTATCCATTCAAAAAAAAAAAAAAAACTATTATCCAGCTCAGTGCTAAGAACAACAGATATAATGAGAAGCACAAAAGACAGAGGCCTTGCCCTCCTGAAATCTTCTTTTCCATGGAAGAAGATAGCATTAAATAATGACACAATAAGAGAAATAACAAAGATACTAATAATAATCACAACTGACAGTTATTCAGTACTTACTATGTGTCAGTGAACTAAAATGCTTGTCATGTGTTATCTCTATAATGCTCAAAGCAGCATTATGATGCAGAGAAGCCCTAAATTGAGGTTGACATGGTCCATGACATCACACTGCCTGAATTTGAGTCTTGACACCATCACTTGTTAAGTATGTAACCTTGAGCACGTTACTTAACCTCTCATGGTGCCTTAGCTTTCCATTTATAAAATGGAATTAATACCATGTTCTGCCAAGCTTAAGATGTCTTTGGAAGTAACACATGCCCTAATTTCAGAGATGATAGGGAAAATATATCTTAGATGCTACTAAATAAGGTAATGACATGAAGTAACATCAGTCACATACAGCTGTTGGGATGATAAAAGAAAAATACAGAGCACCCTAGAAGTGTACCTAGCATAAGTATTCAAAATATTTGTTATTTTTCAACTGCCCTTTTTCAAAAAAGAAATGTTTAGAGAAAACATTTCTTAAGTGATATCAAAGAAAAGTTGAAGGCCCTGAGACTTTGTATTAGAAGAAGCAGCTGAAGTAGGATTCCAAAAGTGCTACTTAAGTATAATTGATGTTTAAGTTACTACAAAATGAGGAGCAAGAGGAATTACCTAGAAAAAGGTGGAGAGAATGATGTTGCAGACGGAAGGAAGTGTGTTTGAAGCCCACTGACACCAAGATCAAGGTATGTACAAAGATGCGCAGGAAGCCAATACTGCTGCAGAACAGAGAGTGAATCTGGAGCAATAGGACGGATGCTGGAAAAGTGGCGGGGGCGAGACCCAGGAAGCCTTACAGATCATCTGGAGAAAATTTAAACTTTATCCTAACAGTAGTGAGAAACCCTGAAGGGGAGAGAAGCTGGATTCATTTTCTTAAAAACCATGTGGAAAATCAGTTTAAAGGCCATTGTGGTAATCCAGGAATGCTAATCCAGGATGCTGGTTTAGACTAGAGCAGGAGTTTTCAACCTCCACTCAATTGACATTTGGGGATGAATAATTAATTCTTTGTGGTAAGGCTTTATCTGTGCATTTATAGGAGGTTTGCTATCATCCCTGACTTCTCCCCACTATTTTCCAATAGCAACACTCCAGTTGTAATAACCAAAATTGTCTGTGGGTATTGCTAAGGATCCCTTGAAGAACAAAAATCATCCCTAGTTAAGAACCACTAGACTAGTGCTCACAGGGTAGCTGGAAAGAAGATGACAGATTCTGAAAACACTAAAGAAAAAACAATCAATAGGGCTTGCTGATAAATTGGAAATGGGGTGAAGAGGAGGACAGTGACAATAATACAACCCCACCCAGGTCTGTGGCTGTACAGCCAACCAGGTGGTGATGTCATGCACTGGGAGAGGAAGCACAAGGGTCAGATCAGATATGAGCGACCAATCACATACTCAGAATAAAGCCTACAGAATTTGAACTATCATAGCAACACCCAAGTGGTCCTGATGTCAGGAGTGCACACGTTGATATTCAAAAGGAAGCTCATGGAAAATCTGTGAGAAGGTGAATAATTGAGAATCATCAGCAAAGAGATGGTAATTGAAGACATTTATGCAGAAGAGTTTTGCTTTAAACAACCACCACAGCAAAAACCCCTAAATTGTATTATTTTATTGTTGGGGATCAGAACGTCTGTACAATAAAATCATCATAACCTTTCAATGCTGCACGATAATGGCTTTCAAAATTATTTCAGTATTTTCAACCAAACAGATCTCCAAGTGCACAGGCACAACCAGAGTGTACTTACACTGGAGAGACAGAGTTAAGTAAAATGTAACTTAAAAGTGTGCATGGTTCACCCCAATCAAGGAAGCTTTTTTAAGGCTTAATTTGCAAAGCAAAGTTAAAAATGAAGATCAAGAGTGACTTTGGAGAGGGGGGCATCTACTTGTCTTTTTGCAGAAATCACTGATCGCCTATCCTAGCATCTTGAATTATATTCTGATTGCAACTACCTTGCCTGAGACCCAAGCATTTCTCATCAGAGCTCAGATTCACTTGATTTCTTCCCTAGTGGTGTATGATAAACATAAGAAAGTTCAATTCTTAATCACTTCAGATCTCTAGAATTTTTGAAGACAGAGTCCATGACCTTGGGGATTGCCTGCTAGAAGAAGAAAAGAAAGAAAAGGAAAAGAAAGAAAGGAAAAAAATCCCTGGTTCAGTTCTATTATTTAGTTCTCAAAGTCTTAACCTTGACTCACAGTGTCCCTCAATGCCAAAGGAACCAAAAAGAACATCTGCTGTTCCCAAGTGGCTCTCTTCCAAAGATTTTTCCATGGCCAGCATTACAACAAGGCCTAAGAAGATCTTTACATGAGAGAGAGAGAAAGAGAGAGAGAGAGAAAGAAGAATATGTGTGTTTCTGTGACTTCCAAGAAATTCTCCACTATTCAAGAACACGTTTGCTATACTTTAAGCAAAATTATTTTGCACAGGAATCCTTACCACTTTCCCTACATAATACCTAGGGAAAATGCCAGATTAACTAAAAACTGATTACAAATATATGAGAAAAATGACATCTGATAGGATCCACTTGGAAAGTATGATTAATTTTCTCATTATGTAGGAAAGTGTACCTCGCAGAAATCTGAACTAGTTAGACTTTAAAAACTACAGTCATTTTTCATTAACTTAACATTAGAAAGAATAAAACAAAATAGTACCTATCTCCATGAAACCTTCATTAAGTCATAAACAATCTGACTTTCAGGGGGGAAAAAAAACAGCACTAATATGGATCAGAAAAGATGTTTGTACCGAGAGAATGGTTCTTCTGTTTATCTCTGATATTTTAGAATATACTTTCATTTCTGGTTCTTTGCTGTCCTAGAAGTACTTATAAAAATCTTAAAAAGGCTAACAGAATTATCTTAATTGGTTAAAATATCCAACTATAGCCCTTGATAGGGAAAAATGGATAGAGATTACCCAAGACAGTATTATCATTTCTTTCATTCATTCATTCATTCATTCATTCATTCAAGTATTTCTTGAAAGCCAACTAACTACCTGACAGTCATAAGGCATTCGAGAATGACTAAAATATGATTAAAAAAAGAAAGAAATTCACAGTCCAGTAAGACAAAGGACAGGTAAGTCTTTATTCCAGGTTTCAGACTGCCTACTGGCTGTGTCTATTTTCATGTCACATAGGGAGCTCAAATGCAAAACTGGGATCCTCATCTTCCTGTGAAAGCTTGACTCTCCCCAGTGGTGCCTATTCTTATTAAATGGCACCACCCACTGCCCACATCAGAACTCTGGGCAGCATCTTACTTCCTATATTTCCTCTTCCCTTAATGTCCTCAGACATCTAGTCACTTACAAATTCTCTTAATCCTCCTAAGAATTTCTATAATCTATTTCCATTTGTGCTACCTTCTCCTTTAAGCCACCATTCTTTTTCCTGAACAACTGCAATAATCCCATAACTTCTTTCTTTGTGGTTCCCTTTTGGTAGTCCCCTTCTTTTTTATGTTTATCAGTTTATTGGTCTATTAGTAAAGGATATGACAAAAGAACTTGATGAATAGCCAGACAGAGTGAGGTAGGGGACAGGGGTGCAGAACTTCCATAACCTCTCCAAACATTCCACTCCCCCCAGGAACCTCCTCATGATCTGGAAGTTTATTCAAACCTTACAATTTGGGGGTTCATGTGCAAAACTAAAAATACGTTAGATGGAAGGCTGTAGTGTGGCGATGTCCAGGTCATCCCTGACATTCCTGAACATACTCTAATTTCTTCTCTGCAAAAGAAAATCTGTACTGGGCACAGTATCACAAGTCTTTGATAGCCATTGGACCCCTTCTAACCTTATCTTGTCACTGCAAGCAGAGATATCTTTCTATGGTATAACCTTCTCAGTTCTCCCTCCTACTCAGAAATTTATCTGGCTTGCCATTGCCTTTAACCCAAACTCCAAATTCATCAACATGTTTTAAAGATGTTTTTCAAAGTCTTATATGAACTAGCACCCCCCTTTTCCATTCTATACCCTGATTTTACACCCCAGCCATACCCAGGAGATCAGTCAACTCCTCTTGTGTTCTACTGTCCAGAATCAGGCTCCTTCCCCTCTTCCCCTATTCCAAAATAAAGTCATGCTTTGCTTCATCTCCCCTCAGCAGTCACTTCCTTGAACACTCCATGGCATCCTGTCTGTCCTGAGTGGAGTACTGAACACACTAGGCTCATTTGCCTATGTCCCTGACTACAGTAAAAACTGAAAGATGACAGGAACCACAGCTCAGGGTACTATGACACTACAAAGAAAGAATAGTGGACAATTCTACTTTGGATCAGATCAAAGAAAGCTTCATTAGATAAGGAATCCTTCAAACATGTCTTTAAATGATTTGAGTCATTAAACGAGAGTTTTCAGGGATACTGGCAATATGAAATCAGATGTGCTGGAACAAGTGGAGCATCACATGGAAAGTGAGAATCCACAAAGAAGAATGGCACCCTATAAGGCCTAAACATATGGCTTGAAGATGGGAGAAGTGGAAGGGAGCAAATGAAGCTGACAGTTCACCAAGGATCAGACTAAGGACTCCTTTAAATCTGGTGTTTCTATTTAGATAACGAGGAGTCCTTAAAGGACATCATGCAATGGAGAAACATGATTTTAGTGCATTTTAGGAAAATCATTCTGAATTCAATGAAGAAGACAAATTACAGGATTGCCAGGGAAGTAGAGGAGAAAGCCTGAGCTAAGCAAAAACAGGCACGATGGAGAAGAGATTGTTTTCCCACCCTGGGCTGAGATGATCTGACAGAGAGAAAGCACAGTGAGACAGGAAAAACCTAAGGACATGCTTCTCAAGTATATCAAAAGTCAAAGGAGTTGTAGCCATAAAACAGAAGGCATAAACACAACCTAAAAAAGGAAGAATACCTAAAGAAAGGTGTCTTAAAAGTCAAATGAAGAGATATTTTCTCAGCAAAGAGAGCAGTACACAAATTCAAAAGATGAGGAAAAGAAAAGACCACTGGTTGTTACGCAAAGAATATCCTAAATGACAGAAGATGGGAGGAAGCAGAAATGAAGACCAGATTCCTACAAAGAAGCAGCATTCTCAGAATGTTTTATTGTTTTGCAAAATTTGATTGTGAAAGAAATGGAAAAAGTAGCTAGAAGGGGTTCTAAAGAGAAGAGAGGTTTTTCTAATGATGGGGAGATTTAAGTTTATGTACTGGTATGAAAGAGTAGAAAGAAAAATTGCAAATGACCACTCCATGTGGAAAATCATGAGCATAAAGCAAAGAGTTGGGACCTAGAGTGAAAAGAATGTGTTCAAAATAATTACACCATAACACAGTAAAATTTAAGGGCAATGAAAATTAAATATGATTAGCATAATAAAATTGTACTGATAACAGAAGGTAATTATTATCTAGCAATACAACTATATGTCTGTGCATTTTTAATGTTTTTTTAGTTGTTGATGGACCTTTATTTTATTCATCTATTTATATGCAGTGCTGAGAATCGAACCCAGTGCCTTATGCAGGCGAGACAAGTCCTCTACCACAGAGCTACACTCCCAGCCCATGTTTGTACATTTTATTGCATTCGTTTTCTTTGTTACTCCTTTAAGCTTGTTTTCTATAAAGTAAAATTACACTTTATTTAAACCACCTATAAAATCGATTATGCTATGCATATTGCCACTTTTGATATACCTGAGGAAATACCATGGAGAACAAAGGTGGCAGTGCGGTAACCTAGAGGAAAGCATCAAAAATTCCAAACTACTCACATATTAACTACTATGCAAACATCCAGGGAAAACAAAATTCATTTTTAAAAATTAAAATAAAGGATATAACTTCAATTTGAAATCTAAACCTAATACACACAATTGCAACTTCTAAAAAAAGTCCATGTGATTTACTCATATCAATCATTTATTGATCAATCATTTACCTATTGAATGCACTGCATATATCCCTGTACCTGAGGGAAGAGTGGAATATTTCAAAAACAAATGTTCTGTTGTTAAATAATGTACTGTGTTATTGGGGGAAAATTTTACATATGTGTGCGGCCAGAGAAAAAAACACCAGCAAAGAAAAAGAAATAGGGAATAGCAGAGAAGGGAATTGAGTGACTGCAAATGTGTCAAAGTGGGAAACAATGGTTTCAGAAAGAAAAGAGGTTCTAAAGGGTTGTTTGCTTGCCATCTACATGCAGCCATTTACTAGCAGTAAACACTACCAGTCTACAGAAAGTAGAAAGGGGCATAGTAGTAAGAAGGAGGCCTGGAGACAGATAGGCATATGTGGATGAGAGAGATTCCACTTTCATCACTTGAATAGCTAATCACATTTTATAGCAGCCATTTAATTTTAATTTTTTCTTCACTGATATTAAATAAAAATGCTAACAAGTTAGCAATTAGGAAACATAAAAGCATTATTGGGCATAACCTTCCCAACTCCTCAATGTTTAAAAGATAAAATTTGAAATTACATTAATAATTTCTTCAAGTCATACTGCAGAAATATGAAATCATGGCAAAATTATCCTTGAATCAAAAGACAATAAACTACAACCTCACTAGGCAACATTTAAACATTCCCTTTTCCTTTTATGCCTATTCTCTATGTTTGTGCCTATACAATCTGATGATCTGACATCACTTTCCTCTTTTAGTGCCCAATCTTTACTGTGGATGATTTCAATATTCATGTGAATAACTCTATATATACCTCCCTGCACCTTTCCACTTCCCTCTTTTACTTCCATAAATACACACAACTGCATAATACTTCCATTACACATCTACTTTTTCATACCAATGACCTTGTCATCTTTAAGTACGGAGTTTCAGATCTACCCAATTCGGTTTCTCAGTTGCCCAATTTAAAATTACTATGGATCCCGGGCCATAGTTGCCACCGCTCTCGCAGCTCCCGCCACCACCGCTTCCGAGCAGAAGATGGCCGTGCCTCCCACATATGTTGATCTTGGCAAATCTGCCAGGGATGTCTTCACCAAGGGCTATGGCTTTGGCTTAATAAAACTCGATTTGAAAACAAAATCTGAGAATGGATTGGAATTTACAAGCTCAGGTTCAGCCAACACAGAGACCACCAAAGTGACAGGCAGCCTGGAAACCAAGTACAGGTGGACTGAATATGGCCTGATGTTTACAGAGAAGTGGAACATGGACAACACACTAGGCACTGAGATCACCATGGAAGATCAGCTTGCAAGGGGACTGAAGCTGACCTTCGATTCATCCTTCTCACCTAACACTGGGGGAAAAAAATGTTAAAATCAGGACAGGGTACAAGTGGGAGCACATCAACCTGGGCTGCAATGCGGACTTTGACATTGCTGGACCTTCAATCCGGGGCGCTCTGGTGCTGGGTTATGAGGGCTGGCTGGCTGGTTACCAGATGAATTTTGAGACTGCAAAGTCCTGAGTGACCCAGAGCAACTTTGCAGTTGGCTACAAGACTGACGAATTCCAACTTCACACTAATGTGAACAATGGGACAGAGTTTGGTGGCTCCATTTATCAGAAGGTGAACAAGAAATTGGAGACTGCTGTCAATCTTGCCTGGACAGCAGGAAACAGTAACACTCGCTTTGGAATAGCAGCAAAGTATCAAATTGACCCTGATGCCTGCTTCTCAGCCAAAGTGAACAACTCCAGTCTGATTGGTTTAGGACACACTCAGACTCTAAAGCCAGGTATCAAACTGACACTGTCAGCTCTTCTGGATGGCAAGAATGTCAACGCTGGTGGCCACAAGCTTGGACTAGGACTGGAATTTCAAGCATAAATGAATACTGTACAATCGTTAATTTTAAACTATTTTGCAGCATAGCTACCTTCAGAGTTTAGTGTACCTTTTAATGTTGTATGTCTGGGATGCAAGAATTGCTAAGAATCATGTTAGATCTCCAGGTTAAAGAGGATTCAGCTTTAAAGTGTTGCCATTTCAGAGGTACAGAAGAAACTGAGTCCAAAAAAAGGTCCTTTCAGCTATAGACTTGTGTGTGTGAGGGACTTGGTGGCCCCTCTAGAGATGCCAGGTTTCTTTTTTTTTTAATCTAGAGATGGCTGCAAGTGGAAGCTGATAATGTATAGGCACTTTGTAGATCTGTATTGAGTAAATGAATGGAATTGTGACTTCCTGAGAATCAAACCTTGGTTTCCTAACCCTAATTGATGAGGAGCTTGTTGCTTGGTGGTGTGTACAAACTCATCCGAAAGGGACTTTTTTTAGACAGATCTTCATGACCTTTTTCCACCCTAGTCCATATCACCTCTTTTATACCAAAAGTAGTCTGCAGGGTGTGGTCATTGTTTCTTTATTGTGCCATTTTGGGGTGGAGAGGGTGGACATGATGAAGCCAATAATTCAGGACTTAATTCCTTTTTTGTGTTGTGGTTTTCTTGCCCTTGCACCGGTGTATGAAATAGCTTCCAGGAACTCCAGCTGTAGGCTGGGAAGAGTCTGCTTGATTGTAATCACACGGTGACAACACTAGGAATCTAAATTGGACTTCTGTTGTATTCTCACCACTCAATTTATTTTTTAGCAGTGTAATGGGTACATTTTAGAGTCTTCCATTTTGTGTGGAATTAGATCCTTCCCTTCAAATGCTGTAATTAACATCACTTAAAATAAAACTTGAATAAAATATTGAAACCTCAAAAAAAATAAAATAAAATAAAATCACTATGTACACGCATGGCTACTTCCACACTCATGAAAACATAAATGCCATATGAGGTCAGCTTAAAGGCAGACGCTATGACATCAAATATGCTTTTACTGGGTAGTGCTCTAGTGACTCTTCGGGATATTGAAGTGGTAGCAAAATATGTCCATACGAAAAAAAAAAATCCTTTATTTCATGTTAGCCCTACTGACCAGCATATGAAACTTCCTAGTCCTTATCCCACAGCCCTGTTTCATCTCTCCATCTTCACAACCTATCAGCAATCCTGAATTCTACAAACCATTTCCTGTTCTTTATGGGAGGGTTAGTACACAGAGGCTATTTACTATATTGAGAGTACACTCCCTCTTATTAACAGAAAGGATCAGTTACAATACTAGTGAAGTTAATGCAAATCCAAGGTAAAATGAGGCTTTCCATTTTCTCTTAAGAGAGTTGACACCTGACAATCATACTTACTAACATGCAATTCAGCCTATCGGAGAGGACTGTGTCTTTAAGTCAAGTTCTCTGAGATATTATCAAAACAAACAACAAAAAAAAGAAACCAAAGACACCAAGAACTTCATTATCCCAAATCATGCCAATCTTGGATTATGGAATACTCTACAAAATTTTTATACTCACTTGATGATTTTGTTCTACATATTTTAATTTTTCTGATCAATTCTCTGAACCCCCAGGTTTTGATTTCTCTTTTAGCTGACATCTTTACTCCAGCCAATAAATTTCCACCAAGTATTCTGCCTACTTTCTCCTTTTCTCTTATTTTTTTTTTTGTCTGCCTCTTTTTGCTTTCAATATTTCTGTCTGTATAAAGGTCACTATTAAGGCAATGAACAAAAGACACCGAATCAAATCTAAAGAAACATCAGCTATACCTCCTTCTTTTAAGCTTTTGCTCATCTTTTTTTATAAGTGCCATGTGCCACTCTTCACTGTACACCAGGAAAAACAACTGTCCAGGACTTGGGACTGGTTTTACAGTGGAGTTGCCCATGACCATGTTCTCTCTGGTATCTGGAACTACATCAAATATTGGCCCTTCCTTAATTCTCAGATTGTTCCTTTAGCATCTTATTATCCTTTTCCCCTTCATCTCTAGTCCCTTTCAGCAATTCATGATTTATTCTAGGTTATCAGTGGCCGGTCACACATCAAATTCAGCAGGGTCTGAGGTACCAAGAGATCAAACAGAAAGTGGCCATGAGAGCGTTGCAGTGCCAGAGTTATTGAGAGGATCCATTCTGCTAACAAAAAGGTAAATCAGTATGCAGTGGAAAACTGAGGTTTCATGTGCATAATGTCCAACCCAGCTGATTTTCCTAAACACACAGAATTTTTATTGAAGTATTTAATTTATTAAAGATTAATACCTTTATTTCTTTCAAATGCACTGAACACATTTCAAAGAAGGCTTCCCCCACCCCCGCCCCAGAGATGTCAGTACTCCTTAGTTATTAAGCATTTTTGAATGTGAAAACAGAGTAGAAATTTCTAATATGGTCCCTACAATTTTCATAAATATTGTTAGAATTTCATACACATTGAAAATACTCTCCCATCCATGCCAGGCAAGTTCAACAAGCTAGTTGGACTCTAGCACCCTGCTCCATCCCTGGTCTTGGTTCTGATAATTCATTTCAACCTTTTAAAATACCATACCTAGATGGAATTAGCCCATTCTACAATTAGAAAGCAATAAACTTAAAAATTCCTTCCTATTTTCTTTCCAATGTATTCCTTATTTGATGTTGCCCAAGTAAAGGACATTCCTTCTAGAAAATCTTAATTAATTTTCAGCAATCAACAAAAAGCCAGGCCCCCAAGTCATACTACAAACTTATCTTTTAATGCCCATATTTGACTCTGGGTATTTATTTGGTTCTGTGATGACATATTTACCTGTTCTGTCTCCTTTAAGGAACAAAGATATTATCCAAAACTTGCACTAGATTGAAGTAGAAATGACAAAGAGAAGGGAAAATACAGAATTTGATGTAAGTCTCTTACCTTAGAAGAAGAATATCTTAAAACTCAGCACTCCTGGGCCACCAATGCCCTATGCAATGGGATATAGTTGCAAGGACATAGAAAGAAAATGCTTCTATGCTGGTCTAATTTTGGTAAATTAAAACAATGTAACTTCTACAGTAAGAAAGACTATTTTATAAAATCTACCTACTCCTAAAGTTGCCTATATTCCTGCCCATCTCCATTTGGGAAGGGACTTCTCTGCAATCTATGGCATTACTTTAAGGGGTCATGGATGTCACGCCCAACCACCCTCATATCCCACTCTTTAAGAGTTAGTGTCATGGGAAAAACCACATATGCAGCATATTATCTCTGAATATGTAATGCTTTGAGGGGTACAGATAGAGCATTTTATCACCCTCCTAAGGTTTATCAACTGGTAGGAGCAGCAAAGTCTGTTATATGTTATAGAAAAGTAATTTTCCCTACTAGTGTATAGCAATTGTCAGAGTAGGTGTAAGGTGCACTAAAAAAGTTGTTTGAACCCATAAGCAAACAGCAAATAACATTTACTCAATTTTAAAAAGATATGAAGCATCTCAATGCCAGTCACTGAAGATCAGTTTACCATAGTAAGCAAAACTCATTCTCTGCCTTTAATGAACTTACAGTCCACTAAGCAAAGACGAAATTAAAAACTGGTAAACATAGGGACCCATGGAAAAATTAGGAGTGGCTTAGAAGACCACTAAGACTGGTTTAAATACCTATTTTTATTTTTAATTAACACAAAATTAGATCTATTTATAGGATATAGTGTGGTATGTCAAAGCCTCTTAATAGAGACATTATCAAAAAATGTTGTAAGCACGTTAGCCAGGTAAAGGCATTGGGGTAGGGAAGGGAGGTAAACTGATGATATATTTCATGGTAACATTTTAGAACAGAACATTAAAAATAAAATATATTGGGTTAAAATCTGTGTCAACCTTACCATTCAAAATAAGGGCACAGAGCTGTTTCTAATGCTGAGTAAAAAAATAGAATGTCATTTTAAAAATCACATTCATATATACCCCAGGGCAAACATCTTCCTGGGATTCATGTACAATTATTTATTTGTTGCTTGGCAGAGTATCTTATCACTAGCCAACACACCTGTTATGCCACAATATTTACATAGAAAAATCACGTTGTTTTACTGAGAAATCTTGCTGTCCTCTAAAATACCTAAGATGTTTAGAAATGATGAAGAATGATTCATGTGCATTTAGATTTAAAAATATTTTGTCATTGCCATTCTTGGATTTCCTATAATATTTTTCCATCTGTTCCTCCCCTCATCTGTAGCATTAGAATACAGCACTAATTTTCTCTAGTCCCATGGATGTGGATCATATAGTATTTTTACTATGTTTCAAGTGTTCTGAACTGAGGAAAATAAAAATATGTCAAGGCCCCATCATATGATATTGTTTAATTGTAGACACTCTTTTTTTTGCAGTGTTCTAAATAGACGTATTTATGATTCAGATTAGACATACTAATTTAGATTTGGGGGAGATGGTGAAGTTAAGGTAAGGGCTAATAACCACTTGCTTCACCATTTACTAGCTCTAAGCTTCCATGTCCTTTTTATAAAAGAGGACAACAGTTATTACCTTTTAAATGAAAGCCATGGCCTTGCACCTAGTATTTCCATGTTCTATTTCTAGCATTATAAATGAAATTGTTCTCATTTTCCTTAAATGAGAAATTCCAATCAGAAAAATTTTAGTTAAAAAAATATTTTGATGCACTCATAAATTTAAGACTCAGAAATTAAGTCATTTCCCTGACAGAAATGACTTGAGTTTCTGAAAAATCATTCAAGATTTCTCAGAAAATCTTGAAGGGCAATCTGGCAACAGCTGAAATATATTTAGATAACCCTCAATAAAGTACTAGCAAACCAAATTCATATTAAAAGGATTAAACATGACCAAGTAGGATTTATTCCAAGAATGCAAAGGTGGTTCAATAATATACCACATTAGGAAAATAAGGAAAAACACATGATCATGGTGACTGACTTAGAAAAGATGATCTGGGAAAATTCAACATTCTTTCAAGATAAAAACTCTTAGGTAGGAATAAAAGATTTTACTCCTGATGAAGAAAAATATTTCAAAACAAAACAAAACTTGTAAGCATCATATTCAATGGAGAAAGACTAAAAGCTTTCTCTCAAGATTAGGAACAAGATAAGGGTCCTACTTTACCACTGTTAGTCAACATATATTGGAAGTTCCTCACAGAGCAATTAGGCAAGAAAAGGAAATAAAAGCCATCAGATTAGAAAGGAAGAAAGTAAAACTATCTCTGTTCACAGAAGACATGATCCTCTATCTAGAAAAACTCAAACAATCCACAAGAAGGCCAGCAGAGCTAATAAATGAACTCAGCAAATTTGCGAGTTACAAGACCAGCAGACAAAAATCAATTTTCTATAGATCAATAACAATGCAAAAAGGAAATAATAAACAATTCCATTTATAATAATTTAAAATAATAAAATAGGGATAAATTTAGCCAAGGAGGGTAAAGACTTGCACAGTGAGAATTATAAAGCATGCTGAAATTAAATAACTCAATTATCATTAAAACATTAATATTATTAAAATTAATTAAAATACATTAAAATTAAATGGAAAGAAAACCCACATTCAAGCATTAAAACACAATCTTGTTAAGATATTTCTATTGCCCAAAGATACGTAGAGATTGAATTAAATCGCTATCAAAATCCCAACAATCTTTTATTGAGAAATGAAAAAGATGATCGTCGGGAAGAAGCAGGCGTGCTTGACACGCAGAACGATGCTGGAGAGTTCGTGAACCTGTGTAGGCCCGGCGGAAATGCTCAGCCAGCAACCACATCATTGGTGCCAAGGACCATGCACCCATCCAGATGAACGCGGCCAAGGTGGACAAGGTCACCAGCAGATTTAATAGCCATTTAAAAACCCACACTCTCTCAGGGGCCATTCGCAGGGTGGGCGAGTCAGATGATTCCATTCTCTGATTGGCCAAGGCAGACGGCATCCTCTCAAATAATTTTTGAGTAGAGAGAATTGTGGATGCAGAATATTTGTCATAAATAGTGAAAAGCACACACACAAAAAAAAGTCCTCAAACTCATATAGAATTGCAAAGGGCCCAGAATAGTCAAAGCATTCTTGAAAAAGAGAACAAAGTTGAAGAATTCACACTTCCTAATTTTATAACTCGAATCTGCAGTAATTAAAACATTGTCGTACTTTCATAAGGACAGACATGTGGGTCTATGGAATAAAAGTCAAGGTTCAAAATAAAACCCCTACATTAATGGCCAACTGATTTTTGACAATGGTGCAAATCCCTTCAATGGAGAAACAACAGTCTCATCAACAAATTGTGCTGGAAAAACATGCCAACAAATGAGGTTGGACAGCTAAGTACACTTATGAAAATGAAACCAAAATAGATCAATGACCGAAATATAAGAGTCAAAATCATAAAATTCTTAGAAGGAAAAATCTTTATGATCTTAGATTTGCCCTTAGATGATATATCAAAGGCATGAATGTTAAAAGAAAAAATAAATAAACTGAGGTTCATCAAAACAGAATAATTTTGTGTTATTTTTAAAGGACTATCATAAAAGTACAAATACAATCCACAGAAAGTTAGAAAATATCTGAAAATTATTTATCTGATAGGATATAATATGGAGAATATATAAAGAACTAAAAATCAGAAACAAAAAGATAATGCAGCTTAAAAATGGGCAAAGGGCTTGAATAGACATTCGTACAAGGGACATAAAAATGGCAATAATATCCATAAAAAAATTCTGAACATCATTAGTCATTAAGGAAATGCAAATCAAAATCACATTTACCTTCACACCCACTAGGATAGCTAAAATTTAAAAAAATGAAAAAAAAAGTGTTGGTAAGCATGTTTCAGAAATTGAAATCCCCTTATGTTGCTGCTAGGGAAGGTAAAATTATATGGCACTTATGAAAAATAGTTTTGTGGTTCCCAAAAAAACGTCAACATAGAATTTCCATATGATCCACTGATTGTACTTCTAGGTATACACCCAAATTGAATTATCAAAAATAGAAACTTGCATCCCAATGTTAAATGCAATATCATTTACAACATCCATATACACAATGCCAGCATCCATCAGCAGATAAATAGGTAAATAATATGTGCGATAGATATGCCGTGGAAAATTATTCAACCATAAGAAGGAATGAAGGTCTGTTTCATGATACAACCTGAATGAAATATATCATTCACGTAAAGTGAAATAAGTCAGACACAAAAGGATATGCATTGTATAAGTTTGCTTACATGAAATCTCTAGAATAGGCAAATTCATAGAGAAAAAAAAGCAGACTAGACATTATTAAAAGGTAGAGAAAGGGGGAATTTAGAAGTTATTTCTTAATGGTTGCAGAGTTTCTGTTTAAGACCATGAAAACTTTGGGAAATAGATCATGGTGATGACTGGTCAACATTGCGAAAGTAGTAAATGCCACCAAACTACCTACTTAAAAATGGTTAAAATGGAAAATTTTTATTTTGTATATATTCTACCACAAAAAAGTATTTTAAAAAAATTTATATAGCCAAAATTTCATGATTTTTAAATCAAATTTGCTAAGCAGGCAGTATTTGTCTTCATTAGTAGGATATAAATCATAATTTCATTTAAGTTTCTAGGTGGGAAATATTAAAACCTATCTATGCCCTCTAAAAATAGAACAGATAAGTGATAAAGTCAAGTGAGTGAACAAACAAGCAAATTTATGAATAAAATGATGGCAAGAATTTTTAAAAATTCTACCTTTAGGTAACTAACCTTCGATTTTTTGTTGTTGTTGTTGTTTTAAAACCATATTCTATCAATTACTGACCCACCATAACTAAGAATTTCTGATTTTAAGTTTATTTTAGGTGACTGAATAGATTAAAAAATGGCATTTCACAAATATTGAGATATTTTAAGGTGATTTGTTGTGAATCATTTTTTTTAAGTAATACTCTGTTGAATGTGATATGGTCCCATTGGGATATTGTATGTAAAATCTCAATAAGCCCAAGGCAATACCTTACAAATTAAATTCACTTGTTTTTTCCACTCAACTATTCAATAAAAATGAATATACTAGCATGTATTGCCACTTATTAAAACACAAAACACCTTCTTAGAGAAGCAGATTTATCACTATGCCAAAAAGTTAATTGCTTGTTACATTGTATTAAAGAAAAAATGTGAATTCTTCCTTTAACCATTTTTAACACTATGAATAAAAAGCATCTAAACACTTCTTCCATTTTATTTTGCTTCCCTTTGAAACAAGTAGATGTGCTTCCTAACGGGAAAAACTTCTCTGAGCAGTCAAGTTTCAGTTTTTATTTGTTCAAAATAATATCAAAGAAATGGAGAATAGTTCTGTACAAACAAGATCTTTTAAATAACACTTTCAGGAAGAAAATAACAGCAACCCCATACACTCTAAAAATCTATGTAATACATATCTCATCAAATAAAAACATTTTAAATGCTAAAAATATACAATAGAAATTTGTCAGAAAAAATGGGTATTGGGCATAATCTGATAATATACAACCATTCTGCCTTTACCATGTACATTTTAAATGACATGAGTCAATATTTGTCAAACACGTCAAGTCAACTACAATTCTTTTATCAGTTGCCAAGATATGAAAAATATTTGTATAACTATCAGAGGAAAAAAAATCAGTAATCTTGGGACATATCTATACCACTAAAATATCTACAGACAACATATTTTTCCCCAAATGTTTGTTTCCTCTTATCACTGATCTACATGAGTCACATGAAATCAGCCAATTGGTAGACCATGAGGTTATTAAAGGCTGTAGCCATGATCCTCTAGATGTTTCCCTTCATGGGTGTCCTCCATGGACACTCTTGACACACAACTTCAAATACCCCCCCTCACTGCTGGCTCCCCATCCTTCCTACAGCTCTTTATCTCCACTCCATTCTGAACTTTCTTTCTTGCTTCCACTCTTTCTCACAAGCTTTAATCATTTCCCCATCTGACTTCAGGAATTGCCACTTAACCTCTGATTTTTCTTTAAAGATCATGCATGGGAGGTCAAAAGACTCCTGGAACAGATGAACAACAAATGATTTGATAGGAAATGCTAAACAGAATGGTGAGAAGACATGTAAAAATATTATCAGAAGCAAGGGACCAACTGAACCCACATGGAAAAATGACAGATGAAAGACACATGCTTATATTTTCTTTTCTCTGGTTCATTGTACCCAATGGAAAGTATTGAATGAATGGCATACATACAGCAATGGCCTGTGGTGCTATTTTAAAACTTGTTTCAGGAAAAAGTTATTTGGCATATATGTATCTCACTTTAGAGGGAAATAATCAACTCAATGACCACCATACCAGGTCTCTGTCTATCTGTAAAACGGAATTTTTTAATTTGCTCTTTTTAGTTGATAGTAGAGTATATTTTGACATATTTGTACAAACATGGAGCAAATGAATAGGAATCCCAGACCACTGACCACGATGAGAGCAGAAGTATTTATTTCAGGGCTGTTTACAGAACTATTAATTAAATCTACTAGTTATTAACTCAAAAATAACAACATAGTATTTCTATAGTAAACCATGTCTGCAAAATATATGCAAGCCACTTAATTCCCTGTCAGGTAGGCATTTGCTTAGAATCTCAAAATATTAGGAAGAAAAGTCCATCTACTTTTTTTTCTAGTTACCAACGGATTCTGCAAGCAATTTCTATTCATCAAATAACATTTCCTAATGTTTCTAATGCTCTTGCAATCACCATGTTTTAATGCAACAGATTTATCAAGAAGAAATATTTCCTGTTAATTATTGCCTTAGTATAATCCTATGTACATTACTGAATGATATTGCTGCTACAGTTTTTGAAAGGAAGGTTAAAACACCTGACTTTTAGAAATCTAAAAGAGACAAAGCATATAAATGGATTGGAGAATAAAAGCACATTCAAAGTATAAAAAGTCAATGCTTTCCTAGACTTCTTCATGGTAAAACATACACTATAATTATTTTCTTACATTCAGGATGATACCACTGGGTGCTAAATATTCATTCTTAGAATAAATCTGAATTTAGAACTATTCATCTATTTTTTCAAATATCTGACACACTGCATAAACAGAAAGTTTGTGTAGTTTTTAAAAAATAAACAATATACCATGTGAACTTTGATTTATTATGTAATTTATCTCTTTCTATCCTTCCCTGCTATGCATAATTCAGACCCACATAGGACAGTTCCTATACCATTAATATTTTCCAGCTCTTTTTGGCTTTAAGGCTACGATCATTTTTAAATGTTTCAAATGTATGCCATTTATCATTAATATTATAGTGGCATCACTGCTATTTTAAACTCTACTATCTAGAAGTTCATAACTTGGCACATAAACCTTGCTAGATGGTGATGATGAAACTCAGTTGGCTATAGCCTAGTTTTAGTGTAATTTTTCAAAAGAAAAAATGAAATGCAACCTAGCAATTACTAAGTCTAATGATATTTGAAATATTTTAAATGGCATAATACTTGCATAAAATTATAGAGATGTAAAAGGCATAAGTTACTAGCTAGTTTATTTTCCTCAATTTTTAGTCCAGATGACATAAAAGTGAAGACAATTAATTTTCAAAACATTAACAGTTCTTATATGGTTTGAGAACTTTTCTCTGAGTAAAATTACATGACTGTTGATAGAGTCTTTTTTTTTTGGAAATCAAATAATTATATATAATCTAAACTATTACCCAAGGTCTACTAGGTAAATGATATATGCTAACAAAACTAGACATGTCTATTTAAACAAGAAATGTTTGAAACAAGTTGAATTCTATTTAAGAAATCACTCTGAATGCAATTTTTAATTTTTGGACGAGATTGTAGAAACTGTTTTTCAATCAGTTAGTCAATAGTTACTGAATGTCTGCAATACATCAGGTGTTGTGTCAGCGTAGGAATACAAAAATGAAAATAAAATTTCCTACATTCAAGTAACTTTCAGCATACTAGTAGTGTTTTTTTTTAAATTTATCTAACCACATTTTAAAATTACCATAAATATGCATTTTCCTTTCAAGGATCCCACAAAGTATGATTTTTCAGTTTTTATAATATCAAAAAGCCTCAAACCATATGACATTAGAAGTTATATATGAAGCCACCCTTCACTGATGTGATAAAAAAAAGTTTTCCAAATAATTGCTATCCATGGCTTATCCATGGTTTCCCTTTCTGTGCTTTCAGTTACCTGAGGTCAAGTGTATCTAAAAATAATAAATGGAAAATTCCAGAAATAAACAATTCATAAGTTTTAAATTATGTGCCATTCTGAGTAGTGTGATAAAATTTCATGCCATCCTGCTCTACATGCATTATCCCTTTGTCCAGCATGTTCACACTGTACATACTACCCACCCGTTAGTCACGAAGTAGCCACTTTAATTATCAGATCAACTGTCAAATGATGAAAGTGCTTGTGTTGTGTAACCCTTATTTTACTTAATAATGGCCCCAAAGTTTAACAGTAGTGATGCTGAAAATTGAATATGCCCAACAGAAGCTTCCTTTAAGGAAAAAGGAAAAAGTTCTTCACTTCATAAGGAAAGAAAAAAATCATTTTCTAAGATTCACAGGAAGAACATATTTCTGAGAAACTGTACATGGAAAAAAAAAGTTATGCTAGCTCTGCTACTATACCTGAAACTGCAAAGGTGACACCAATAGCATATGATAATACTTAGTTAAATGGAAAAAGCATTAACTATGTATATGTCTGTGTAGGAAAAAAAAACAATACACAGAGGGTTTGATACTTTCTGCAGCTTCAGGCATTCACTGGGGGTCTTAAAATGTATCCCCCCATGGACAAGTGGGACTACCACATCTGCAAGTTCGTGGAATTGAGACTAAAACTCAAGTCTGACTTTAATTCATTGCTCCTCCTTCATATGTATTGCTTTCATATAGAAGCTTACGACTGTTCATTTGCATAACTTAGATGGAGAACAGCACTCTGGAAATCTGGTAGACTTTATATATTCACAGCCCACAAATTTCTTATTTGTGCCCACCTTAATTTTAAATTTCTGTGAATAATCATGTAATAAAAATCCTAACAAAAATGGGATGCATAGGCAAAATTTTTAAAATATTCTATACTATGTTCACTCTCTCAGCTTGGAAATAGTTATTCAAAACAATGAAAAAAATGTTAAGTATTAAAAATAAACATTGAGCTAGCTATGAAGGAGCACACCTATAATCCCAGGGACTGAGGAGGCTGAGGCAGGTGGATGGCAAATTCAAGGCCAGCCTTAGCAACTTAGTGAGCCTTTAGGCAATTTAATGAGTCTCTGTTTCAAGATAAAACATAAATGGCTTGGGATGTGGCTCAGTGGTAAAGAACCTCTGAGTTCAAAGCCCAGCACCAAAAAGCATGTTAAAAATACATTTTTAAAAAATGAACATTGAGACATTTAGCCACAGATCAGTGAACAAAAACAGTGTTTAGAAAAAATTAAAAAGGTATTATTCCACCATATTGAAAATATGTAGAGGGAAATGAGATGGGGAGGGGTGGGGTTATGAGAAATGGAATGAGACCAACATCATTACCCTATGTACATATGTGATTAACAAGAATGATATGAATGTACATCATGCACAACCATAGAAATGAAAATTTGTACCCCATATGTGTACACTGAATCAAAATGAAGTCTGTAAAAATAAAAAATAAAAGAAAGAAAGTACATTTAAAAAAAAAAAGAAAAGAAATGTCTAATACCTGACACATGATAAGAATTCCATGTTAGCTTTTGTTATGAAATATTCTCTTGAGTCTAATGCTGGACAAATTTTTATTGTTAAAAATGTTTTTTTCAAGTATACTCAGAATTTGGGAAGAATGAATGGCAAATTACCTTACTCTTGTCAAATGTTAAAATACACATGTCTTTTACAGTAGAATTTTAAAGATTGACAAAGATTGCTATATTTAAAATGGAAGACTTCAGGAGTTTTAGAGAGCTTACTTGACTTGAGGGTTTTCTAAGTATTTCACTACTGACTGTATGATTAAATTAATTCCACATTGGGAAAAAAAAAAAAAGAAAAGAAAAGAAGTCAAAATCCAGGTCATCCAATTACTCCATTATGGATTTTCTTGATACTCTACCAGAAGGCAACAAAACTTCTTAAATGCTGTCTCATTAAGTTTTCAAAGGTAGCTAAAACATAATTTTGAAAAAAAAAAATTCTTTAAGAAAACCATCCTATATCACAATGTTTCTTCAACTCATAGTGCAATGGGAAAGCCCAGCATTTACCATAACACTTTTTGAGGAGGACTCAATTTTTATTTTCTTGGAGGTTAAGACTGCCTAGGAGTTAAAGATTACCATAGGAAAATCATAACAGGGAGGGAATGCGGGGAAAGGCAAAGGTGGAGTACAGAAAGTAAGGAGAGAAGTAGAGTTTGAATAAGAAATGGAGAAAACAAAAAAATACCCAAAGAAGGAATCAGAGAAACAAACGCAGTCAGAAAACATCTTCCTGCCAACTGGGTCCCACCAGGGAACTCTAGACCAGTACAGAGAGAGCAATGGAAAAAATAAGAGGTGGTCAGCTTAAGAGTATCCTGTAAGATCTTTACAGTGATGCCTATTGGGGACTCCAACTTCTAAGTGATTTCCAGTAAACTCAAAAGCCTTCTTAAAAATAACAAATTGCAGCAGGGCACAGTGGTACATGCCTGTAATCCCAGTGGCTGCAGAGGCTGAGGCAGGAGGATGGTAAGTACAAACCCAGCCTCAGGAGTGGTGAGGTGCTAAGCAACTCAGTGTAGACCCTGCTGGCTCAGTGGCCCTAAGTCCAAACCCCGGTACCAAAAACAAAAACAAAACAAAACAAATCAAAACAAACAAACAAATTGCTTTACTTTTCAAGCAGGCTCATGTCTTTGAAATACTGTGATTCTCGGTCTTTGAGTTGTTCCACTTGAGGCTGTCTGGTGGAGTCATACATCTGCTGTCATATTTTCCTTATGATCTTACCTGCTCCTCAATGCAAGGGCTAGTCTTGGTCAACTTTGAACATCCTTTAGTGCCTTGGTTGTGTCTTAACACACAATAAATGCTCTTAAAATATATTAAAGAGGACTGCAACAATTCCAGGGTTGCTAATTTCACAGGTCATCCTGCTTGGACTGTCACATGTTTGAAAGAAACACGCTCCAAATGAACATCTTAGCAAGTGAGTCTAAGCTGTTTCTTTCTTTTTTTAATTTTTTAACTTGTTCTAATTAGTTATACATGACAGTAGAATGCATGTATGCAGTTTGATATATCATACATAAATGAAGCATAATTTCTCATTTTTCTGATTGTACATGTTGTAGGATCACATCAGTCACACAGTCATATATGTACATAAGGCAATAAGACTGTTTCATTCTACTATTCTTCCTATCCCCACACCCCCTCCCTTCCCTTCACTCCTCTCTACCTAATCTAAAGTACTCTATTCTTCCCTACCCCCTCTCCCGCTGCCCCACTGCCCACTGCCCCAGCACCCCACCACTTTATTGTGAAATAGTATCTGCATACCAGAGATAACATTCAGCGTTTGGTTCTTTGGGTTTGGCTTATTTCACTTAGCAAGATATTCTCCAACGCCATCCATTTACCAGTAAATGCCATAATTTCATTCTTCTTTAAGGCTGAGTAATATTGCATTGTGTGTATTTATCACAATTTCTTTATCCATTCACCTGTTGAAGGGAACCTAGGTTGGTTCCATAGTTTAGCTTTGTGAATTGAGCTGCTATAAACATTGATGTGGCTGTGTTATTGTAGTATGCTGATTTGAAGTCCTTTGGGTATAAACAAAGGAGTGGGATAGCTGGGTCAAATGGTGGTTCCATTCCATTCCATTTTCTGAGGAATCTCCCTACTGAGTTTCTTTCTCTATGCAATCTTGATCTCTTCTTAAGCTGTGCTGCTCATAAGTTCTCAGAGTTTAGAAATCAGCAGAGAAAAGTAGAGTACATAAGGAAAAGGATGCTAAATGGAAAACCAAGCCATAAAAAACAGGCAAGGCTGTCATTGTTCTACATTCTATTTTGGCGAGATGTGCAAGTATCTCTGGCTTGTGTGAAGCTTCTTTGGGGCAATTATACCTCCAAGGGAATAAAATCTTCCCAGAGCTACTTTGTTTATTTCTAAGCAAGTATTTAATTATTGCAAAGCATATTATCCCCTGTACAGATACACAACAAATATCTTAAACTTTCCATATTCAAGAATAAACCTGGCTGGAAGAAGGCACGGTTTTCTTCCCAATGTAGCCATTAACAATTGTCTTTTATTAACATGTAGCATTATGAAGGAATTGTTTTGCCTAATTCCTCTGAAGGAAGCAATCATATTGTTCACAAATGTGCACCCAAAAGTGAACAATTTCTGGACCTAAAACTCTAATCTATATACTAGAACATAAATGTATACTTAGAAAAATTAGCAGTATTTCTACTTTCAGAAAAATAATGGTATAATACTCAATGGAAACAACATTTCACAGCCCAGAAAATGAAGATTTCAACAGTATAAATCTAGGTTCAATAAGAGTTGGGCTTTAATTGACTAACCATTAGATTTACCTTTATAATGTATGTGTGAGTATGTATTCATTCTTAGCTTGGCTCTTAGCTTGTCGTGAATACTTTACAAAGCTGCTTTTGGAGCCCTCTCTCCAACAGATTTGAATGCTCTCAAAATACTTTCTCCATATAGTTCTAGAGATTTTTTAGAACCTCTAAGGCTGTTCATGTGTCCTCTGCTAAAACTCTCTATGGTAGAGCCAAGTACAATCTTTTTTGTAGCTAATAAACAAGGTCAGATATTCATAGACAGGTTTCTAAGCTACTAGTTCTGTCTAGGCTCCAGGCATTGAAAATTATCTTCTTCTAAGAGATTCAAGGAACTATATAATAAAATGTTCCTTATATGAAAATAGCCCCTGTGAAGCATGCAGAATTAAAATGATTTAAACTATTACAATGTCTTACTTAAATTATGTTAAAAGGAAATCCAGGAGCAGCATGGGAAGTTTGGTGAGAAGAGAGCACTGCCTTTAAATCTGCACTTAGTGATATGCTAAGTGAAATGAAAAGCATTCGCTTTAACCTTAGTTAACCTTTTCTTCCTAAGCTCAATTTCCATACTCTTTAAATGTCTTAAAATTAGTGAAATGATTTCATTTATATTTTCTCCACCCCAAATTTATAAGTGAGGCAGAATCAAAAGTGTACCATCTCATCCCATTTGCCATTCCACGGAAATCAGCACCATAATTTTACATCAGAAGAGAACTGAAATGAAGGCAATATGTCTATCAAAGGGGCCTTATATTAAATGTAAATTTCTTTACTCTATCAAATAAAAGGGCAAATTATTTAATTCAATTCAACAAGCATTTACAGAACATTGAAAGGCACTGGGATAGGAAATGGAGAAAAGAATACAAAGATTTTAGAAGATGCTAGTCCTCCCTGAAAATCTACCATGTACTAAGGGAGACAGATGTGCACACAGCAAATTCAAGCTTTAGCCAAGGTACACACAAAAGTGAGAGATGATAATGTCTATGGAGGAACTAGAAGGCTTCATGCTTCCTGGTTGAGGCACCATTCAAGTTGGTCAAAGAATGCAACTTCTGAAGATGGTGTCGGGGTGGTGGGTGGGGAAAAGGCACATAGAATGAATAAGAGCAGCTACATGAATTGTAAAGCCCCATGCAAAATGAAAAGATGGGACCCCCTGATTAAACATTATTAAGAATTTCAAGAGTGTGACAGTACAGAATTAAACTAAGCCCTGGGCCTCACAGGTTGCAGGCCACTGAAGCTGGCCTGGCAGATCATTAACATCTTAGCTCAGGCAGCCTTGGAAGGAGTACAGAGAATCTTAGTGCACTGGTGCTGGTTGGTTGACATCAAATATGTCACTGCCACTAAAGAAGATAGGCCAATTCTACTAACATAAGGGAAGTACTGCTAACCACTCTTTGAGGATGAGAGACACTAGGTATTTGCACAATGTAGACAGAAGTTAGAAATTAAACAAACACATCCCTGACTATGGATTCTTTTACCCTCTCTAAATCTGGGCTGAGTAAATTTGTTACAGAAAGTCACTCCGCTTGCTAGTTATTCTGGGAAAGTATATGGGTGGAGTTA
Source organism: Glaucomys volans (assembly GCA_020662805.1). NCBI lineage: Eukaryota > Metazoa > Chordata > Mammalia > Rodentia > Sciuridae > Glaucomys > Glaucomys volans. Next base: position 347,114 of record JAJEJO010000849.1, on the reverse strand, counting down.
ATGAAAGTACATTCTTTCTTTCCAATTTACCTCCAATAGAACCACAAAATAAATAAAAAGATAGATAAACTTTTAAACCAAGCAAAGAAACAGGTATTCACATTTTCAGTGTGTGATGATATTTGAAATTCCCTACCTTTTCCCCTCATTGAACAAAAACAAATTGTTAACCAATGCCCTGATAAGGCCTCCAGATTAGCAACAATTCCACTGACATTGTTTTATTTACACTACACATGCTTTGAGTTTTACAGTTCAGTAGCAAGCAGAGCTGCACAGCTCCTCACATTAGCCCTGAAGCTACTTTAAGCTACAAGCCGCTGCTCTGTAAGCATTGGAACGAATTCTCTGTAGTCCCCATAGAAATCCCATGGAATGCAGTTTCCTGCTGGTTTGTTACACTGCATCAGAATAATGATAATACGAGGATAGCCTGCTAGATTATGCAATGAAACAAAATTCGCACACCATAGTCCAACCAGAAAGACTTTAACCCTTCTCTTCTGCAATTAAAGTTTCCTATTTACATGGAAAGGTTGTTTGTGAATAATCCCACCAGGGAGTCAACCCAACAAAAATAAATCACCCAGGGCTTTCCGACAGACCAGGCCCAATGCTTGGCACCTAGTACAATAAGTATTTGTTGAACAAATGATGAATGCTGACCCATTAATCCTGATTGATTTTTTTTCCTGCCCCAAAACTAACTTCACTTTGCTAAATTTGTCTCTCTTATACCTTTTATAGAATACTTCAATACATTTTTTTTTCCACATTTGAAACCTTTCCTTTAAGGATTCTCATGGCTCTATATCAAAAGCCCTATTAAATCCCTAATGCGATAACCATGAAAAGGGAAATTATTGTATTAATTCCCTGTCGCCAGAACAGAAGGAAGTCAGTGAGTTGACGGGGAAAATTCCGTCAACTGAGTTACTGCAGGACAAGGGCTAGGCGCTGAGTGAGGACCTCAGCTCTGACTCTTACTAGCTCTGGGTACCCAGTCAAGTTTCTCAACTTCACTGTGCCTTGAGTTTCTCAGGGTTACAAAGAGAACTTCACGTATTATGAAGAGTAGATGAAATGCTATGAAACACTTGGTAGAGTTCCTGGTAAGTGGCAAGTATTCAGTTAGTATTAGTTACTATTATCATTCCATTAATCGCAACTAGGACACTACATCTCCATAATTTTTAACACTATTCATTAAAGAATATTTAAAAATATTTTTTAAAGGTAGAATCTTATATTGGATAAGCATTAATTTAGAGACAACAGAGAATAACGTTTATGATACCATTCACTCTCAGCTCTGAAAATGGTATTAGTCCTCAATTAAATACCTGGCACATTTGATGTAGGTCAGAGACTTAATGGCATGTAAGCCCGTCAGTCTTGGTATATTATTTAAAGCTCCTCTTTTTGCAAGTCTTTCAAACTATTTCTTCTCAAACAGATCTTTTTTTGAACATGATATTCCATTTTCCAGTAAGCAAAGATGCTAAGCAAAATAAAAATCTTTATAAAACTTCCTTGCAAACATAACTTGCAGTTTCATATTTATTGATGGAATTTGAATAGAGTGTTTCAATACTTTACTGTAGAAAAGAAAATGTAATAAGAAAACCATTGGCTTTCCCTACACAATTGTCTGCTTTAAAAAGACAAATCAGAACACATGGATTTTCACAAGTACTGAATTAAAACTTCACATCAGCCCTTATTATCATTTTGAAATATTTGGCTGTGCAAAAACCAACAGACAAGCTCTTTCTAAAAAGAATTCTGTCATTTCTTTACTGCCCATAACCCTGCCAGCTTCCCAATGCTCCTTTGACAGTATAATCAGTCAATTCAATCAGAGAAATTCTAAAGTACAATGGTAATTTTCTCTCACTTTTTTCTTTACACTGTCAGTTCAAGCCACCTGCTGAAAGCATTGATGTGGAACAGCTCAGTATTAGCTCTGAAATTAGTACCAGTCCCCAGTTAAATACCTGGCACATTCAGTGTAGGATAGGACTCTTAATGGCATGTAAGCCCATCAGTGGAATCAGCACATTACTTAAGCTCCTCTTTTTTGAAGTCATTCATACTGACCCTAGGTATCACCACACAAGAGTGAAGTAAGCCAGGAAAGGACAAATGGGCTCAAGAACACTGATGCAAAACTGAAAGATGATTCTTCCATATCAGCATTCTTAAACATGATTACTATGGCCCACTCTAAAGAAACTTCTAAACTCAATACCCTGCCTGTGACAAGAGCTAAAATGTCTACCTCACCAAACATCTATCTCTCTATAGAAATACTGCATTTAAAATGAAAGATTCTTTACCTTTAAATTTAAGCTCAGAATTTGCTATTGTGTGCACATTCTTCACATGTACCCTTAAACAGAAAGTAAAGTGCAATTACCTCTAGTATCTTACATGCTCCGGCACCTCGCCTGGCCTGCCAAGCTCAGCAGGTAGGTCTGTGAGCACTGACTGAGGCGGCCAAGATGAAAGGCATTTACCACATCTACTCAGAGGGTCGTCAATGGACAACCTGTACAAGATTTATGCTTTAAATAATAAATGAACTAAACACCTTGAGGTAATTGGCTGTGTGAAGCTTCACAATAGGCCAGATAGCTTGTCTGAACAAAGTAAAATAAGACTAAATAATGAATGAGGAGTATAGAGGACTTCAAGCCAAACTGACACTGCATGGCTCTCTTTAAAACGGGAGGGTGGTTGGTAAGTCAGGTTTTCAAGATTTTTAAGAGGTGTCACTGGGACTCCCTCTTGTCCACAGTAATGATTTCAAAGATCCATATTTTTCTAGAATTCCAATCTAGGGTGCCTAGTAACCAGTTCTGCCAGCTCAAGAAACGGCCTGCTGAGTGATGGAAGTTTGTCCAAAGTCTGTGCCATGCTCGAATCTACCTGTAATTTATAAAGACAAAACCCACATCTGATGATGTCTGGGGGAAAACATCAGAGTAAACTTTTGAAAAATAATGTTTCTGACACATGTACAGATTTAATACCATCTGCCACCACAGGGACCAATAAAGAGCAGTTCTGTCAAGCAGCTTTCCAAGTCAGTTGCCCTGTAGACACTTCTCCTGGGTCCATTTTTTTGTTGTTGCTATTTTCTTTCTTTTCTTTTTTTTTAAGCAAGAAGTTGTTGATGTTGAGTTGCTACTTTTGGATGGAGGAAGAAATGGTAGCCATTGGATAATAAAGTTAAAAGGACCAATCTAAAAGTAAATAGAAACCAGATCAAGGCACACTGTAATTATAGAGGCCAATTTCATTGTTTTTGAAAGAGTTGTGCTTTAGCTTTCTTATTTTTTAAAGATCAGATTAAATAGTCAATGTTAATTCTAAGAGTGATAATGGCCTTGGGGTATGTAAACAAAAATGTCCTCATGAGTGAGAAAGGACATTAAACAATATTTACAAGGTAAAGAATTTGTGTCTGGAAATACTGGTAAATAACACAGGGGGAGAAGAATAAAATAGAGGTTAGATAAGATTAGAAAAATATTAACTGTTGAATCCAGATGTGAGTACCTGGGATTTCTTATTCTAGACTCTTGGAACATTTTTCTAATGAAAACTTTACTTTTCAAAGATTATAAGTGAACAAGTATCGATCAGTACTAGAACAACACAAATGATCTAAGATCAAAGGCTCTTTTCAAGGATTTGCAAAATTCACTCAGCAAACAGGCATCAAGGGTTCACTCTGAGCCAAGTAAGGCGCCCACCCTCCAGCAACAATGAAGAAGCAGGGAACTCTGTGCCCATCTTGGAAGGAGTGTGGCCTGCCAGGGCTCCCCTGATGACTGTGAATAGCAATCAGCTCCAAGACCTGGTTTGTGGGTCTCTGGGGCTCAGGCATTATATCACTTTCTCAGAGCAAACACTCCTATTCCTTCTCCCTTTTGTGCAACAGCCCTCCCCTGTAGGTCTTCACCTCAATCCCAGCTTGTTTCTTTCACAGTATTTATGACAAGTTGTAATTATTTTACTTATCTATTCACTCACTGCCTGCCTCCTCTACTACTGCGTAAACAGGAACTCTGCCTTTCCAGTTCTCACTCATGTGCTTTGCCTCCAAGGGTAGAATTAGAGATGCCTCTCCAACACCTCCCACTACACTCTTTGGAAGAGTCCCTCATGAGCTTGCTGCTTCCATTCACAAGCAGATGTGAGGACCAGTAATTAAAAATATATCAGCAGACTAAGTGTAACGACACATCACTGTATTAGTATTTTCATTCTTGACCTTTATTTTCTTGGGTACATAGTATTTATTGATTAGAATACAGCAGTAGAGAACTTGGTCTTTGGGATGACACATACCTGGGTTTTGACTTCTTTTTATAGCTGTGTAAACCTGGACAGGACACTCAATTTCTCCGATCCTTACTGTCTACATTTTGGATGCGGACAGATAGTTACCAAGCTTACAAGGTTTGAAAAGTCAAAAATCATAAATATTACACCTTGGAAAGTGCTTGGCACATAGTAGGCATTTAGTAAATGTGCTCATCTTCATGAGACTCCCCCTTTTAATACTTCTAGTTTACACAGGAAATATTAAAACTTTAACTTGGGGAGAAGACTTGAGCCTGTAGATCTAGAGAGTGCATTTCAATGAGCTTAACATTCTCACACTTGATAAGGAAAAGCTAAAGTGCCAGAGCTGCATGACCATGAGCCAGCCAGAGCATGAACACACACTGAACTGCTTGTCATTTTCTACTGCTCTCCACCATTTGGGAATTCTGTTTATTAAATTCAACTTTGAATTTGTCCAAAGTATGCTCAAAAAACATATTCCTTCAATACACACTACAATAAAAGCTAGTCAGGTGGGTGAGGGAACAAAACACAACAGTTGCAGAAACACAGGGTGTTTCACCTGGAAAAGAAATGTCCCAGAGGGCACATGCTGGCCAGCCAGTGTCCACAGGATGAAATCTCAAAGGTGAAACTGAAAACAGAGGGAGGAATTTACCACTGTGGGAGGGTGACTTGGCCACAGAGAACTTTCTAAGGTTCAATGACTTTTTAGAAAATAAAAAAGGAAAATAGTCATAACTCTTAGAAATAACAGTCTATACTTAAGGATGGACAGAACCACAGACTTTCCTTTGACTTGAAGTTAAACAAACTATTAATTCAGAATTTTCAATAAATCTGAAATAATAAAATAGCCACCACTTTTTGACCACCTATTTACTATTCATTTGGTTAAATGGTCTTAATATCTCAAACTGAGTTAATAAATCCAGAAAGACAGATTTTATGTTCCCATTTTATAGGCAATGAAATGGAGGCACATGGAAATGGAGGATTGATCATGGTATCACTTATTTACAGTGGAGAGGTCTGAATTTGAATCTCGGTCTTCTTAGATTTAAAAATATATTATCTCATGCATGTCCTATACGTAACATAAATATTGAAGAAAAGAAAGTTTTCTATCTTGGGCATATTTGTGCAGTCTTGTCACAGTGTGAGTTAAATGGAACTACAATTCTCTTTTACTATTTATATTACTGAAATAATTTGATTTTTAAAAGTCTACAATGGTTGAGTTTTTTTTATTTTAAAAACCTGTTTTTGCACTTAAAATTGTATTATCTTTATCTGACGTGTGAGGTGATTTTTCTAACCAGAATTAATAGTCACAAAAGAGATGCTAGTCATTTATTATTATTATTAGACATTCTGCACACATTAACACAAGTAGCAGGCAATAAAATAAAGACTAACGATACTGATTTATGTTCTGAATGAGAGAAATCTGAAGCTGACAAGATTTCCATAATTCCACAAGAAAATGTTTTACTTGGTCCATCATTAACTATAGCCCCCAATCTGCAAGTGCTTTACCACTTACTATCAATGCAACACAACCTTAAGAGTTAAGGGTGACTTTGGAACCTCAGCTGATAGATAGACTGAGAATATATGCTCTTGGCTTTAGGTATTGGGCTATCATGCAAAACAAAATAGGAAATTACAGTAATTTTTTTTAAAAAGTTTATTGAAAACAGCCAAGGACCCCTTTCCTTGTCTACAATACCGTTTGAGTATACCTTATCTGAAATGCTTGGGACCAGAAGTGTCTCTGATTTGGGATTTGTTTAAATTTTGAAATATTTGCATAAATGTAAGAGATTGCTGCCCAAATCTAAATATTTTTAATATATACTTTAAATACATAACCTGAAGATAATTTTATGCAATATTTTTAGTGTTCAGTCAGATCAGTCACATGTCAAATGTGGAATTTTTCACTTGTGGCTCCATGTTAGCACTCAAAAAATTCCAAATTTTGGAGTCGTTCAGATTTTGGATTTTAGGAGAGGAAGTTTGAGCTGTAGGAGACTAGCTACAGAGCCTTCCTAAAGGCACCCCGCCTTATGGCATTTGTACTAGCTATTTCCTCTTTCAAGATTCTTCTGTCTCTGACTCTTTCATGTATTGTTCTCACAAATCATTTTGAACTTCAGCTGTCACATCTTCAGTCCTTCCATGAACACCCTGTCTCTGGAGGACCTCAACACTCCCAGTCATCTGCTTATCCCATTTCCCTGTCCAATTGTTCACACTCTATTGCCCGAAATTCTTACATCTTTATGCTCATTTACACATTTCTTGTGTTCCCCTCTTCCAAAACTGGAATGTCCATCAGAGCAGGGAGCTCTACTTTGTACCCAAGACAAATACAGTGGTTCCCCCAACAAACATACATGTAAGCCAGTGGTCCTCAACCTGCAGCATGCATCAAAATCATCTGCAAGGCTGATTAAAACACAGATTCTTACTCTTCTCCAAGTTTCTGATGGAGTAGTTCTTGGGCTGACCCTGAGAATTAACTTTCTAATGTGTTCCCAAATAATGCCCATTTAAGGAAGTAATGGAGATAGACTACAGTTCACAGCACTACCCATCGATGCTTCCTAACAGGCTTCCAGCATTTGATAATGTTTGAAACCATGTGAAAAACGGATCTTCCCCCAAAACTAAATGTGACTGTTACATTTTTTAAGGAATTTTTTTCTAAAAATTTCCATAAAATTACAAATAAAGGTTTAAGTCCATCTTTCACATTTTAAATATAAATTAGTATATGCTATAGTTTTGGTTTTGAACATCCCATAGAGGCCCATGCATATAAGGTTTGGTTCCCAACCCATGGCATTACTGGGAAGCAACAGAACCTTTAGGAGGTAGGGTCTCCCTTGAAGCAGCTATTAGGACCCCAAGCTCTTTCTCTTACTCTCTTTGCTTCCCAGCCATGATAAGTGAGCAGCTTACTTCATCAGAAACTTCTACCATGATATTCAGTCTTGTACGGGCCCAAAAGCAACAGAGCCAACCAACCACGGGCAGAACCTCTGCAAGCATGAGTCAAAACAAACCGTTTTTTTCTTTATAAGCTGACTATCTCAAGCATTTTGTCACACTGACAGAAAGTTGTCTGATATGGTATATTTTTAATAGCAAATATTTATTAAGCTCAAACTCTCAGTTCCAGATGCTATTCTAGGCACTTTCTACATATTATCTTCATGCAATCTTCACACACTTTAAAGAGTCATCAAAATCCCCATCTCATGTATGAGTATACCACTAGTGAAACTCTGCATCATGTACAACCACAAGAATGGGATCCTAATTAGACTGTTAAACCCCATGTAGGTACAATATGTCAAAATATATTCTACTGTCAGGTATATCTAAAAAGAACAAATTAAAAAATCCCCATTTCACAAATGAAACAAGTAAGGCACAGGGATACTAACTACTTAACTTGCCAAGGTAACTTGTAAGTATTGGGAAAAAGATCCAAACCTAGACAACCTCTCTTCAGACTCTGGTTTCTTAAACACAAGGGAATACAATTGTATACAAGGTGCACATTCCACAAAGAAGAGATTTGGAAAAGATAATATAAACTATAGCTCTATTGCCTCTGATTTCAGGATCATCTGAACCACAGGTTTTAACAAAGTATGATGATTTTTTTTTCCTCTCTTGACCACCATAAATAGGAGATTAATGATGAATTTTGTATTTACACTGCTAAAGGGAAAGGTGCCATTATGATATCCAAATGCTAGAGAAATACAGGGTTATGTTTGTGTGATACATTGGCTAGCCCTTACTGTGAACACTGCTGTAATGTAAAAATTTCTTTATCCAAGGACAAGTTCGTTCACCTTCCCATCTGTCCTGTGAATTTTTAAATGTCTGAGACAGGTGGCCTGTTGGAAACCTAAAACCCTGGGGGTACAAATTATGATTAAAATCTGATGTTAGGCTCTCTGCTAAAGAAGAGTCCTGTGTTTAGGTAAGAGTTTCTAAGTAACCTGCAAAATGTGTCAAAGATAATCTGAACCTGACATAACTAAAATCTCTTTAATTCTAGATCAGCATATGCTAAAACAAACTTTGCTCACCCAGTATCCCCATAGAAAACTGTACTAATGACTACATACCAATACCATGAAGCAGGAAAATGTGGTCAAATAATCATTTTTTGAAGGCTTGAGGATCAGTTTTTTGTTTTTGTTTTTTCTCCTTTCTGAATTCACAAGTGGTTTTGGCTACAATGTAGTCTGCTCTTCTTTGAAAAAAAAAAAAGTTCTAGTGCACTAGTTTATCAGTTTTCCTCTTAATTCTATCTTTGGTAAATGTAGCCACAGTTCTTCAAGCAATATTTATAAATACTTCATTAATGACAGCTAATAAAATCAGTTACTAATGCAGGCTGAGTTCCAGAATTGCATATTCAGAGCTTGTTAAAAAATATATTACTCAAAAAAATCTTAACAATGATTTTATTTCACATAAATGCCAAGTGCACAGCACCCTCTCTGGAAATTTAAAATGCACAAGAAAAGAACTGAAAGGCTACTTGTCAGGAACCACTCCCCACCTTATATTTGTGATGGAAGCATAATATGATTTTTTAAACATAATCCATTTCTCTCCAAGAAAAGATGGAAGGAGTTTAATTGAAATCTATTCAGTGAGAACTGAAATCTATGCTGAGTTTCAAGTTTGACTCAGAATACTAAGTAATGATCGTGCAGATAATTAAAATTTTAAATGTTAAATGATTTATATTCCTGTAAATAATTAAGGGAATTTAAAAATCCAAGTAAAGAAATGGTCAAAGAGAATATATGTTACCAATATATTTTCTAGAACAATAATATATGAGAGTGTGTTACTTACATTTTGTTACTGGTAATGTCAGCAGTGCCTTTAATTTAAAAAGCTTTAGCAAACTTAATGAAATTAACCTAAATTGATTGGCATTCTGATCCAGCAGGTATTAAACACATCAAGGTAAAAACAAGGCCACTGTGACAAATTCAATAGATCAATATGCAGTGATGCAAAAATCCAATAAATTGAAATTTAACTAAAGAATATTGCACAAATGCCAATCCCGTCTATGAAATAAAAGAGTATTCATTTGAGACTATATTACTTACTATTACTACCATGAAATCTATAATTGTGTTGTTCTTTGATTCTACAGCCTTACACTGGTTTTTTTTCTTTTTAATGTTCCTATTTGTATTATATTCACTGCATAGACTTCGTCACAGAAGCCTCCCTCTTGTTCTTTGTTCATTCAATCATAAATCTTTACTAAGTAGTGATCTATCTTTGCCAAAGAAATACAGTTTTCAAAGGAAGTTTTTTTAAGAAGTTTAAATTAATGAATAAATTGCCAGAGTATCTGAAGAAAAGTCTCTAGTGTAGTGAAAATATGGTCATATTAAAAAAATTCAAAGTAGCACACTATTATTCACTATTTTGATGGTGCTGGCATCTCCCAAATGGGAATAAATAAATGCACATATAAAATATGTCTCACCTACAACATGAAATAAGGAGGAAATACCTACACAATTTTTGCTGGCATAGGAACCTGACCAGACCCCTACTCCATACATAGGATTCTCCTGGTGAACTTTGTCAACCAGAGGAAATTTCTTTCAGCTGTGTTTTATCTGCCAGGAAATCATGGTTGTTTTATATTTATATTCACATCTCTTAAGCAATTATCATAGTGCATAGCATATAATCATTAAAATTGAAATTATTTGAATGTTCCTAAGAGAAAAATCAAATGATGTCTAGAAGAAGGGGGATGGTGGGGAATGAGAGAAGGATATCCAATGGGGCACCCAGGAGTGCTTCAATCTGTTTTAGAAACTCTCTCAAGAAGGCAAAAGTTGGACCATGGCTAGCCAAACAATGCTTTTACCCCAACAGACATCAACTTATCGTGTCATGGCTAAAACTCAATACAAGAGGAGCAGTTCTCATCCTAAGGCAAAAGCTTTAAACCAGGGTCAGAAAATTATGTCTCACAGGCTAAATCTGGCCCACCACCAGTTTTTGTATAGAATTTGAGTTAAAAATAGTTTTGCATTTTTAAGTGGTTGAAAGAAAATGAAGAAGAATACTTTGTGACATGAAGAAATTATATGAAATTACAGTGTCCATAAAGTCTTATTGGCATGTAGAGATTGTGGCTAAGAACACAAATCGACTGTATATGTCCAGCCTGACAGTACAATCCTAAAAGGCAAGATTCCAGGGAGAAATCCCTAAGGAGAGGCCTCAAATGGCCATTTTACAGGCAAATTCTAGAACAGTTTCCCTTAAAATGTTATCGAAATCAGTTCAAAGAAACAACTATTTTGCCAACACCTTGCCTATAACTAATTGTCCTAAGTTTGTAGGAAGCAGAATAAGAACCAAGAGGCCTGTAATCCTTTTCTGAGGGGAAAGTAAAGGAATGATGTCATTGCATATTTGGGTTTCATTCCCCAGCATTTATCATCTCTATATGAGACGAACATCCTTAGCATCTTGAAATCATGAATGGCTTTAGATTGCGAAGGGCTTCAAGATCAGCAAATGCAAGTGACTTTACAAATACAGTGTTCCCTTAGCCATAAAAAGGAGTCAGAAAGCACTTGGCCCTGAACAAAGGTGACCTATAAGCCACAAAGCAGGAGACACCTGGTGGATGGGCCTCAACGCATAGCTTCTGAACATTAAACGCTCTTAGAATTAATCTAGAATATTGGCATAGCAAACATTTTCAAAAAGATTATGCACACATTCCTTAGGATCAAAGGTGAGTTAAGGGAAAGTGTAGTCAGGAGCATAAAGCAACAGCAAACCCATGACGAGCCAACTAATCTCATACCAGCAGTAGTGCCACATCCATCAGCACAGCTGTCAACGCAATGAATTGGGAGCTGGTTTGGCTTTTGAAATAGCTCCAGTAGCTTACCGCTAAGGCTCCAGGGGCCAAAATGGGAATCTAAATTAGGACACAGTAGCAGCAAAAAGGGAAGAGAGAAGGCCAACTGTTCCATAATGAAACTTCTAAATAATATTTGCACAGTAAAGAGTGCCGAATTAAGATGGCAGCTTGAACCCACACTGAATGCTCCCTTCAGATACCACCAAAACTACACTAGGGATTGCATTTTAAAGACCCAAACCCATAAGAACTGGAAAAGCAGGAAAAATATCAGCAGTAATTTTTTTAAAGGGATAAACAGATGAACTAATAGCATCTTATTTAACAGCAATGAGGTAAGAGACCTGAAGTTTACACTATGGAAGGCAAAGAAGAAATAACCCAATATACAACAAAAGCCACAGATGGATTAGGATCTAAAGCACAGGTATTCTATGATTGAGAGGAGAGGATGGTTTTGTAGGGAAATATGTAGCTAAAACAAGAATGGTGTGAAACTGCTTGAGAAGCATTAGAGGCCTGGTCCTGCAGCAGAGACCACCTCTGCAGAAGTGAAGGTGTAAGGTCTAGAAGTTTATTTCTTGTAGATGGTTACACAGGAGTTTTCTGGACTAGAGGGATACCAGAGCTGAAGATTCAGAACAGGTAGGCTGAGCCATCATATGCAAACAACAAAGCCCTACAAATGAGAGTTGGGAAGCTCCTTTTTGGGGGGAAACTAAACAGTCCAAAATTGAAGATAACAGACATTGAAGTTCCCTAATGGGTTCACCAAGACCACTCAATAGTGAAATTCAATAAGCCCAATTCACGCTCTCAGAATTTCCAAACCACACAACCACAAGTGGACAACTAAAGGACCATAAGACAGCAGAAAAAGTCTCTAACATGGAAGACAGAGTCCAGATGAAAAAAACAGAAAATGGTTACTTGGAAGAAAGAAAATAAGTTAAAATCAAACCCAACAAAAAATAAGCATACTCTTATTCATCATCTGGAAAGAGAAAGAGAATACATCTAGAGACAGGAATGGGATAGAACTATTAAAAATTCAGAAAAAAAAGTCTTAAAAAACTAAAACAGTGCCAGACACCATGGCTCATGCCTGTAATCTCAGCAGCTCAGGAGGCTGAGACAGGAGGTTCACAAGTTCAAAGCCAGCCTCAGCAACTCAGGAAGGCCCTAAGCGACTCAGCAAGACCCTGTCTCAAAATAAAAAAAAAAAGGGTTGGAGATGTGGCTTAGTGGTTGAGCACCCCTGTATTCAATTCTGGTACAAAAAAAAAAAGAAAAAAGAAAAAAGTAAAAATAAGAGAAAAATCAACAGAAGAGTTAGAGAGACAAAATTGAGTGATCTCCAACATAAGTTTTGGATATGAGGTGTCCTTTGGGTCTAGAGGCAATGTAATAGAAGGGTTCATCTTCCCTGTGGTCAGTTGGTCTCTCTCTCTCTCTCTCTCTCTCTCCCTCTCTCTCTCTCTCTTTCTCTCTCTCTCTCTCTCTTTGCTTCTTGGCCTCCATGAGGTAAGCAGCACTCCTCCACTATCCCCTTCTACCATGATGTTCTGCCTCCTAGAGCAATGGACTCAATCCACCAGGAACAACTAAATCTCTCAAACCATGAGCCAAAATAAATGTTCCCTCCTCTAAGTTGTTCTTATTAGGTATTTTGGTCACAGTGATGAAAAAAAAAATTAGAAAAAGGTCAATGAGGTTTTTCAAGAACATTCTCCAGAACTGAAGAATGAATGCCCAGATTAAAAGAGACTACTGAGAACCCAAGGCATTTAATGAAAGTAAATTCATACCACAACACATACATCTGTGGGAAATATCAGAACATCCAGGGAGAAGGTTACATACAATCAGCAAAATGTCATACATATCTCTCAAGAGAAAGTCAGAAGCTCTATGACAATGGAGACATGGCTTCAAATTTGGAGATAAAGTTATTTCCTCTTTCAACATCCAGCACTGAAAATATCTATCTATCTAGCTATTATATTTTCTATAACATGTATTTTTTATATTTTTATTTGTTCTAATTAGTTATTCATGACATATATATGATGCTTATATAATGCATTTATGAATTTTGATAATTCATACATAAATGGAGTATAATTTCTCATTTTCTGATTATACACATTATATTTACATATATAGATTTTTCCTCTTAGAACTTTACATAAAATGCCAACCAAATAAAAGGATGGAATAAAGTCATTTTTATAAATTAAAAGTTCCTCCAAATTTATTTTCCATGTACTGTTCCTCAGCAAACCACTGCCAGAGGATGTGAGGGAATCAGCAAAGTAAGCATGGACTCGATATTTGCAGGTACTCTAGATGGCAGTTAAGAATACTAGATGCCACTGCAGTGCTCGATCTTGCTGGTACGATACACAATGATGGTTCATGATGAAGGTAGATAAAAGAGAAGGCAGAGAAGAAGAATTATCCTAACAGCAATGGTTCTGTGAAGCATTTTATCTATTGAAATCAACATCTTGGAAAAGTCTTCTTGTCCTTAAAAAATAGATTTTCCCCAAAATGACACTACTGACCAGATAAAACTTTGTCGTGAGGAAATATGTTATGTACTATGAATGCTGAGCAGCATTTCTAGCTTCTACCCCCGAGATGACAGTAGCATAAACTGCCCTCCACCCTGACAACATCACAAAAGTCTCTAGACATTGCCACCTGTGTTCTGGACAGGCAAATCGTTCCTGGTTAAGAGTCAGCACTACAGACCCATAGAAGATGAAAACAGAAAATTTCCCAGTGAAAGATAAACATGTAATATATCTATCTTAATACAACACACCACTCAAGCTCAGTCAATCTCTTGAATGGTACAAAAGGGGTACTAGCAGCAGTTGCCTCTTGAAGGTGGAGAGGGAGAGAAGGAAATAACTTTATTTTTTGTTCCTTACTCCTCCTAAAATAATTATAAACATAGATTCTCAATTCCAGCAGCTCAGGAGGCTGAGGCAGGAGGATCAAAACCACTTCAAAACCAGCCTCAGCAAAAGCAAGGTGCTAAGCAACTCAGTGAAACCCTGTCTTTAAATAAAATACAAAATAGGGTTAGGGATGTGGCTCAGTAGCTGAGTTTAATCCCCAGTACCCTCCCCACAAAAACCATACATTCTTTTTCAAAATATGCATAAAATTAAGACAGTCTTAAAATTTCAAAGGGAATATATTTTCTTAAGTACAACGATACTTCTAGGAATGTGACCTCCTAAATACATGTTCATGTATATAAAATCATATATTCAAACTTATTTTTGAGATTGTAACAGTAAAAAACACTTCAAAGATAGAATATGATAAAATAAATTAGGTAATCTCATAAAATGGACTAGGATGCAGCCATAAAAAAATAAATTTGTGGCTGGGCGTGGTGGCCCACGCTTGTAATCCCAGCGACTTGGGAGGCTGAGGCAGGAGGATCGCGAGTTCAAAGCCAGCCTCAGCAAAGGCAAGGCGCTAAGCAACTCAGTGAGACCCTGTCTTTAAATAAAAAACAGGGCTGGGGATGTGGCTCAGTGGCCGAGTGTCCCTGATTCAATCCCTGGTTCCAAAAAAAAAAAAAAAAGAAAGAAAAATCCCCGGGGATCACATTTAAATATTTTGTTTTTTATTTAAAGACAGGGTCTCACTGAGTTCCCCTGAGTCCAATCCCTGGTTCCAAAAATAAATAAATAAATAAATAAAATAAATTTGTCATATAATAACATGGAACCATTTCCAAAATAAATCATAAGATTGAAAAGACAAGAGGTAAAACAGTATGCATATTTTTTGTAAACACAAGGAAATGTACATCCTTATCTTCTCTTCTTTTTTTTTTTTTTTTTTTTTTTTTTTTTGTGCTGGGGGTGGAACCCAGGGGCACTTAACCACTGAGCCACATCCCCAGCCCTATTTTGTATTTTATTTAGAGGCAGGGTCTCACTAAGTTGCTTAGGGCCTTGCCTTTGCTGAGGCTGGCTTTGAACTGGCAATCCTCCTACCTCAGCCTCCCAAGCCACTGGGATTACAGGCATGCGCCACCACACCTGGCTTCTCTTCTTCTTTATATGAACTAATATAACTGGCTTGATTCAAAAACAGGCAACCAAGTAGCAAGAGACCAGGGTGGGAGGGAGATTATCAGCTCTTTTGTACCTTTTGAATTTTAACCATGTGAATATCTTAGTTATTCATATTAAAATAAAATGAGATTTGCACCATGCGAATTTTTGTGCTCCAGTAGTTCTCCTGAGTTACTCAATCAACCAGCAACTGAGGCCTCAGAAGGCCTCCTTGGGAGAGTAGTCCCAGCCCCACCACCATCATGTAAAAACTGTTGTCTCTACAAGGATATGCTCCAAGGGACCCTCACAAAGAGGCCTGCTATGCCTCTGAATGGCTTTCACATTGAATAGAATGAAACAGTTATCATTCTTTTTTCTATCCCTAAGAGAGATTCAGGGTGTTGAGCATTAAAGGTTGAAAAAAGGGAAGGGGCACAATTAGTACAAAATGATCATCGATTCCTATCAAGGACTAGCAATGTTGGGGCCAGAGTTAAAGCAAGAAGTAGCTTTATGCAATCGTAGGATATTAAGGTTATTTATAAAAACAAAACAAAACAAAACAAAAAAACAGTGAAATCATTATCTGGCTCTGAGTAGAAAGCCTGCAATGAAGTTGGCTCCAGAAAGAAAGACCCAGCAGTGAGGTGGCAAAGTGAATGCACGGTCTAAACTTCAACCCCTCCCTCAAACTGCTCCTAGGTTAAACTGGAAAAAAGAGGTGAGATCAAAGACAAAGGGGGGAAGTTCTGACATAGCTGCACTCACAGTGAAATCATTCAGGCTATTATCAAGTGGAGATTATTCCTGAACACAGAGATACGGGAGGATTAATGAGCAAGAGGAGAATGACAAAGAGCATTGGAGGACTGGAGCAGAGAAAACATTTCACAACTTTTCTGGTTGAATTTGCTTACAGGCAATCTCAAAATCCTGAAATACACAAGAGGCCATTCGGGCCAGGTGCATTATCAAAACATTAAGTAGGTGATCGATATTTGATCAGTTTTATAAATTTTTAAAACTCTGTTTTTTAAAGCTAGAAATCAAAACAAACAACTAATAATAATAAACACAGCATACTCCATACATTTATTGCTGCTGCATGCTCCAACAATGGTTTGCTTGAGTGTCCGGGTGAATTCTGACATGTGATACCATAGTGCTAAAATAACTTTGATGAGGGTTAAAGAAGGACGGTTAATCTCTTAAACTTTCACAGGTGCTCTTTTAATTCAATAAATATTTTTTAGAATTCCCACTATGTGTTAGGCACTAGTAGATCAACTAGATATAATAACTAAATAAATAAAATGCAAGCTGGGTATATAATTTTAAGGGAAAGTTAGACCAAAGGAAAAGGCAAATTATAATCTAAAATACAGTGCCAAATAAGCCTTGTGTATCAGAAGCACTAATGAAATACATACTTTGTAGGCATCTGAGGTCATCAAGAGAAGATGTGATTAAGCACAGCTTTGATACATCTGTTTTTAAATATCATTAAAAAAATAGTGTGAATAAGAAAATTAAAAGGTATTATAAATCTTAGTATATGTGTTTTACAGGAAGTACAAATACATTCGAACATTGAGAATGAAGACACAAAGCACATTCAGCTCCGAGAATCACACTGAGCATAAACTTTTCCTTTACATTCTGTCATCTAGTCTTCATACACTGATGTGTATCACTGATGTCTCATAGATGAGAGCTGTCAATGAGCCATCAATCATCAGTGTATTCATACACTGTCAGAACTAACACTTCAGTCCTCAACAAATGACTTTGTTTATTTAACTTTAAGGTAGCATTGTTCTGTAGAAATGTAATGTGAGCCACCTAAGTACTACTAGAGAGTAGACATGTTACATAATTAAAAGAAAACAACTAAGCTTAATTTTACTTATTTTTTTATTCATTCACTTATTTATTTCTTGCAGTGTTGAGATCAAACCCAGGGTCTAGAGGATGCTAGACCATAACACTACCATAAGTCTTTAAGCTTAATTTTAAAGAAATATTTTCTGTAACCCAATTACCTAAACTATTATCATTTCAATATGTAACACAAAAATATTGTGTAGATTTTTAGATTTTTTACATCCTTTTTCTTTAACTCTTCAAAATCTAGTTTGTGTACTTGTAGTACATCTCAACCCTGACATATTAAGCTGTCAATAGGCACATGTGGCTATTGCAGAGGATACATAAATAGTTGTCCGCAATGCTGGATCACGATAAATGTGAATAAATGAATGACAAAGTGACGTAATATTTTTATAGATTCATTGTTCCTTAAGTTAATTTATTTCAGTATATTTCAAACCACCAGATAGGACAGTAGACAAATCTTCCCAAATCAGTATCTAACACAAATTCAAAATTTTGCTTAAAAACATGAAATTGCATTTTGGCTGAAAGTAATTAATGCTGGAATTAAAGTTAAGGTCATATAAAGATACACTGCACCCTGTGGTCACTTATATTACTGAAAACATCCTTCAGAGAAGAAAAGTGGCAAGCACAAAAGAATAATAAAAGGTAGACTTTCCATTGTTCATTTCACCTATTTATTTCTTGATCACTTTGCCATCTGCTAGCATAGTGTAATTGAATGCATTTTTACATTATGACCCAAATTTGAATTCAAATTTATTTAATGTGTGTAAGCACACTCACTTTCTCTGATTCATTACAGCAATATGAATTCTCAATTCCATAAGCAAACTAAAGTGACGTTTTTCTTACTGGATTTATAAATGATAACCACTTATTTTGCTGGCTATTTAGATCTTCTTCTAAATGGTTGCCTGGAACTTTCTAAAAAGTCTAAAATAATCCTGGTTGTCCATAGATTTTTTTTTAAATACAATTTTTTTTATCTTAAACTGAACATAAAAAGTCATTTTATTTCTATCTCCTAGTACATTCTTTTTTTCGGGGGGGGGGCGGGTATCTCCTAGTACATTCTGACTATTTGTAATTTGCTATTCTCAGTTTGTCATTCATCATTTCCTTTTCCTTCCAGAGAATTTTAGAGACTCAAAGGAATCAAGAAATATTCTATTCCAAATCTCACATTTTGCATATGGAGAAACTGAGTCTTGGAGAAGCAACCTGTAAATATTAGCTAATTATTTATTGAGAAAGAAAAAACTTACAATGAAGTCTACACAAACATGCCTTCTTTACTCACTTCAGCAAGGGGATTTTCACAGTTAAAACAGCTTCTTTATTCTTTATAGGATGTGGAAGAAAGAATGCAGATTAAATTCAATCAATAATTTCTCATTCAATTACTGCAAGGATGTTTTCACTTATTGCAAAGATAGACCATTGTGCCCACCTTTAAAAAGAAAAGAAAAGAAAACCTGACATACAAAAATCTTAACTTGCTCCACATATAAATTAGGAAGTGATTATTTGCATTACAAAAGATTTCACTTTACAAAAAAGATATGCACCAAGGTTCCTTGAAATATCAAGTCCCTTAGTAGAGCAAAAAATTAATTCAATTTACAAAGAAAACAGGGAGGCAAAAAACTTCAGCTAAAGTATAACTTCTCCTTTGAAATCATCTCTTCTTTTCTGCTTTTCTCTGTCCTCTGGTATACCTCTATCCTGGACATTATCCATTTACACATCCCAGTTTTCATACAGTAAATCATTCACTCAACCACAGCTGAAGGGCATTTAGGTGTCAGGAACTCTGCTAGGCACCAGACTACAGACATGAATAAGACAGAGCAGTTTAGTCTCCAGCACATTGTATCATAGAATATTATTTTTATTGGTTTCCTTCCCTGTAGGTACTCCTAAATTCTGAGCCTTCTGAGTACAGGATCGTGTCTTTTCATATATGAGCCTCCAGGACCTAGCATGGTGCCTCATTCCCAGGACTCAATAGGGCTCAATAAATGAATACTGAATGAGATATTTCTGAGTTCTACCATGTACCAAGTGGCCTAGATTCATTAACGTGCTGCCATCTCATTCAATAGCACAAGATCCCGAGGGGTGGGAATTTGTACTGAGTGTGGCACTGAGGCTTGGGAGTCTGAGAAGATGATAGAGCTCATTTAATGGAAAATGGCAGAATAGCTGTGCAAATTCACACCTGTATAACACTCTGAAGCTTGTGTTTTCTCCACTGTTCAAACTACCAAATTGGGCCATGTGTGCAGTGTCCTGGGGTGCTCAGAACTCCCATATGGGAGCAAAGGAATTGGTCACAGGTACTGAACTAGATGTAGTTAAGAAAGGAAATCTCTCCTATTCCTTTATTACTTCATCTTGTTTCTGAGAGACATATTCTATATTTTCATACAAGGCAACACTCTGAAAGACAGCATCTACCACATGAAACCGTAAAGCACATATGACCCTTTATGTGGGATTTATTCACAGAATAAAGCCCTTATTATCCAAGCATAGATTCTCAAACAAGTACACTCAATTATTCTTTTTCTTTTATTTATTTTTCATGTATTTCATATGTTTTCTTTGAAAATACTTTAAAAATATAAGAGCTCAAGTGTCCAGTCCCATGGGTCTAGGGGGTTCCCCTCTGGCCCTGCCATTTCTTGACCATGTAGTCTGTGAAACAACAAGAGAGTTACACAGAGTTGAGAGATTGAAAAAAAAAAAAAAAAGCTGAGCATAGTAAGGAAAATAAATCTGCACAGCACATAGCAACAGGAAAAATAAAAACTACAATAGGAAAAATAAAAACTGCATAGCATATAGCAAAAAGTATAATGAACACTGCAGAAAATCAAACCACTAATGTGGAGAGCAATATTGCACAGTCCTCCAGACCTGAGAAGAACAAGACAAAGAATGGAAAATGATGAGCAGATTCTTACAAAGAACAGAAAATGACCTACCTTTTGAATTATACCTAATATGATAGAAGGCAAAAACTAGGGAAATTGAAATAAAAGCAAATCTCAAGAATGAAATTGAAGATAAACTACAAAAATTACAAAGCAAAACTTCAAAAAGAAAAGGAAGCATTTTGTTCTACTCTTTCTAAATTTTAATTGAAATTCTGAACCATCTATTTTTCCAGGTGAGTGCTGACATTTCTTAACAAATGTCCTTTTGGACTTTTTATTAGGGAATGGAAAAAACTGGCATTCTCAAATGCCTAAAGAAAAATTCTCATGGATATACACACTCACATACACATGCCCTGGGTAAAGGTTTTCAATACAAGGCCCAAAGGGTTTGTGGCTTGAACTATACGCCTCTGTAGAATAAACCAATTTATCTTCAAAGAAACAAAATTCTGGTTGGCATCGAGTGTCTCCCCTGCGACTTAAATACCATGAGAGAAACAAGAGCAACATCTACAATGATTTAATTAAGAGGGAAAATTCTGTGAGCCAGGAATTTGTAACAAGCCAAGTTATAATTCAAGGATGATAATAATAATAAAAAATAAAATATTCAAGGGCTCAGAGACTCTAACACATAAATCACTTAAAAAAATCACTTGAAGATGTACTCTAGTTAACTGGGAATGAATCAAAGTAAACGGAAACACTGTAGTATGAAAGGATTTAGAGACTGAAATATAGATACAAGTGCCTCAGTAACTGATAAAAATGTTATAAAACTACACAAATTTTAATATTGTAACAATAATGTAGTAGCAATAAACTGGGTTCAAAACAATAGGTTTTCCTTGACAAGCACATCTTAAAAAACGATTCCTTTAATCAGACATTATTACCCTATGTACATATATAACTGTATAACCAGTGGGATTCTACATCATGTAAAATCAGAAGAATGAGAAATTATACTCCATCTATGTATGATTTATCAGAGTGCATTCTACTGTCATGTATAACTAGTTAGAACAATTTTTTTAAAAAGCTGCTCACCTTTATTAGAGAAATGCAAATAGAAATCATAATTATGTACCATTTTATACCCAACAGGATGACTATGATTAAGAAATTTTTAAATAACAGAACATGGAAAATAAGTGTTGACAAGAATGTAGATAAACTGTGAATAATAAAATGGTGGAAGATTTTGATGGTTCCTCAAAAACTTAAACACAGAATTTCCCAAAAATTCCACTGGTAGGTACACATTCAGATGAACTAAAAACAGATACTCAAGCAAATGCATGTACCTAAAATCTTTATAGCAGACCCATTCACAATACTCAAAAGGTAGAAAGGATCCAAATGCCATCAATGGATAATAAAATTGTGGTACATCCATACAATCACATATTATTGAGTCATAAGAATCAATGAAGTAGCAATATATGTTACAGCACAGATGAACCATGAAAACAGTATGCTTAGTGAAAGAAGCCAGAGTCAAAAGGTCACATATGAATCCATCCACAGGAAGTACTCAGAAGAGGTAAATCCATGGAGACAGAACACAGACAGGTGTTTGCCAGGGGCTGGGGCAGGTGGAATGGAAAGCAAATGCTTAACAGACCTGGGTTATCAACTTATTGAGTTGACAAATATGTTTTGGAACTAGATACAGGGGCTAGTTGGACAACATTGTGAATTTACTAATTTTAAATTGTTCACTTCAAAATAGTTAATTTCATATTATGTGAATTTCATTTCAATAAAAATTGGTTTTATTAAAAGAAATGGAAAGCAAAATGGGAAACAGGAGGACACATTTTATCCTGATAAAATTTATCCTGATAAAATGTAAATGGAAAAAGATGTAATTATAATATAAAAGGAGATAAGACTTACGAGGCATTTCCATAGAAATCAAGAGGACTCAGGGACATTAAGAACACATGAATAAATACACATATGCATCATGGTGCTGGACAGGAAGATAGGATGTTTAAGCTATACCGACACTTTGAAGTTCCTAGTAAAAAATTCAAAGGATATTTGTTGATAAGAAGTGTCAAAGATTACCTGGAAAAATAGATATGAATGTCAAAGAAAATTTGGAAAAACGAAATGGGACAGCCCTGGGAATGTATCTGAGTGGTAGAGCACTTGTCTAGCATGTGTGAGGAGGCCTTGGGTTCAGTCTGCAGCAGGACCACAGGAAAAAAAAAAAAAAAGGAAAAGAAAAACAAGGGAGTGAGACAAAGTTTTTCTCCCTACCAGATACTAGCTTTTTATAAAATTTTTATCATAGTAGAGTATTTAAAGCACTACAAATTGAATACAAACACGGATACATGTCAGAGAAAAAATGGCCTGGATCCTTTTATGTGTCATGTGTCATTCAGTATGTTTAGCTATCTCTTCAGAACACACTGTGCCCTACACACAGTGGGGCATAGTAGGAGCTAGTACTACAACACTATCCCATTAGCTATCAAAATAACTCTCCCAACATTGCATAGTTAAAAATAAAAATTAAGAATGTTAGTTTAAGTGTGGCCGTAAGTATAAAAGTAATGAAGATATCTCAAAAGGAAAATTCAATGGATTTAAGTATGGAGAAAGAAAAACTTCTACATACTATAATAAATGCAACTAAAGAAAAAAGTTGTAGAAAATACAAAGGACATAGATGAATTAAACCTTAGCAACTAATTTATAGCAATCAATTAAAATCACTAAAGTTCCAAGAGGAAAGTAGGCAGAGCCTATTAACTAAAAGAAATCAAAATGTAAAAATAGTTTATTCAATAGTAACGGAAGTTATACAGTTTTCAATGGAACACAAATTTTCACTAACAAATTCAGAAATGTTGAAAAAGCTACTGGTGTTGACAAAGATGCGGTGAAACTTTATCAGTTCTCACACACTGCTGAGGATGTGACAGCATGCTTGCTAGAGAGAAATGTTTCAATACTGTGAAAGGCCTTTGGATGTGCACACCTCGATCATAATGCCATCCTCACACGATCATCTTAAGTAATGCAAACACTAATACAAAAATGTTTTAGACAAAAATGTTCAATGCAAGCTCATTTATAATGGCAATCACATAGGAAACAATCTAAATATCCTGTCAAAGCATTACATGACTTATTATAACATGGAGTCATTTGTTATATACTACTGAAATGATACTTTGAAGTAATATTTAATGATATGATACATGCTAACAAAGTTTATTTTAAATCATTCCACCAAACTATACTCAGGTAATTTTAGAAGACTGGAAGGAAATGGTTCCAAACATCATAAACTAGGTATTGTGATTGGAAGAACTGTCTATTTTCATCTTTATCTTTGCTTGTACTTTAAAAATTCTCCACAGCAGACTCATTTTACTTTGATAATCATGGAAGAAATCATTAAATAATGCCAGTTTGCCGGTCCACCTTGGAGTTCATTCTAGAAGGTTTTATTCTACTATAAAATGTTTGCTTTAGTTCACACCAAATTGTCATTTCCACTTTAGTCACAAAATAGAAGCACAAGTAAAGGCTTAGTCTAAAACCCAGCAATGCCCTACATTAACAGAAAAAAATCAAAATGCTTAACATGAGGTGCTTCAGGATCAATTTCATGCAAGCATACATTGCTCATACAATTGATTGGCATGTTAAATTCCTGACAAAATAATAAGTGACTGCAGGTGCCAATCACTGTCTCACAATGTATCCCATTGTACATTTTTTTTGGTATCAACATGATTACACTATGATGGCATCCCAAACACCGCAAACTATTGAGAATTACTTCTCTTAGGAAGCTGATGCCCTGGTGCTCTGCCATTGTCTGGCCAAAAGCAAAAAGGAGATAAACACACAGATTATTTTTCAAATTGATAGACTGATATCTAGCAGCTTTAAGAATTGCTAGTTATGTTTGGCCATAGTCAATTGACTTTAATTCCATCATTCACTTCTAAATGTAGCCAATCCTGACAGCTTCCCATACCCCTCTCCCCACTCCCATAATGCTTTCCATTTCTTCCTACATCTTCTGCTATTTTCTTTTTTGTTCCAAAGCAGGAAAAGGAGAAATTTCTGCTATTTTTTTTTTAAAAGACTTCTTGGTGATTCTTCTCTATTGAATTTCCAATACATTTGAGAACTAAGAATTATAATTCTGTATGGGAAAGGAACCACAAAACTCAAGTATGAAAGGGAAGTGACTCAGTGAAGGATATATGAATTCAATAAATGAATGCAATGCAAATGAGAGAATTCACAGAACACAAATACTGCCAACACCAGCTCTTCAGGAAAGACTAAAGACACTGTCCAGTGACTAACAGGGAAGGATAATGCACTTACATAATGGTCACCTGCTTGTGATCTACATTTTCCACTCTCTTAAACAGCTAAACAAGCTAAAAGTAATCTCTATTTTTTCTGGGGTTTTTTTGTTTCCTTACTTGCATATTACTGAAATCCTCTTCTACCCCCTTACTTTCTGGCAACAAGAGTGCAATCCATTTCCTAATATCTGAGTGATGTATTAGCCATCTGGGTGTCAAACTTGTTTTTCCTTATTTTCAGAGGATATTTATGCCATGATATGCCACACTTACTTCAACATAATTTACTGTGCAGCAATGTTGTTTCTATGAATTAAAATCCAGGCACTGAACCACACCACCAAAGAGGAGTGGTGAAAGTGCATTTCATCATAGCTCTACTGAAAAATGTTTTAATATATATTCAGAATAGGGGAATACTATTATAGTTATTAAGAAGGAGCACCAACAGCAAACAATCTGCAAAGCATATTACAAATATGAAAATCACTTAAAACGCAGCTGATCTTTCTTTTGAAAATAAAGACACTCATGGAGACAGAATATTTGGGGATGCAAGATCAAAAGCAGGTGCATAGACAGGGAAACAACTGGAAATCTGAGGATACACTGAATTGGAGTGCCTTTTTCCCCACATCCATGCCAACATTTATTATTGCTTGTGTTCTTGAAAATACCATTCTAATTGGAGTTAGATGAAATCTTAGGGTGGTTTTAATTTGCATTTCTCTACTTGCTAGAGATGTTGAACACTTTTTCATATATTTATTTTTCCCCTGTATATCTTCTTCTGTAAAGTGTCTGTCCAGTTCCTTGGCCCATTTATTGATTAGGTTCTTTGTATTTTGGGTATAAAGTTTTGTAAGTTCTCTATAAATTTTGGAGATTAGTGCTCTATCTGAAGTGCATGTGGAGAAGATTTTCTCCCACTCTGTAGGCTCTCTTTTCACATTATTGATTGCATCCTTTGCTGAGAAAAAGCTTTTTTAGTTTGAATTCATCTCATTTATTGATTCTTTCTTTGATTTCTTGTGCTCTGGGGGTCTTGTTGAGAAAAGTCTGGTCCTAAGCCAACATAATGAAGATTCAGGCCTACTTTTTCTTCTATTTGGTGTAGGGTCTCTGGTCTAATTCCTAGGTCCTTGATCCATTTTGAGTTGAGTTTTGTGGAGGGTGAGAGATAGGGATTTAGTTTCATTTTAGTACATTTGGATTTCTAGTTTTCCCAGCACCATTTGTTGAACAGGCCATCTTTTCTCCATTGTATATTTTTGGCTCCTTTGTCTAGTATGAGGTAACTGTATTTATGTGGGTTTGTCTCTGTGTCTTCTATTCTGTACCATTCTTCTGCCTATTTTGGTGCCATGCTGTTTTTGTTACTATTGCTCTAGCATCTATGTATATCAAGCAAACTCTTCTCAATTTCAAGAATCAAATAGATCAAAACACAATAATAATGGGTGACTTTAACACACTGCTCTCACCACTTGATAGATCTGCCAAACAAAAACTGAACAAAGAAACTATAGAATTAAATAATACAATCAATGATATAGACTTAACAGGCATATATAGAGTATTTCATCCTTCAGAGAGTGAATACACTTTCTTCTTATCAAGTCATGGATTGTTCTCCAAAATAGACCATATGCCATGCCACAAAGCAGCCATTAGTAAATACAAAAAAACAGAGATACTACTTTGTATTCTGTCAGATCCCAATGGAGTACAATTAGAAATCAATGATAAAATAAAAACAAAAACTACTCCAACACCTGGAGACTAAATAATATGCTATTGAATGATGCAATGATAACAGAAAACATCAGGGAGGAAATAAAAAATTCTTAGAGGTAAACAAGAACAATGATACAACCTATCAAAATCTCTGGGAAACTCTGAAAGCAGTACTAAGAAGAAAGTTCATTGCATTGAGCTCATACATTAAAAGAATAAAAAATCAACAATTAAATGACCTAACATTACATCTCAACTCTAGAGAAAGAAGAATGGATCAACACCAAAAGTAGAGGAAGACAGGAAATAATTAAAATCAGAGCTGAAATCAATGAAATTGAAACAAGAGAAACAATTCGAAAAATTGACAAAACAAAAAGTTGGTTCTTTGAAAAAGTAAACAAAATTGATAAACCCTTAGCCACACTAAAGGAGAGAAAAAACTCAAATTACTAGAATTCGTGATGAAGAAAGGAAAAATCACAACAGACACCACTGAAAACATAACATAATTAGAAGTTACTTTGAAAATCTATACTCCAACAAAATAAAAACTATCGAAGACATTGACAAATTCTTAGAGACATATGATCCTCCCAAACTGAATCAGGAGGACATACACAACTTAAACAGATCAATTTCAAGCACCAAAATAGAAGAAGCCATCAAAAGCCTACCAACCAAGAAAAGCCCAGGACCAGATGGATTCTCAGCCAAATTCTACAAGACCTTTAAAGAAGAACTAATACCAATACTCTTCAAAGCATTCCCCGAAATAGAAAAGGAGAGAACTCTTCCAAACTCATTCTATGAAGCTAGTATCACTTGGATACCAAAAC
The DNA here is from genome assembly GCA_020662805.1 of Glaucomys volans. Taxonomy (NCBI): domain Eukaryota; kingdom Metazoa; phylum Chordata; class Mammalia; order Rodentia; family Sciuridae; genus Glaucomys; species Glaucomys volans. The sequence goes on along the minus strand of JAJEJO010000849.1, from coordinate 319,940 downwards.
CAGACAAAGACATATCAAAGAAAGAAACCTTTAGACCAATATCACTGATGAACATAGATGCAAAAATCCGTAACAAAATTCTGGGTTTTTTTTGTTTTCTTAAAGCAGCCACCAGCCCCTTGAGGTCATTGAGCACTTGAAAGCTGGCCAGTACAACTAAGGAAATGTATTTTTAATGTTATTTCATTTTATTAATTGAAATTGAAATAGCCACATGGGGCTAATGGCTACCATACTGGACTCTGCAATTCTGCATGGACTCTATAATCCGTACAGAAGCACAAAGTGAAACAAATCATGAAAGAAAAAAAAACTCTAGAAATTGAAATTCGATTTTTCAATGTGCCAAAATACCCAGTGCTTTAAAAAAAATTCAAGAAATCATATCCTTCACACCCATTAACATCTTCTCAATTCACCCAACCACCAATACACTCCAATGATATGACATGCATACCCCTTCTGTTGGCAAAATAAAATGATGTAAAGAAAACCACTTAATTCTTACACAAGTATTTGTTTTTTAGACGAAGCAATGCACTGTACGAAAAACTGATCCAGGAAAAACTGCTTGAATGATATGGATATGATGTAATGGGAAACTAGGACAACAGAAAGGGCAAGTGATGATAGATTAAACCATCTCAAAATCCCACAGACGTTCATTTATATTTGACTGTTTTATATGCTTGACAAGTCTTGTATAACTTTTTATGATCTTCACCTCAGGTACTTATAAAAGTACCCTGATGTACTCAAGAGAGAATATTACTCATCAGGATACCCAGTTTTAAATATCTGACCACTGGGACAAATCAATAACAATACCACAGAATTTAAGGGGAGAGAAAATCTCTGTCATTGAGACAGACTTTTAGAACTACACTTTAACTGAAGAGTCTCCACTCAACAAGTGGGGTATGTCTTCCAGAACTGATTTTTTTTAATGACAAAGTAACATTTAATAATGCATGCAGTTCTTTCTTTTTCTTTCTTTCTTTCCTTGCTAAGACAGAAAACATTCTAAGAAAACACTGTCTTGCACTGTTAAAATCAGGGTCCATCTCCTATGTCAAGCAGCAAATAAATCTGTAGTTCAAAGAAACCCTCTACTTTATAATTATGCATAACTGTTCTAAGAATTTCAGGTATATCTCCTCACATCCATTATCAGCATTTTGATTTTCATTAGTAGTACACAGGATAAGATCACTAGAACCCTTGTTCCATCCTTCCTCCCCTAGCCACCATTAGTTTTGGAATTGAGAGGGAAACTCTTAGAAGGTTGTATTTATAATGAACATATAAATATTTTGTATCTTCCTAGACAGCAGAGAAAACAGAGTGGAATCAGTTGATGGAGTATGCCATTGGGACATGGATACACTTTCTTCTCATTTCTAATTTATTAAATGAATTACTCATTTCCTGACCCAAAGACAAATTAAACTAATTCTTTGAAAGAGCTTTATGCTTAGCCTCTTTATCTGGCTTTATGTGTCTTCCAGAAGAATTATTGTGTGACTAGTATTTTGATGTCATATAGTAGACACTGATGAAAAAAAAGATGATTATAATACATTAGTCTTGTTCACTGATTACCGAAATCCTGGAGATATGGCAAACTCCCATGAAGAAAATTCACTGAGTATGTCTAATTCTCCATGAGCAGGATGAAAGAAATGTTCCACCATCATGATCTTTTGTAAAAGTGGTCACCCTTATATAAAAAGCCCTCTGCACCTGGCCAGAAAATAGTGGAGCACCAGGTCAGTAGCCTCCCAAGAGGAAAAGTGATTTCTCAGCAGTTTTCTACACAATTTAAGCATGCTGATACAAACAAACAAACAAAAAAGGTACAATGAAAATAGGGAGTGGGCTGGGGTTGTGACTCAGTGGTAGAGCGCTTGCCTAGCATGTGTGAGGCACTGGGTTCGATTCTCAGCACCACACATAAATAAATGAATAAAATAAAGGTCTATCAACAAAAAAAAAGAAAAGAAAAGAAAATTGGGAGTATTATAGTTTCTAGTCAAAGAGCTGCAAACACAAACATTTTCGTGCTAATCAACTAATACAGCAGAGATACTGGGCCATTCTTTGTAAGTAAATTTAACTCTTGAAATTATTGACATTATAAATCCTAGTTTAATTCTTAAAACATGGCAACATGAACTTCTTCTATTCTTTTCATCTTTAGTGATAAATTTATCACTAATTTTTGCATGAAAGATTCCAACAGCAAAAACCTGGCTGATACATATATGTTTCTGTTTATACTTCCACATAGTTGACTTTGATATTTGAACTTCATTTAAAATAGCATCAATTATAATGACCTTTTAAAATCCAATAGACGCATTATAAATACTGGTGAATCACTTGCTTTAAGAAAAAAAATAATAAGCTGGTTTGATAGTGAAATAAGCAAAATTCCTTTAGTAATAAGATGCCATCTAAATGATTCAGTTTTGCCTTGAAACTCCTCAGATGTTGCCAGAGGCTATATCAAAGTCACATTTAAATCTTAAGTATCTGAGATGCCTTGATTGAGATTTTCATTATAATAGTCCAACTATTCACCCTTAGTCAACAAAAACATTTATCACTTAATGTCTTCACACTAATTCAATTGTTTCCTATTTCATTCTACGTATTATATATAAAGTGCTACTTTAGCATACATACAGTTTAATTTTTCCAATTCTTCTAGCAAAAAAATCCATAAAATTTAACATTTTGCTCTATTTTTGCATTCATTATGTTGAGTTTGTCTTACTTCTGAAATTTTTCAAGAGAAGGGAAAAAGCCAAGGTATTTCAGTATATTCACTCACCTCAGTTTTAATCAATGGTCATGAAGAAAAACAAGGGGAAAAACTATTTCTGTAGATGTTAGCCTGATTGTTTGGGAGCATTTGTCATTTGGAAAATGGGGATCTTGCCACTTATTTAAAAAGCTGAAGGGTTTAAATGAAATTGAAATGCCATTATTACTACACATCAGTCATAAATTTCAGGAAACTACACAGAACCTTAATTATAACTTCTACTATCATTATGTTTAAGATTTCATAAATAGGTCATCACAGTGTTCTGCTGTTGTTGTTGTTGTTGTTCTGTGTTTTTCAGAGCCAAGGAACTTTTCCTTTTGAAAGACAGTTATTGCACATGAACGGTCACAGCTTTTAGGCCACTTACACCATGTCTATGTATGTTGCCTTTACTTCTTAAGACTACATACTGTGTCCAGTGGGAAACCTGTTTGGATCCATTCCAATTATATCAGGTCCATTTCCTTGGAAAAGTGTACTCCACTTCCATTCAGAGTCTTAGGCAATGGGCTACAAATGGCTTCTCAATGGAGCATTGGCTTCTGGAACTGGTTGTGCTCATTCATTTAAAAATTGCTTAACACTAACCCATTCCAACCTCAATTATTTTATTAAGTTTCTTTTGGTCTTGTCCTTCCCTTGTTTCTTTCTCAGAAATTCAGAAGAGTTTAAAGAGAAAATTCTCAGGTCTGTTTTTTCTGTCTCTGAAAAAGTCAGATTGTTATGTTTGTTATCAGTGACCCAAATTCAATCACATTTGCTTTTCATAGTCAGAAACTCAAAAAGCCATTCAGGTTTCCCAACTTGTTTCTTTATAATGTATGAGACTTTTATAATAACAAAGAAATATACAATTTTACACAAAATTGTCTATAAAATTTTATAGTACAGGGCAGTGAATGTGCTATTTTTCATTCAAAAAACATCTTTACCATTACTGAAAACATATAGTTCTCTAACTGAAACCTGTAGTGATGGGTTCCAAAAAGTACAGTAGTCAAGAAAAAACACATTTTAAAATTAAATCAAGAAATCTACTCAGAACTCCTAATTCACCAGATATTACAACCCTCATGACTTACTTTGCTGAAAGGTCAGCAGGCAATCAGATGCCAGAGTTCAGCCTGGAAGTGAGATTTCCTCAATTTTTTGCATCCCTATAATTTCAGGGATTGTGTTGACTTAGAAAAGGGTCCCAAGTAAAGAACCAGCAGGGTAGAATAACTATCCAGTTCAGAGATGATAAAAATCAAAGTTTAAAGCTTTGTGTTAGACAGGTATATATGAGGAATAAGTACAGTTATATTTTTCAAGTGATATATGCAGGCCTTAGCAATATGCTAACATAATGTCCAAAGAAGGACATTTAAAGTACAAAAGCTGGCACAGCTTTATACTGCTAACCCCGCACGAAAACTCTATTAATGTGGTGACAGTGAAATTGAAGTTTGGGGTGCTCTAGACCTCAGAGCCAAAATTTACCTGTGAACATCTTCCTTTAACCCACATAATCACAAGAAAAAAAAATCAAGTCTTTTAGCACATTCGCTAGGAGAAAGTTCAGAAATTACATTATCCATATTAAGATTTATAACAGATAAATACATTAACAGTGTGTGGGTTACAGAAATAACTAATTTTATACCAAAATATACCAAAGGTAAACGGAGACAGGTAGGTTCTGTTTCAAAACAAATCTCCATTGGTTCATGTTTTTGTCCAGTGACTATTAACCCATGAAGTCACCAGTGCCCACAGCAAACCAGAGACCAAAGATGAAGCACCTAAAAAACAGTTTCTGGTAGCTGGATAAAGTGGAGACCATCTCTACAGCTAAATTAAAATAATCAGACCTCTATATGCTATTGTTTTAACTACATAGAATTTTTAGTACTCTTGAAAAAAAAACATTTAGATAAAATATTTGCCTACAAAACTGTTCTTTTCAAGTGTTATTTTGATGTAAAATTGAGTGTTTAAGGACGGAAATTCCCTCAAGCACTCTGAAATGATAGCACGGTTGACAGTGTCAAAAGCCATGCTGAGATGAAGGGAAATGAGAATGGAAGCAGTGGCAACTGCATTCATAAAGAGGTCATTTAAAACCTCTTTGCTATGATATAAACTAAAACATGACTAGAATTTCATCAAATAAAAAAGAGGGAGAGACAAAAAGCTCAAGTGTCCACCTTAAACCCAAAGAAGAAAACCAGCCAAATATTCCTAAGAGATTGAATGTTTAAGAATAAATTCACTTGTCAGATTTTAAGCTACAATTTTCATTTTATGGGCAGAAAAAAAATTCAATTTAATGTTTTCAATGAATTTGCAAAAGTAGGGATGCCCTTCTTTTCTTGCATGCTTTACCTTACCATGTGTTAGGCCATCAGAGTAACTTTCATTGGTTAATTTTTCTATTTGAAATTAATCCTGTACATTTCTGAGTGACCCATAATACTATTGTTTAACCTATGACTTCTTTCCCACAGCTTTTGAATCTCAATTCAAGAAACTTTCCTCAATTTTCTAGTATCCCAGATCAGGAATTTCCATGTCTTATCTTTTTCCTTGAGCATCACATTCTGTCAGCACAACACAGCTTTAGAGCCTAGAAACCTCTAATAGAAGGCCACACAGAATAAAACTACATTCTCACAAAAGTTTCAATTTTCTAGTATTTGCATAGTTTGATTAAAATGCTCAGTCCTTGTCCTCTTTTCTACAAACCATGAATAGTTTTACAATGGGCATAATATTATTTTATTCTCTTTCCTATTATGTGCATGATGTTATTTTCCTCTTCACTATGAATTATTTTATTATTAGTCACTGACTGACACCTAGACATTCATTATATCCTGCTTATTAAAGTTCAGTTGCCATGTTATGATAGCTGGTTCAACCAACACCACTTAAAACTATAATCAGAACATTGCCAAATTCTGACTGGTCCTACAGACTCAGCAGTGTACACGTAGCACAGGGGAAGACTGCTAATCTCTCCTAAATGAAATATTTCATCACATATCATGTCTTTATAGTATCTCAATTCTTTCATATTTGCCAAATTTGCCTTAAGATAGAGTCATCCAAATGGTAGAATGAGACAGATATCATTACCCTATGTACATGTATGACTACACAAATGGAATTAATCTACATCGTGCACAACCATAGAAACGAAAAGATGTACCCCATTTGTGTACAATGAATCAAAATGCAGTCTGTAAAAATAAAAAAGATAGTCATCCTTGTGTGTTTATGTAATTTGTATGTATGTATGTGCTTGACTTCACCACAAGATGCCTGTAACATACCTGATTATATTTTTCATTTATTGCTATGTTGCTATCAATTGCATGATGATAATGTAAGTTATACTGAAGTAGGGATTTTTGTGCTACCACATAAACTATGAATAGAAAATTGTCTTATTTCATAAACCATTCATACTTTATTTACTACTGAGAAAATAATTATCAATCTTATCTATTAACATTCATAGATTAAATAATTTAAGGATAATAGTAAAATAGAAATTTAATATTGGCTCTAGGACTTTTTCATTGTGCAATTTGGACAAATGCTTCAAACTTGATTTCTTATCTGCAAAATACCTATTTCACAGAGTTCATCTGAGAATTAAACAGAAAAACCAAGAAGGACCTAATAAAATGCTTGCAGCATAATAGTTGCCAGTAAATGTTAATTATTTCCCTGTCCCCATTTGCTCCTAAAACCAGTATCATCTGGCTTTTGACACTGATGCTTTAGTTAAACTGCCCTAATTAAGGTCTCCAATCATCTTGTCACTTTCAGTCTTCTGTGGCATGAGATTTACCATCAACTTCATGACTATGTTTCCTTGGCATCTAAGGCTCCTCTCCCTCAATCTTGACTGTTCTCTTCAGCCTCCTGGCCTGGCTTCTCCATCCTTACTCCTGAGGGTTCCATCTATGCTCTTATGTTCCTATGGCACCTGGTCTCTTGATGATTTCAAACATTAGTCTCTATTTCCCTCTCCAAACTCTCTCCTGAGCTCCAGACCAAAACTTCTAGTCTCTTCCTACAAGTACAAAAGTGGCTCAAATATCCAAAATCATCCAGAAGCTCTTCCCCTTCTTACTGCCTCATTGCCACTGCCTCGGTAAGCCCAAGACAAGAGCAATCAGAGGTGTGCTTGACTTCAGTACCTCTTATTGCCCATCTGGAAGTGGTCACCCAGCCTTCAGAATCAGCATACCTCTTTTCCTCATCCTATCCAAGGTCTTCACCCAAGGCTACCTGGACTACCAAAGTAACCTCCTTATCAGCTTCCCAGACTCTTTCCTTTCTCACCAGCCTGCAATCCAAGTGTCACATTGTTTGCAGTTTAAATCCAGATACAACCTCCCCCCTTAAAACTCTATGGCTCTTTCTTCCCTGTGGTTTCAGCTCCGCCCATTTTTCTTCAGCCCACCTGTTTAGCCCTGCCTCTCAGCACTCCTGGATCTCAATACTCACAACCCATCACAATCTTCCTGAAGAGCCAGCTCTTGATTGACCTCTCCCCATTTTCTCGGATAAATTCCAGTTGATCCTGCTAGTTTCTGCTCAGAAACTTCTCCAACAATGCATAATAGCTCACTGTGACTTTTTGACATACTTGTCTTACTAACTAAACCAGAGATTTCTGTCTTATTTATGTTCATAATAAGTATTTAACAAATATGGACATAATTTTTACTCCCCTATATGTCCATGTACATATATAGAGGGCAGTGCTATGGTGAGTTAGCTATAGTTTCTATCATTATTATGATGATTATCACATGATAGAAAGGAACTACAAAATCATAGCTATTTCTCTCTACAAATGTGTCTAGTTACAAAGAAAAATACAAAAACCCCAAATGTATCATTTATATTGAATACATGTAAAAGACAAGATTCACCTTTAGGGTTTTTTGTTTGCTTTGTTTTTGTTTGTTTGGGGGCAATTCATAAAGTTCTATCTAACCCTTGGAGGGTAATAGCTAGTCCATGTAGAAATCAGATGGACATACAGCTGGGCATGACTGGTAGTTCAAATTGAGAGGGCATGGAGAACTTGGAGAGTATGAAAAGGGGTCCTTTAAGTCAAATGTTTAAAAATTATCAATAGGTCTATAATCAAACAAATACTGTGTTTAGATGATTTAGTCTAGAAGGCAAACTGGCCTAATTATAAGTGGATGACCTAATTACAATCTTTAGCATATAAAATATTATTACACAAGAGACACTGAAAACTAGTTTTTCCTTGAGGGAAAAAGTGCTTTTGTACACCAAACTCCCACAGAACCTGGAATTGAGAAGTGGTCTGAGTATACACTGAGAAGAACAGAGAGGATAACCCTCCAATACCCAGGATGGTTGTGGGCCAGATTAAAACCACATCTTAACAGTGAGTGGAGGGTGACCCTGCTGTGGGTTTCAACTTCCCTGAACAAGTTTAAGAGTACAGTAAATATCTGTCTTTTGGAAGTGTTTCTTGTTCTTTCTGAAGGCTAACTGGGCAATCCACTCAAGGTTTCTTTCTTACAACACATGCTTTCAATTGCCAAGCAAGCTTCCTCTAAGAATTTCTGGAAGGTAGTGATGCTGTATAAAGAGTGGGGTGAAAACTGAGGTTAATTGATACTGATGTATTATTCTATATTTAGCTTGTTAAAAAATGAAGACCTTACCAGGAGCGGTGGTGCATGCTTGTAATCTCAGTGGCTTGGGAGGCTGAGACAGAAGTATCACAAGTTCAAAGCCAGCCTCAGCAACTTAGAGAGGCCCTAAGCAACTTAGTGAGATCCTGCCTCAAAACCTAAAAAAAAAATATTTAAAGAGCTGGGGATGTGGCTCAATGGTTAGGTGCCCTGGGTTTAATCCCTGGTACCATACCATGAATGAATGAATGAATGAATGAATGAATGAATGAATGAATGAATAAATAAATAAATAAATAAATAAATAAATAAAATAATGAAGACCTTGAATAATAAGTAGAATACAAGCAAAATTTGACATAAACTCAAAAGCTCCTTCTATAAGAAATCTACTAGGAAACCAACTCTTCCTAAAATTGTAAGACAATAATTGCATTTCCCCTTTCACTCATGATAAATTTTTTTACCTTTTCAAAAAATTCTGCATGATTAGCATAAAGATTCTAAACCAACGTGATTACAAAGTAAGAATGGAGATACCTGCACAAATGTGATTGATTTCAAAGCAATCTCAGATGCAACAGAAATACCAGTGATTTTCAAGCCTGCGTTACCCTTAATTTAATCTTACATATTAATTCGTACACTCATGTATTTATTTTACACCAAGAGAAAAGAAAAGTTATCTTGTAGTTCAAAGACTGCTCCTCTTCACCTTTACTCATTTTGCCAACATCTTCACTTGTACTGGCAAAGTCTCTGTGGCTCTGAAGATATAGTTTGGTGACAGCTAAGACAGTGTGTGGATCCCTGTGTGCAAATGAGACTTTAAAAGGAACATTATATTAACTTGCTGTACATTAACTACTGCAAGAGAATTCCAAAGAACAGACAACTGAAAAGAAAATTATTTCATTTTTTGAAAATGCAAAGCAAACCCTTCCCTATGGTCTACCTTAAAATAAGCAATTCACCACTAGGAATCATCATTAAATGAATTGTTCTATTACTTTTTATCAGTCATAATTGTTATACCAGAAAAAAATGTAACACATAGAAACTACTTAGCATACACCAGCACTTGTATGTCATATGTGGAAAAAATATGTCACAAATTAAAAGTGACAAAAGTATGTTGTTCACTATTAGGGAGCCATGTTAAAGACAGATGGTATGATCTGTTGCTTAATCATGAAGCTGTGAAAAAATATATCAGTCCTAGTTCAAGGAGTTAGAAAAAAGTCAATCTTATCTTTAAAATATCTTCAAATTGTGATTGCATATTCTCTTACTACTCAAATTAGCCTTAATACATTACTATATCATATAAAGTAACTAATATCCTTGCTCTTCAAGTATAAAATTTTCTTCCTCTGGACATACAGCTCTATGTACATACCGTTTCTATGCCTGTAAAAAATCATGTGCCTGCTATACCTCACAATTTGATGGTTATATACTATTGCCCTAATTGTGCTGGATTCTAAAGCTGTTACAAATGGGAACAACCAAATGGACTAAAATCATATGGACATGATTCAATTGAAAGATAAAAATATTAACATGTTTGGCAAGTGACACAGGCTTTTTCAATAACAAATTTCTTCACAAGCTTGTGAACCTATCAGCACTCTTTAATGGTCTCAGTAAATGGAAAAATGACACAGAAGATCTGCTAATGATTGTATACTCAACAGGCACCTAAGGTGTCCCTAAACATCAATGATTTCTCCATTTCCCTTTCTTACTACAATTTCATTATTAGCTAGAAAAGAAAGAGAAAAATTAATAAGCTACATCTTTTTGCTCAGGCTTTTACTGAATTCTAAACAAATAAATACCCCAAAGGTGATTGGGCTTAATCAATGGGTTTACCTGTAGTGTCAATGAAATCCAGAGCTGCAGTGACATTTCCATCACCACAGCCAGAAAGTCATCTGTGGAGCACAACTAGAAATGCTATCCCTGGTTCCTGTTATGGGACTTTCCTTATGGCTACAAAGACTTGGAGAAAATCCTATGGAAAACTCCTAACAGGATTGGGATTATTTGGCATAAGGTTGAAGGTGACTTAAAAGGAAATTGGTAGTATATGCAAAGAACATGTGGAGAATGATCAGTAACCATTTTACAATTTTATGAAGAACACACATAAAGACTTTTCTGACATATTTCATATAAAATGTAAGTATAACCACTTTTCCTGTTTGAGAAGGGTATATATCTAAAAGTAACCAACACAGCTAACACTACAGACAAGAATGACATTGCCTCATAGACACAGTATCCTTGAGAAGCTGTGCAATTTTTTTCAATTCATTCACTTCAAATACTTATTGAGGATATAAAACTGACAAGGCAGTAGTTTTACTGAGGAAATATAGTAATGAGAAACTCATATACCACTCATTGGGTATTGAATATAATTAAAAATTTTTAGCATTTAATTGTAATTACAGCCCCTTGCTAGTATTGTGAAAATTATAGCACAAAAATCACAATTCCAAATAATTTTCTTTTAAGTACCTTATTCTGCTCAAATGTTTTAGATCATAAAATATGTATTTTATACAATTAATATTTCTAATTCATTCATAAAACCTTATTTTAAGAAGTATTTAAGAGAATGAGACTCTAGAATAAGAAGAATGGAAAAATCTCTATAAGTTCCTTCTAATGGTGTTTTACTTGTGTTCTTAAATGAACAACTAAAACTATTTTCCCACAAAGACTCCACACCTGCATTTCTTTGTACATATATGTAATATATACTTTTTTAAAGTATAGAAGACCAATTTGATGGCTTATCCTCCCTCTGCTTTGGTTTTCTTTACTTCTGTTCATTATTTAATTATTTTAGACATTATGCCCAACTTTCCACTAAATATAGTACCAATTCAACTTAAGCAAGCTTTTCCAGTTCACTATTTTTTGTTTTTCATTCTAATCACTCCAAAATTATACTGCTGATATTAACACAAGAATGCTTAACTTTTTCACAGATATGTGGAAAATATATTTTTTACCTGTTTCTTTGGTATCAAAGATAGAATCACATTAGTTACTAAAAAACATAAGTTCAGACCAGCTATAGCCTGGTCTGAGAAGAAGTTTGTAAATCTGAACATCCTTCAATAATGAGTCTCAGGTACACAAATAGTTTATTTCTTACCTTGATAATTTCATCAAGTAGATCTATCAAAGGATAGAGGAAAAGGAGATGTATTTCAGTGGATTCAAATGAGTGTGTTTATGGGGTAAAGTTTTAGGAAAGTGAGTCATACAATCATCCATTTTCTTCTCTGAAGAGAGCAAAGAACCAAAGACCAATACAACAAGAACTTTGGAAACTTTCCAACTTGCATGTTTATTTCAACAGTCTCCAAGTTTCTAAATAGTAAGCACCAAAACCTGTGAAATATAAGGAGCCTGAACTTCTTTTATATTGACATTTCTAGGGCATGGCTTGAAGAAGAACTTGCAATAACATTAAAGTAACAGAGGCTACTTAGAGAAGAGGAAAGGAGGACAAGGGACTGCACAGAGAATGCACAGAGACGAGACGGAATGACACTGGCTGCTGGTGGCATCTGAAAAGGCAGTGGGCACAGGTCAAACAGAGGCCCAGAGAAAAATGATTCCCTGGCCTATAGAACAGGATTACATCTATGTCCCAGTTGATGCCTTTTTTATACAATACATTCTTTAACAACAAAAAAAATACTAATTATAATTGTTCATAACCCCCTATATATTTAGTACTTAATATAGTTAACAAGTATACTATTTTGATGTGGCATTTATATACAATCCTCACTAACACTGTGAAAGAGCTTAATAAAACTTGACCTATGTAACCCATACAAATTGAAAAAAATATTGAATTCACAAGTTTTTAATACATTCAGAACACAAAGGACTCAGGAGAGTAAGAATACAGTCATTCAGACTCTAAAAAAAGTGTTTCTTTACAAAACCCCAATAAATAATGAAAGAACAACAAAATTTTAGGAAACTGAATCTAGTATTATATAAAATAGAGACATGTCATGGCCAAATTGATTTTATATCATAAATGCAATTCTAGAAAAATCTGTAAATCTCTTTTACAACATCAATAAAGGTGAAAAGTTAGAAGAAATTTTCAATACATGTAGAAAAAAACTTTCAATCACATTCAATACAAATTAATGATTAAAAATCAAAACATGCTTTGGCATACTCAAAATAAAAAAGGAAGATTCTCCAAAGGGATGCCCATGAAAAAATAACAGCACATCATGGTGGTTAAATATAAGAATCTCATTTAAAATTAAATAAAAACAAAAAGACAAGGAAAGCAAAATCTAATTTGTCATTTGCATAGTAATGGGATGTGTATAGATGAAATCTTAAGGACTCTGCTCAAATTAAAATTTCAAGATAAAAAAAAAATGGAACAAAAAAAACGTCAGGGTACCTTAGGTAGGTAGGGTAGGCAGATGGAATTAGGGGAAAATTCAGGTAACTTCAGTAGTATTGCTAAGATCTTTATCATCTAAATCAGATGATAAAGAGGCTGGAAATGTGACTCAGTGGTAGAGCATTTGCCTAATGTGTGAGACCCTGCCTTCAGTCTCTAGCACACACACAAAAACACACAGGTATGATGAAGTCAGTCAGGTATATTTTATGTTATCTAATAGCTTATATGTGCTACATGTATTTTTTAATCAACAAGCTTATCACAAATTTAAGTGCTTTAAATCACTTGTTGATGTCCACATCCTCAACTATGAACTTCTTTATAATTGGAAGCAAGTTCCATCTTTAGTGACAAGTGGAGGCTGGCAGAGAGGAGGTGCTCCATACATGCTGGATGAACTCTTACACTATTAAGTGAAAGAGAGCCTGACAAGAAGAGCAAAGGCATGACTCGCCACAGTCTTTGTACCTGCTCTTCCCTCCATCTAGAACAATCTACCATATCCCCTCTCATCCTGGCCACACCCTTCCCATCCATCATGTCTCCATGCTGATGCCTCTAGCTCTGGAAAATCCCTGTGGTCAGCTCCCTGCCATGACTCCCTTAGATTAGTCACCTCTGCTTCCTCCTACTTCCTGTCAACACACATAGCCAATTGAAGCCACCAAAGCACAAAACCTGGGGAATCTCTATTTTCAACATCTCTAGGAAATTTTCAAACACAGGAAGGTTGTGATACTACTATTAGACTGAGCTTAGAAAACAAGGAGCAGCCTCCATTTTGTTATATGGTAGCCTGTGTCTTGACTCAGTTGTCAAGTGAATCAATGTATAGGAAAATATAAAATTGAAAAAGCTTTCATTATGTTTAAAATTTTAATGGTGGACCACCACTCAAGGACTGCAATTTGAAAACTAGCATGCTGTAGGTCTCTTGAGCTTGCCACTTAACAGTTCATGGAATGTCGGCAGCCCATACATAGAACTGAAGGATACATGGTGACTCTTCTGTGACTATTATCTTTTTCTAATTCACTAGCAACACTGTTATCATTGTGTTCAATGCCCTTATGAAGTATATGGCCAGATTAAGGACCTTCTGAGTGGATGCTACCTTTAAAATCTTTCATGATCTTTCACATATTTTCTTAGTGAAAAGTCATTAAATAACCCAACTACCCCAAACATTGCTATTTCTCTTTAAGAAATTAAGCAGGGCGTGATGCTCCTTCCCAATGGCTACAGTTTCTTTCCTCTAACACCTACCCCTAGTTGTTGCCATCATACTCCTACAAATATTTTACACCCTGGCTATGAACACATTGAGGACTTTCATATGCAAAACAGAGGCAGCTGAACTGTTCCACAGACACTTGTCTTTCCCCATTTAGGGAAAACCACCCTGGGAATCAAATGGTCAACTCTATAGGGTTCAGAGGTGAGGAACATCCTTATTCAAAACTCTACCTCTTCTAACAGATTTATCTTGGACTTCATCCAGCCATTTTTTGCCTCTAAGTCCTTAATAACTCATGCATGGGGAAGAATTATTGGAGAAAACATTCTCATTTTTTTCTTACATTATTTTGTCTGAGTAAACCTGAGAAAAATCTCTCCCATGATTTCCTTGACTCCTGAATTTTCTAATTGTTCCCTGAAGATAAATCTTACTCTTTCCTAAATTCACACAAGCATATTCATTTATACTTAAGAGTGAAATCATATTTCACATGACCTACTTCCTTCTAATGCTCACAACTGTTAATAAACTTGATTCCTTAGTTCATTAAATTAATTAATCTATTAATTAATCCCCTCATTCACAAATCATCAGAGACTTGCCAAATGTCCATGGCATGCCAAGTCCAGGGCTGGCACTGAGCAGTCACAGGAGAAGATGAGGTTACTGCTCTCAAGATTTTCATGGAAGAAATTCTATATTCCTGTTTCTTGATCCTCTAAGTAATTCTTACTTTTTTCCTCTTCATCCTGTGAATGTTTTTCTAGAGGTAGTCCTTTACCCTCTTGACCTAATTCTATTCCATTTGCCTTGGATTGTTGTTATTCCTAAAAGCTTCCTGAGGCATTTTCCTGCCATGGATCCCAAAGGCAGCTGTAACTATCTAAAGGAACTGCTAAAGACACCATCACTGACCTCTTATGGAATCAGACCTTTAACTCATGTGCTAAATAAGGCAAGGAAAAGCACAGCCTTGTCTGTGCAGCAACTACAACCCAGCCAGGACTTCTCAGGTTTCTTTAATGGATACTTCCTCAAAAACAAATAATATTCTATAAGTGTAAATTAATAAAAGTATTGTTTTATTTTTTTTAGCTCCTACACAACTAAAAAACAAAGCTTTAATTATAATGATTTTATATTTAAGACATCCACAATGAAAGTTCTAGGTGGCCTCTCACTGATTTCTACAAGACAAACAAACAAAAATCACCTCCAACAGAAGTTATAATTCATCATTAAAAAATTATAAATAGCACCGAGTACAATGGTGCATGCCTACGATCTCAGCTATTTGGGAGACTGAGGCAGGAGGATTGTAAATTCAAGGACAGCCTCCACAACTTGGTGAGGCCCTAAGCAACTTAGAGAGATCCTGTCTCAAAATAAAAAATAAAAAGGGTTAGGTATGTAACTCAGTAGTAAAGTGCCTCTGGGTTCAATTCCTAATACCACAGGGGTAGGGGGGACAAAATAATAAATAATCCCTTAAATTTGTTTTTCTCTATCTTCTTCATTGTCTCCTGATAAACCTTTACTATCTCAAACTTAATGACTATAGGGTATTCCAGACCTGCCAGACTCTGTAGTAAGTTAAAGCCTGTAGGAAATTAAATGGGCTTACAACTGAGAAAAATTAGGTTAAGAGAGTTTGAATCTATGAGTACCATAATATCAGGCTGAAAATTGTAATGACCACAAATTCCTTAAAACACTTGCCCAACATTACTGATAATAGAATTATTAGAACTAAAACCTAAACTCATTTTAGTGAGAGTATATATACAAATACATATATATATGTGCAAACACATATATGTATGTATGTTTTATATATGTATACACACATATATATACAAAGATCAGTAACATTAAATGAATTTTGAATTAAGAAAGAATTACAAATGCCATTGGTTCATATGGCAATGTCTATTCCCTGATATTGATAGCCTTATTTTTGTTATTCAGACTAGTCTGGTAAGTATATCTAAAGTTTCTCTCTTCTAAGAAAAAGTAATAATCATGTAGTTTAAAATGTCCTACTTTAATTGAAGAAATACTCAAACTTCTAATTTCACATTTCCACGTGCAGTCCAGAAATACCAGCATGAACTCACATAGGTCTAGGGCAAACAAGGAGAAAATGCACAATAGTCTGGTCCAAAAGCATCAAGGTATTCCTTTACAGCCTGGTGCTATTGCTACGTGAAGAATTCTACAAACAGCAAATAATCAGAGTGTGATACAAACTACCACTACTTGTAGGTGGAGAAAAATCCAATTTCCTGCAATATTACCACTAATTAGCAGTCATTTCATGGTGCATATAAAAATCTTACTCATAAAAATAAAATATACTGGTTTAAGGGACACATGGAGTTATGTGTGGTTTCAAAGATGAACTTCTAAGCTACAACCATCCAAGTGAGGATGGATGGATCCTCTACTAAGGATGACACAATTTCACATTAAGTGTAATCAAGTCCTTGGACCCCATTTTTGTTTCACTGGATTTTCTCAGGTGTACCAGCTTCTCTCCAACTGGGCATTCAAGCTTCAGTAGTTTCTCGGTCCAGGCATTTTTCTCTTTTGTAACTTACTTTGTGGCCTTTCATTACACTCTTTCCAGAATATCTGACATAATTTTCTTCAGAACAGCAAGGTATTTTCTTTTATGAAAGGTTATGATAGAGAGAAGGTATACTGATTTACTCTAAAGTCTCAGCTGATTAGTAGTTCTGACTGCTGAAAAGGTTTCCTTTTAAATGGATTTGGCACTCATTCACTTAAAAAAGCACCTGCCGAGGCTGGACACTGTCCAAGGTGCTGGGATTACACAGGTAACTGGGTAAGAGTCTCACCTTCAAGGAGCTGTCTAGTAGGGGAGTCAGACTCATAAAGAAGTGAATAAAATATGCTGTCATAAGCACCATATGAGAGTTGTGCATAAATGCTATTGACATTCCACAAAGAGGGCAACTATTTCTCTCTGTGTAAAGATAGATGTTTCATCTAGAAGATACACAGGAACAGGGTCTTTGAGTGTGAGTAAAACTTCAACAGATGAAAATAAAGACATTCCCAGAAGGAGAAATACCATATGCAAGGGCACAGAGTTGTAATGAATGTGATAAGTCCAGGGCATGGTGAGTCATTTGGTGTAATTTTGGGTCAGGGTGCATATTACAAGCTATTAAGAGATTAAGAAAAAATAGTAGATTGAGCCAACAGATAAAGAAGAGTGGCTCAAATAGTTTGAGTAGTATAGGGGCTAATAAATTTTTATTTTTGAAAGATAATTTTGGCAGTAATTACTACTGTGCCAGAAGGAGAAAAAAGTGAAAACAGGAAGAACTGAGGCTTGTGTATGAGTTAGACATACAGAAGAAAGAAATGATGCTAAGGTGTTACTAGTAAATCCTATAATATCTGATGAAATCATACTTCCCTTTCACAATACTTAAGATGTGTAGTTTCACCTCCAGTTTTGAGGCTCAGAGACTAATGCATGTCAAACACTGTGCATAGAAGTCAGCTGGGGAACTTGTTAAAATGCAGATTCTTATTCAGTGTGTCTCAGAGAAGCTGAAATTTTACATTTCTAACAAGGTTCCAGGAGCTGCCAATGTGACTGGTCCATGGACCACACTTTGAGTAACAAAGTCATAATGATTAAGACTGCTAACTTTTTTTCAAGAAATGACTTCACAATGAAAACTGAATACTGAAAACATCACTTTTGATGGGTACAAGGAAGTACATATGATTGTGTTTCATACCACTTAAGAAGTGACATGAAACACTGGCTAAGCATTTGTAGTGAATGGCAAGACACTCCAGTCCCTTCTCACAGGAAGTGGAATGTCTCAATGTTCAGAGTATCCAACTCGAGGACAAAATGTGTTAACAATTGCTGGCTAAAATTTCTACTCCAGAAATCACATCAAAGTTCATTTCCAGATTTATGTGGACATTTGTGATAGAAAAAAAATATCTGAAAGTTACGTATTCCTAGCAGAGACTATCTTTAATGATTGTTATTGCAGTAGTGTGGTTTTAATGTTAAATGGTTTAGTCACTGCCAAGAATATATGGTATTAAACAGAAGGCCTTCATTTAGTTTATGATTTCAAATTTTCTGTGTTGACCCTCTGATTAGAGCAAAGCCATCTGTAAGGATGATGTCTGTATAGTTTTCTGAAACAGTCAACATTACATATCTGAAATATGATGTGGCAGGAAGAAGTGAACAATATATCTTGATTCTAAATGCCTTACTTCCCTTCTAAGGAAGCAACTTTACCTGGATTGCAAGTTTTCCTTTCATCATTTTCCTGGTGCACTGTGACACAGATGGTGTGAGGTAATTTTATGCACTCCATCTAAAAGCATCAGTTCCCCTTTTCATTGACCAATCCATGCTGTTTCACACAAAGGAGACATATTGGTGATTTATCTGGTATAGTATAAATCAAGACTAAACAAAAGCAATTCATTCCAAATCAGGACCTAGCCCTGAGCTGGAGAAACTTAGATGTCCCTTGATTGTTGCGAAAGCAATCACCATTTTCTATCTTGTTTTCTTCCCTCCTCTACTAAAAATAGTGGGAAAAATATCAAAAGAGCTGTGGAAGTAAAAAGTTGTAGAGTAGCATGCATTTTGGTCTTACTTATCATTGATATAAACTCCTTTAAGACATCACAGTGGGAAAAATTAAATCTTAAAACAGACAACAATAGTAAACTATTCATTTAACCTACAAAATATTGTCCTAACCTTAAATATATTTGGCACATTTTTACATAATTTATTTGCAACTGAACAATTCAAATAACATTAAATGATACCACTGCTTGCCTGAAACTTATGAAGTTTCCTGGGATGTAGTAATAACTTTAAGATGTTTCAGAACATAAAAAGAAAAATCAATGCTAGAAAAAAAATGTTCTTTTTGTTCTAGGGTCTGTGTTTGGAAAATATTGCCATGTAGCATTTATGGTAACAGCTGTACGGTTAAACTTTAGGCACAAACTGAACTGCAGAGGATCTGCTGCATAAATAAAATCCCCATGGCAACTAAATGTGCTACTAGATAACAGAGAAAAAAGGATTTATGTGTTTGCTGAGCTGTCTTGCCCTAAAGGAATTCTCCAGGCAAACGCAGGCCACCTGCCACATGTTATATTAAGCTCAGCCTTCTGGACTTATTTTCAAATCCACAGCAAAAAGGTCCAACTACTTTTATTTGGAAGTTTCATTGTTCTTTATTCCCAGCCCCTCCAAAAATAAACAATTCATTTTTCAACTTGCCTGCTATATTTTGCCCTGGATACAAAAGATAATTAATGAATTTGTTTGTGCTCCTAAACATTTTGTTGATCTTACTGAAATAACAAGCATATGTATAACCAAAAAAAAAAGTTGTTTTTTTTAATTTGTAGATGCAACCTGTCTTCCAATCCAATATAAGGTAGGTTGTGTGGAAGAACCATAGTGGTTGAGGATTTTTGAAGAAAATGAAAAAAAGAGAACAGCAAGATTAACATCTTCTATAATTTAATACATAAAATATTTATAGCTTCTCAAAGAAAGTGGGAGGTTATAGAACATTTTAGCATTTTGTTATATATGGTGCTATATCAATTAACTTTAAAATAATTACTTGATATGTTTCACATATCACATATCACATATCACATCTAAAGATACTTGATAATATCACATATATATGTTACTATGTTATTACTGCAATATTATATAATAATACTAAAGCAATTTTGAATATGTAAAAATAAAAGGGAACACATAATATTTGAGCTGAGAGAGAAAAAAAGAAAAAGTTCATTATGTGAAAATCATTCAAATTCCATATAAGAAAAGAAAGAACTAAAAATATGCCTCTCAAAACTTGAGATCTACCTCAAGTCTGATGTGAACACTCATCTCAATGAAATGACAGAATTCTCACCTGTAAATAGTCATAACTCTTACCTATTCCTCAATTCTGCCTAAATCGTAGAGATATTGAGAGAATATATTGAAACTTTTTCTGCATTTGTTGACAAAGAAATGAAAGGAAAAATGAATCACCGAAACACAAAAATATCCAGGAAGTTTTCTGACACTAACCAATTTGCTGGTTTTCATTTACTTTTGGTGACATCAATTATGAGATGATATTCAGGTACTTAATAAAATAAATGGACACTGATTATGAGTTTATGAAGTAAAAGATACAAGTTCCTATCAGATAAGGTTACAATTTCAATAGGACTTTATTTGTTCTCTCTCAGATATTTAAGACCTTTTACAGTCAGATTCCCACAATAGCACCTAAGGAATTTGCAAGTCTTCAAAAAACTCTTTTGAATGTTTTCGCTACAAATTTGGCTACTCAGTAATACAATGATGCCTAAAATCACCTTAGCACAGTAACATTCTGCACTAAGGCTGAACTCTCACAGAGAACAACTCCTGCCATCCAGCTAATGTAAACTTTTCAACAGTAGGTTATCTGTCACAAGAGCAGGTACTTACTAGAAACAGCAAGTGACGGCTTCTGCGTAGGTGCAGTACTCAGGCATGCCTCCATGTAGTCTATTTCAGGTCAATCTAGATAAACAGGCAGGGCTCTCAAATATATTTGGACTGTCACATTCTCAGAATGGTCAAATCCCCTCCCAGTAACAATACAAAAATAATGCTGTAATGTTAATGGATTAGAAAGGAATACACTTAATTAAAATCAAGGAATATGCTTTAATATGTAATTTTACATTACAAAACAATGACCCATTAAAACTTTCTAAGAATCAGTACTTATTAATACCTTGGCCACAGGCAGTATACCAAAATGCCACTTTCTCTTGGCCTAGGAAGACAGCTGCTGGACTATGCTTTCCAGTTTCACTTGCAGTGAATATGCCCATGTGATTGAGTTCCAGCCCAGAGGATATGAGCAGGACTGTGTGATATTTCTAGGCCTGGCCCATTCCAAGTTCCCCCTGGTGATACAACTCACTCTTCCTCACTCCTACCTGACTATGAAGCAAATAATACTCAGTGATTCTGGAAGCCTGGCACAACTTTTGTCATTTTGGGTTCCTAAATTACTGGGAGAAGAAGTAATTACCTGTTCATCTGTAACAGGCATGTGGGAAAGTTCTGAAAATAAGAAACCACCCTATTAAGCTATTGAAATTTCAGGGTTTATTTAAGCACTTAATGTTGTCCAAACTAATATGATGGGATGTTAGTAATGTTAAGTTATTTAAAAGGAAGAAATGCATGAGCAGCCTGTCAATTAAATAATACATGATATATATGTGTGTGTGTGCATAAGTGTATATTTATATATATTTCAGAATTTGCTTAAATTTGATTTCAATTTGCAGTACAACACATGCTCATCTTAAAGTTCTAGGGAAATTATGCAAATTATTATACACACATGATTCCTAACAAGGATTAGCTCTTATTATAAAATAAATCAAGGGTAGCTTCATAAAGACCAGAAGGTAGTAGACATTCTGTTCAACTTATGAATTATCAGGTAACAATGTATGGGGATAGTTTATTGAGATATAACCTCTTAGTGATTTAACTGGGAAGCTGTTCTTCATGAGCAAAGTGGCACTTGGTGCAATTTCCTCCAAAAAGCCACACAGAGGTATCCAAGTAGCTGACAACAGATTCTGGAGCTGACTTTTTATCAAAGAAAATGAGGATTCTTTCTATGTATTCCAAATAAAAGATACCAAACCTTCACTGAGATGGAGCTCAGAGACTCCTAAAATAGAAAGGTTTACTTCTAGAAAGATCCTTTCCAAGTCTATGAAACAAAACCTAACTTACAAATCAAGGAGCTAGTAGGGAGATTTTTCCTTAACAGATTTGGGCCAAATAAAAGATTTAGGTTAAACTATCAGACAGATGCAGGTCACCTTATAAAACTTCCTATATATGTCCTAATTATAAGCCACTATGCATAAAAAACAGGCAAAATATCTATCAAAAAAAATCCCTGATGGACCATACGTAATATGGGCCAAGATGGAGCAATGACCATCTTATAGAAATACAGCAATGAAAAAAAAAAATTTGAAGTTATTTTTACATTCAGATAACTCATATGGATGATTTCTAAACAGTATGCATTTCTTAGGTACTTTATTTACTCAGTCTCTAGTCAATACCTAATACGTAAAAGGATATATATAGTTCTTTTCAAAATCACATTGTTTTATCTTACTCAAAAATCTGGTAGTCCACAGTGATCTCAGACTCAGAAAAGATGTTTTACAATATCAGCATTACAAATTCACCTTCTGAATTTTTAAGAAATCCTATCATCATATGCACAGAGCAGAAGTTGACAGAACTGCAATACATGATCTTCCTTTCTCCACTTAAAAACCTTCAGGAAGAGTAACCTAAACTTCTTGCATCTACCATCTCACAAATCCTTCTCTCTTTAAAACTCATTTTCTAATCTTTTTTCTGTGTTAACAAGTCTCTCTCAAATATCCCAAACCACCTTCAAGTGTCAAAGCCTAAATAGCCTTCTTCAGACCAGAGTGTACATTTCACCAACATTAATCTGTTCCTTAATTATGCATAAAGCACTCAGAATGAAACTGACTAATGGAAAGCAGTCAGTGTCGGTGATGTTATTATTATTATTATTTGTTCTTTTTTTAAAAGTTTTTAGTTGTGGGTGCACCTTTATTTTTTTTACATGCAGTGCTGAGAATTGAACCCAGTGCCTCACACATGCTAGGCAAATGCTCTACCACTGAGCTACAACCCCAGCCCTCATTATGTGTTCTTGAAAGCTTACTCTATCATGTCTTCCCTAGAACAGGAATCTTCATTCGCCTTCATCCCTGCTTGGTTTGTTATGGTCAGAAGCTCCTTCTCCTGCCATCTTCTCAAGTTCAATTTTTCCACAGTCTAATTCTTCGGGCTTCTTTTCATTTCATTACACATCTTTGCATCTTTTAATTACAGTATTGTTACTACCCTAATGCACATATAGTCTCTAGATGTTGCATACTCTATTCATGAAAACTTTATCTTAGAAGTGGCTTCCTTAATTTCTTGATTTGTAATTCTGCTTGGCTTTCTCTCAGGTTATTACAAGTGTACAACTGGATTCTGTCAATAAGTAGAGCTTAACATGAACACCACAAAGAAGATAAACCCCAAATATGCCTGCTCGAAACTTATTGCTGCAGCATTGAGTAAATACGGCTCAGACAGAGAAGAAGGTTCTCATCTGCTGATTGCATTTGTGTGATTGCATTTCTCAATCATTACTGATGACTCTTACAAGAAGTACCCTTTCAATAACCCATGAAGTTTTTCAAATCCCAAGTCTTGCATAAGGCAATAACCCTACCACATATCAGTATCTCACAGATTCTCAGCAGCAGAGCATCATTCTGCTTGAATCCATGTGCATTTGGTTTCACACACCTCTTAGCATATAAATCTTCAGAGCAGTAGAAGAAATGTGCTGAATAGTATTAAAAAAGTTAGGGACTGCTCAGGCCTCCAACAATGTATTTTTCTAATGATGCAAAGTAAATTCAAACTAACCTTCTCTTTTTTGGAGGAAACCTGTGCATTAATAATGGAATATTAATGTAATAATGGAAAACAGCTCCTGGGGATATAAATTATAAAGTGAGTTGGTTTGCTGTATGAATTATTATAGCAAATTTAATCTAGGATGATAATAGAACTACTTAAAAAATAATTCCAACTCATTTCTTTATAAGAGCCTGGATTCTTACGAAGGAACTATGCCAGTTATTGAGCTATAGTTATCTACTTCAAACCTCCCTTCTGTGCTCTGCCCTATAATGCTAGGCCTAAGTCGCTCTAAACTGCATTTCTGCTTAGCCAACTGCTCCCTGCCACAGGGGGCACTTGTGGAAGACAGGGAGGCTGAGAGAGGAGAAAGTACTTGGTCTCAGTGGGCTTCCTGCCTGGCTGGACTAGCATGACTCAGCAGTGGTTCTTCACCCAGCAATGGCACTTCATTCTGATGTCAACAGATAAGCTCAGGATACTGTTTTTCTAACACAGACTCACCTCACCTCCTTACCTATCTCTCCAGAGGCAAGGAGGCCTATTACCCTCTTCAGGGGTAAGAATTTCAGTCTCGGCTTGGGTAGTTTTCCTCTTATGTTTCTAAATTTCGGTAATCACAGCCTCTCTGACTTAGGGGTTAGGACTTGCTTCCCTCTGACATAATATTTCAGCACTCTCAATGAATCCTTTCAGTACTAGTTATCCCAAAGTTAAACATTCTTTATGTTACATTGTCTGAGTTCAAGCAGCTGGTATGGTTCCTCTCCCCTGACTAGAACTACAGATATGGAAATGTATATGGCACATATCATTTAAACTTGCACTTTCCAAGTATGTTCTAATGATTATTAATACTGTAAGATATTCTACATTCAAAGACTTTTGTGTTCAAAAAGGTGAGGGGAGTAGCATATCACAACCTTCCATAGACTATTACTGTGTAATTTAGCAATGTGCAAATTAAATGCTTTAAGAAGTCCTATTGTACAAAACTCTTTAGCCCAATGTTTTCTAAACTTATTCAACTTGGAAACTTTCCTTTAAATAATTTTTATAAACATGATAGAACTTGAATGCAGAGCACAATTTTGGAAATTGTTCATCTTGGTTATTCACTGCACATTCAATTTAAAAACCTTTCAAATAATTTTATATGGGCAGATTATAAAACATAGTCATATATAAAATATGTTGATTAAATATTAAGAATATTTAATATTTTCAAGTATTCAAGTATAGATTATAAGTATATATAACAATGTTGTTTTTTATATCTAAACATATAACAGATAAGTTTACTTAAATAAATTGTATATTAAATAGCTAGGGCCTTGAAATTACTCTGTTAAACAGAATTCCTCACTCAATATATTATAACCACATTGCAAAAATACTATTACTGAGAGTTCTGGGTCAGAATATAGAAATAGGCTTCTTATAAAGAACTGATGTCAGAGTTGTATTTAAATGTTCATCTACTTATATTCACAGCTATTAAAATTGACATCCACATTACAGAGAAGTGGTAATGCATATGTGGTTGTATACATGTAAAAATGAAAGAGATTTGTGTATTCTCCTGAAAAACATTGCTGAGCACAACTAAGGTTCATTCTGGTTTAATCTGTGCTCAATAAAATATGTGAGACAGAATCAACCTTATCATTACACTTCATCACAAGAAGCCTCAAATTGTTCAAGCATATAAACAAACATGGAGGACTGAAAACATACTGGGAAAATTATATTACTTTTACAATATCAAATCTAGCATTTTCCTGAATAAGTAAACTGTACCAGAATCTCAATTCAATATTTTACAGTATACTAATACCTGAATATACTGCAGATTTCAACCTATGAAATGGAATTTCCAGATGCTTTAAGAACAAAGTAAAAATTTTTAGAGAATATATACTAGATGGTAGGCATGGAGCTAGGGTTACATGTATAAAAACTTAAATATTTGCCTAAACAAAAGGAAAAAAAAAACCCACAAGCTTAGGAGTATTGCCCCCATTTTATAGATGAGAAAAATGAGGTTCAACTCTAATTACACAATTTCTATTTGCCAGAGTGGGAATTTAAAACTACATTCTAACCTCATGTTCAGTTTGTAAAATGCCCCTTCTTGACACAATGCTGACTTCACATGGATCTCTGAAATGGCAATGATTGTCATTATACAGAGATGTTCCACTGCATTTCAAAATTGGTTCAGGCAATGTGTTTCTTTATTATTACTAGGAATAGTTTATTGGACTTTGCAATAAATCAAATCAGGACTGTAAAGAAAACAAGATAAAACAAAATCTTCTTTACAAACACATAAAAAAAACAGTATAAGTTTTACTCTAACTTGATCTTTGTTAGATGCGATCACATAAAATACTCCACCAATAGATATGACAAATGCACTTTATATTTCAATGTGTCAAACCATTTCAATGTTCTGAAACTATGTTGAAGCTGGCAGGCAAGCAGACTATATTAAATTTTTCTCTGGAATCGACTTCAATTCTAGACTGAATTATTGGAATTTTAGTGACCCTAAAAAAGGCTGTCAGAAATGATATTCAACACAGAGTTTTCAAATCTAATGCTCTATTACACATACTTCACATAAAATAATATAGTTTCAATATAAACAAACCAGTCAAAAAACAACATTTTATTTGTTCTTGTAATTTGTACATATTTTGATATTGATTTGTCACAGCAGATCTTAAATGCATTTGCTTCTTAAAAGAAGACTCACAGGCTCTATTTTATAATTCAACAGTTTTTCAGATAAGATGTAGCTATAATATTTGACTAAGACAGGCTTTTTGGGGTTTTTAGTTGTTTTTAAATCACATCAGCACAGTTAATAAGTGACTAACAAACTATATTAGTAGCCCTGGACTTTTCAAAACTCCTTTATTTTGTTGGTTTTGTATTTTGTACATAGAACAAAATTATCTCAAGTGATTTCTATCCACACAAAACCAGTTGCACTGAGAATCCAATCAGTGAGTGTGGAAAGTGTTGACCTCTCTAGTTACAGAAAGAGGACAGGTATCTTTCAATCTTATAAGTCCTGAAAATAAGAATTTGTGAAGCAATTTAGTCTTGAATCTATTCTTTTTTCAAAGAATTAAAAGCATATCATTGGTGCATCCATGTTACCATTTATGTTTCCTGCTTCTCATTGCTTAACAAAGGCAAAGAACATTAAATTTCAAGAAGTAACAACATAAGAAAATTGGAAAATAAGATGAGAAACCAATTTGATAATCTATCAGCCTGTCCTTTTGAATGTCTACTATTTTGCTGAAAATATATTTTTTCATGAAAATATATTTTTCATGCTTCACCTTTGGATTGTTCAGCTCTGTGACACTAGGGAAGGAGAGAGAGGGAATTCATAGTCAAATGTCTAGCTAAGGAGACGTTCTGGTTAATTTCACAACTGCATTCTTCTAAACAGGAAGCACATATCTAGCAGCCCAAATTCTGCCCTGAGGTCACAGAAAAACTGATCATACAATGGCTAGTGCCAAAGGGAAGTGATAATCAAGGGTCCCCTAACCCACTCCTAGAGATAAATACAAGTATGGACAACCAAGACATGTGTATACATACACACACACACACACACACACACACACACTTATTTTCATATGGATCATTTTACGATATTTGTTATGTTCATAGTGTTAAGGGAGACACAGTCCATCTGATCTAGTAGCATTCAGAATTGAAATATAGGAAATTAGTACTATTGGGTTTATTATAATCATAGTATAAACCAACACAAGTTTTTAGACTTCTTTTGCATCAGTTCTGAAGCAGACAGATCACGAATATCAGCCTCTTCAAATTATTTTTTGGAAATAGAATCTTTAAAAATTATAGATTATTATCATTACTCATGCTTAAAGATAATAGTTTTCTTCTCATTTAAGATCAAGTCTTTGGTGACAGTCCAAGACAAAGTATTATTCACAATTTTTCAAAATGTTCAGTAAAAACTTATCAGTAAAACAATTTAGTGGGCTAATGATTTGCTTTCCCTTTTAATTATCTTCTTTAGATTGACAAAACATCTCTGATACAAAGCAATTCTGAAAATTTCACTCTCGTCCAGTTTAGGATCAGCTTGGCTCACAAACCTGAGATGAACTCAAACTAAATTAGAAACTTGGATCTGAGCTGGCAAGTTGGCATTTGATAACTGGTTAAATGGTGAAAAAGGCTCTTTTGAATTGCTGTTATTATCTGTGGGACACTCTTGTACTCAATTAATAAACTAGAGGTAAAGATATAGTTTTTGTCTCTTTAAAATGTCTATTAGTTTTAGAAATTAAGACTAATGTTATCTTACAAAAGATAGACTTTCCAAAATGGAAAGTCTATCTTGAATGAATGTGTTTTCTAACGGTATAGAGAAACATCTTAAATAAGAATTTGAGACTTTGATCATAGTGAGGACACAAGGAGGCTGTTCAGTTCAGGCCTTCTTATCTCTCAGAAGCACTGTCCTCAAAGGAAACTGGCATCCACCTTGGCTGACTTAGTAGCATATAACTATTCTAAAATCATAGTCAAGAGAATCAATGTATCTTTGATAAACAGGCTTCCAGGAAGAATCACAACATTTTTCTGCACCTAAGATTTGGTCTTTTAAATAATTCTGGTGGAAATAATCTGAAAGACATTATTCCTATATACCCATCATTCTGACCCATATCATTACTAAATTATTTTTTAACCAAGATTTCATTTGTGTTGTTTCAGAGTAGAGTCTTCATCATTTTTTCCTAAATAACAATATATGTTCAATCTGTGTACTTGCATTATTAACATAAAACCAATAGTTACAACCAGAAGTAACTCAGGATTAATGAATTCTAGCTCTTGCCTGGTCCTGTATTTTATGTACATATTTGCCTAATATTGTATGAATTACTATATAGCAAGGAGTAGTTTTTGTTGTGCCTTAGCAGCCCAGGTAATCTAATTTGAAGATTTAGTTAAAAGCAGGTAGAAATAACAAAGAAGTGGCTGGATAGCCATGTGAGACATGGAGGCAAATTCAAAACCAAACCCGTTGCTTTTTTTCTAAGTCATGAATGTGGAAAGCAGAAAAAATACAATGCGTGAACAACCACCATCATAGTAGATCCCCATTCTATTGCTTACTGTATTTTTCCTACTAAGTTTTCTCATCTTTAAGATGGAGGGAAAGGGTCACACTCCAGGCTTTTTGAAGATAATAAAACGTAATCTTCCTTGGAAGAAATGTATTAAGTGACAGATTGAAGTGTCACTTGGTTACATGTTTAATGTGATTGTTTGCATAAATAACTAACTATAAATTTTTATCTCAGTATTTAACAAACATGACTGTAATCCAATTTGTATGATGTTATAATTGATGATTTTTAACCTTTATATCCCTTACACAAATATACAGACTACTAAAAGCAAATATGTACACACATTCCTTCTCCAAGATACATGAGATGCTTTCCCTCATCATAAACCTTTGCTGTGCACATTCCTACACTTCTGGTTGGCTAGGAAAACCCTCCTTAGGCAGCAGCAATATACCCAATCCCAAATATCTGTGCTGATATGCTTAATGATAGATAGCTGCTTCTTCATAAACTGAACTATGTCAGAAAACTGAAATAAACCAAACACGAAAATGGGAACCATATTTTTTTTAAATCCATCTCAAGTGAAAAGCATACTCAATTGTCTGATAAATTGGCTAAAATTGGTGCCACTAGAATTGAGTCACTGAAGAGTTTATTTCTGTCACCATATTAACTGTGTCATGTAGCAATTGCACCTAATGAACTTAATGTGGCTCATGGCCATGCACTGCTTCCTCTCAGAAACAAAATCTAAATGTTCCCATGTTTGGCCAACTGGCATCCAACACTATATCAGAACAAGCACATGAGCCACTAAGGTTCCATTCTGTCCTCTGACTAATACAGTTTTATTTCACATGTGTGCTAAATATAAGACGTTTACACTAAAATGCTCAGTTGCTTTTAAAAATAAAAAGAGTCACAGAAGAAATTTGTGGTTTCCTTTTAATAGGTTTGCTGCACATAAAATTTCTACAATTCCCTATAGTGTGGTTGAAAAGGACCCTCAAACAAGATTAATCACAAATGCAGTAACTTATGGACTTGCACCCATGTGAAATGAAATGGAATCATCCTTTGAGGTAGAAGGAGCCTGGAAAGAACCCAAGAACAGGAGTTTTAAGAAGCACTACAACACTTCAATAAATTTTTGGAATGATACTAAGGCCATACTGAAATATTCAACTCTGTTTGATGCTCAAAGACCTTGTTTTAAGTGAAAGCATTAGGACAAGACATTTTCTGTTATTTACAGAATGAACTCACCACACATGGAGATGCAATGTTCTCCACTACAGTGAACCTGCAATGGAGCCGATACCCAGATATATTTGTTATACTATTCATAGTTTTTCTTTCCTCCCTTGTGCTCCTGATTGAAGGCAGATGTCATAATGTTTTAGGAGTAAACCCAATGTCTTCTCATCAACATATTTAAATTTTGGTTTCTAGCTTTCTTTTCTTTTTTTTTTTTTCCTTTTGTTTAGTGTGCTTCTACCTTCTTTCTACTATACAAGTTACCAAACAGGCACTACTATTACTGCAACTCACTAGCTCAGAAGCCAAAGCCTCTCTTAAGAGAAATCTGAACATCACAATCATTGTCTTCCTTGGTCCTGAAAAACACAGAACAGCTCTTGGACAAAGCCATTCCATTTCTGCCCACACGTGCTGGAGCTCATCTCTAGGTGAAGCTTTTCCAGCTCCCTCCATCACTGCCTGTCACTCTCAGCACAGCACAAGGGCAGCTCCTCCATGACTGAGAGGAGCCAACCTCAAAATAAAACTGGAAAGCCTAAAGCTGAAGCAATTAAAATTTCACAGTGCAAATAAATCTTGCCAATTGCTCTTTGGCAATATCTTCAAGGGCACTATTTCTCTACAACTGATCCTTGCCATGAAAACTATTTAGCACCTTTTAACCCCAAGGACATCAAAGCTGGTGAAACCCTAAACATGTAGAATAAATTCAGCTCAGCAAAATACCACACTTAAATAAATCAGAAATAATATACAAATGGCAGAGTGTTAAAGGAGTAAGTCTGTGTGGTACAATGGCAGAGCTGTTGTGCCCCCTGGCTTTCAGGTGAGACCTTGATATAGGCAAGAGGAGGTCAAGCACAGAAGGCCTTAGGAGGGCCAAAGCTCTTTGGAAAGCAGAAGGGTCAGGAGCTGTACTGACCCATAGACAGTCCCCAGAAAGAAAATGTCACTAGAGCCTAATTTGCAGGACCACTGAGACTAGAAGTCACACCATCCCCCCACCATCTTCCTAATATCTTCCTAACACATGGAACACAGATCTCACTATGTGTTGGTACTCAACGATTTTCTTTCTTTTTTTTGTAAGTGACAGAGCCTTGTGTGGCTCTGTCACTGGTCTGCCTGGATTCAAGCAACCCTCCTGCCTCAGCCTCCTGAGTAGCTGGGACTACAGAGGTATACCACCTATGTCCAGCTGATTGTTTTCTAGCTTAAATTCATTATAAACTCATCAATGCTACCATAAATTTCTTAGAAGAAAAGTATGCCCAGTTGCAAATAATTAAATTAAGTAGACACTTAATATGCCAGAAGATTGTTAAACAGAAAGATAATAATTTATCAGGCAAAAATAGCTTGGATTTATACAAATGAGAAAGTAGAGAAGTTAAGTAGTGATCTTGTTAAATAAGATTTTTGAGGCTGAACCAGAAATATCTACATAATTAAGTATTCCTCATTTTGGTTTGGATCAGAGCCTGTCTTAGGAAAAACTCTTGAGTACACAATGACTTGTCTTTAGGGGCCATACCTCTCCACAGTTAGGGCCTTCATTTCCCTTCTTCTTCTCACTTCCATTCCCATTTGTAGCCAGGCCAGCAATAGTAGCTTCATTGTATGTCAATGTCCTTCCTATTTGGGCCTCATAGAGTTGTCTTAACTCTCTCCATTCTAGCTGGTACTCTAATAAAAATAGTAAGAGCAGCTGAAATTTATTGGGTACTTACTGGATGGAAGGTAGTTCATATGATTACTCAATTGGTCATCTAAGCTACTCCATATAAATGAATTACTATTTTGATCCTCATATTACAGATGAAGCAGCAACAGTTCTAAAGATTAAGCCAGGATCTTATAGCTACATAACTAATAGCACAGCCACAATTTGGACCCAGGTCTTCTTTTTTTTTTAATTAATTAATTAATTTATTTATTTATTTATTTGGTTCATTGTACACAAATGGAATACAACTATTGTTTTTCTGGTGGTATGCAAAGTAGAATCACACAATTTGCGTATTCATACATATACATAGGGTAATGATGTTTGTCTCCTTCTATTATCTTTCCTTCCCGGCCCCCTCCCCACCCCTCATTTTCCTCTATGCAATCCATCCTTTTCTCCATTCTTCCCTTACCTCCCTCCATCCTCATTATGTGTCATCAACCACTTATCAGAGAAATCATTAGGCCTTTGGGTTTTGGGGATTGACTTATTTCACTTAACATGATATTCTCCAATTCCATCCATTTACCTGCAAATGACATAATTTTATTATTCTTTATGGCTGAATAATATTCCATTGTGTATATATACCACAGTTTCTTTATCCATCCATCTATTGAAGGGCATCTAGGTTGGTTCCACAATCTAGCTATAGTGAATTGGGCTGCTATAAATATTGATGTGGCTGCATCACTGTAGTATGCTGATTTTAAGTCTTTTGGGTATAGGCAAAGGAGTGGGAAAGCTGGGTCAAATGGTGGTTCCATTCTGAGTTTTCTAAGGAATCTCCATACTGCTTTCCAGAGTGGCTGCCCCAATTTGCAACCCCACCAGCAATTTATGAGTGTACCTTTTTCCCCACATCCTTGCCAACACCTATTGTTGCTTGTATTCTTGATAATAGACATTCTAATTGGGGTGAGATGATATCTTAGGGTAGTTTTGATTTGCATTTCTCTTATTACTAGAGAGGTTGAACATTTTTCCATATATCTGTTGATTGCTTGTAGATCCTCTTCTGTGAAGTGTCTGTTCATTTCCTTAGCCTATTTATTGATTGGGTTATTTGTATTCTTGGTGTAAAGTTTTTTGAGTTCTTCATAAATTCTGGAGATTAGTGCTCTACTTGAAGTGTGTGTGGCAAAGATTTTCTCCCACTCTGCAGGTTCTCTCTTCACATTGTTGATTGTTTCCTTTGCTGAGAAAAAGCTTTTCAGTTTGAATCTATCCCAATTATTGATTCCTGCTTTTATTTCTTGTGCTTTGGGAGTCATGTTAAGGAAGTCTGGTCCTAAGTTGATATGATGAAGATTTGGACCTACTTTTTCTTCTATTAGGTGCAGGGTCTCTGGTCTAATTCCTAGGTCCTTGATCCATTTTGAGTTGAGTTTTGTGCAGGGTGAGAGATAGAGGTTTAGTTTCATTTTGCTGCATATGAATTTCCAGTTTTCCCAGCACCATTTGTTGAAGAGGCTATCTTTTCTCCATTGTATGTTTTTGGCTCCTTTGTCAAGTATGAAATAACTGTATTTATGTGGGTTTGTCTCTGTGTCCTCTCTTCTGTACCATTGGTCTACCTAACTATTTTGATGCCAATACCATGCCATTTTTGTTACTTTTGCTTTGTAGTATAGTTGAAGGTTTGGTATTGTGATACCACCTGCTTCACTCTTCCTGCTAAGGATTGCTTTAGCCATTCTGGGTCTCTTATTCTTCCAAATGAATTTCATAATTGATTTCTCTATTTCTATGAGGAATGTCATTGGGATTTTAACTGGAATTGCATTGAATTTGTATAGCACTTTTGGTATTATGGCCATTTTGACAATATTAATTCTGCCTATCCAAGAACATGGGAGATCTTTCCATCTTCTAAGGTTTTCTTTAATTTCTTTCTTTAGTGTTCTGTAGTTCTCATTGTAGAGGTCTTTCACCTCTTTTGTTACATTGACTCCCAGGCAGTTTTTTTTTTTTTTTTGAGGCTATTGTAAATGGGGTAGTTTTCCTAATTTCTCTTTCAGAGGATTCATCACTTATGAATAAGAATGCATTAGATTTATGAGTGCTGATTTTTTATCCTGCTACATTACTGAATTCATGTATGAGTTCTAGAAGTTTTCTGGTGGAATTTTTCAGCTCCTCTAAATATAGAATCATATCATCTGCAAATAGTGATAGCTTAAGTTCTTCTTTTCATATTTGTATCCTTTTATTTCTTTAGTCTGTCTAATTGCTCTAGCTAGAATTTCAAGGATGATGTTGAATAGAAGCAGTTAAAGAGGACATCACTGCTTTGTTCCAGTTTTTAGAGGGAATGCTTTCAGTTTTTCTCCATTTAGGATAATGCTGGCCATGGGCTTAGCATAGATAGCCTTTACAATGTTGAGGTATGTTCCTACTATCCCTATTTTTCTATTTTGAGCATGAAGGGGTGCTGTATTTTATCAAATGCTTTTTCTGCATCTATTGAAATAATCATGTGATTCTTAACTGTAAATCTGTTGATGTGGTGAATTACGTTTATAGATTTCCAGATGGTGAACCAACCTTGCGCCCCTAGGATAAAACCCACTTGATCATGGTGCACTATCTTTTTAATATGTTTTTGTATGCGGCTTGCTAAAATTTTGTTAAGAATTTTTGTGTCTATGTTCATTAGGGATATTGGTCTGAAATTTTCTTTCCTTGATGTGTCTTTGTCTGGTTTTGGCACCAGGGTGATATTAGCTTCATAGAATGAGTTTGAAGGGTTTCCTCCTATTCTATATCATGGAATACTTTGAGGCGTATTGGAATGAGTTCTTCTTTGAAGGTCTTGTAGAACTCAGCAGAGAATCCATCTGGTTGGACCCAGGTCTTCTGATATCCAAAATCTTAACCACTACTGTGGTTGTTCCATATGACAAGGCAACCTGCTTCTGGGTTCTCTCCCTTTCCCCCCATTTTCAGCTCCAAAACCAATGTTTACTTGGGTACTATGTTCTATCCTGACCTAGTTTTTGTTTATTGTTATAATAGGAAGCAACCTCATAAAAACATCCACAATAAAGTTCTAATGGTAGATGAACATAGGGAGAATGGATTGGGGGAGGAGGGAGAAAAACCAAAACCATTAACAGCTGATGCAGGCAGAGATGGTAGCACCCTGAGCTGGGTATGGTGATGGGAATAGAGATCTGGGTAGATCTGAGAACTGTCGAGGAAGGAGTATCACTGGGCTACAGAGCCTGATTGAATATAGGTATGAGACAAAAATGATGAAGGAGAGATCAAAAATGATGTCTCAGTTCATGGCTTATAAAACTGGGTGACTAGTGATACCATATGCTAAAATACAGAACAGGAGCTGGTCATGGTGGCATAGGCCCATAATCCCTGTGACTCAGGGGGGCTCAGGCAAGAGGATTCCAAATTTGAGATTAACCTGAGCAATTTAGTAAGATCCTGTGTCAAAATAAAAAGAGCTGGGGATATAACTCAGTGATAAAGCATCCTGGGTTCAATTCCTAGTACTACCAAAAATATTAATAATAAATAATAAAAATACACAATGGGGAAGAGGGAATAGTTGTAGCAAGAAGCTGAGGAGTTAACAAAATGGACCAAAGACCTAGGAATCAGACCAGAACTACACAACTCCTAGAAGAAAACATAGGATCAATACTCTTCCATATAGACACAGGCAACTTTATAGGTCTTAATAGGACCTCTAAAGTTCAGGAACTAATGCCAAGAACTAATAAACGGATTTACAATTAGAAAGCTTCTGCACAGCAAAGGAAACAATTAGGAATGTGAAAACAGGACCCACAGAATGGGAAGAAAATCTTTACTAGCTATTCTTCTGACAGAGGATTAATATCTAGAATATGTAAAGAACTCAAAAAACTTAACACCGAAAAATATATAACCCCATTAATAAATAGACAATTGAACTATTAATAGATACTTCTCAAAAGAAGAAATAGAAATGGCCAACAAATATATTTTTAAAATGTTCAACATCACTAGCAATTAGGGAAATGCAAATCAAAACTACAGAGATTTCATCTCACAACAGTCAGAATGGCAATCATCAAGATTACAAACAATAATAAACACCAGAGGGGATGTGGAGAAAAAGGACAAGTTTTACACTGTTGGTAGGATTGTAAATTAGTAAAACCACTCTGGAAATCAGTATGGATGTTCCCCATAAGACTAGGTATGGAACCACCATATGACCCAGCTACATCACTCCCTGGTATTTATCCTCAAGAATTAAAGTCATCATACTATAGGGATACATACATACACATGTTTATAGCAGCACAATTCTCAATAGCCGAACTATGGAACCAGCCAAGGTGTCCATCAATGTATTAACAGATAAATAAAATGTGGCATATATACAAAATGGAGTTTTCTTTAGCCATAAAGAAAAAAATTACGTTGTTTGCATGAAAATGGATGGAATTTGAGAACTTTAAGCAACATAAGCAAAACTAAGAATGTCAAGAATGTTTTCTCTCATGTGGGGAAGCTAGAGAGGAAAAAGACAAAGAAAGGTGTGTAGGGCAGTGAATCTCATGAACATGAAAGGGAGATCAGTAGTTTGGAGGAGAGGAAAAAGAGGCAGGGAGGAGGGAAAGAAAAGGGGAGATACTAAGAAATGATACTTCTCATTATATTGTTATATTGGTGCATGTATGAATATGTAACAGCAAATCCCACCATACGTACAACTACAATGCACCAATTAAAAAAGGGGGGGGGGGGGGGGACACCGAAGAGTTGAGCTTAGGAGTGAAGGTCATAGTGATTGCTGGAGATTCAACAACAAGGATATTGGATGCATATTTCTGAGGATCGGGAGAGAGAACTGGGGCAGTGACATAATTTAGGGCACAGTCAGCATAATGATAAAAGCTACAGGAGTGAACAGTGTTGGACCAGATCCCATAATGTAAGTCTAGCTCTAATTTTGATACTTCTTCCACTAAGAGGGTCAACAGGCTCAAGTGGCAATATGCTTTCTGTAACTGGCCAATGTATCATTTGTCTTCCTCTAATTAGTGAGGCAATTACTTTAGGAATATCATTTCCAATGGTACACACTGGTATAAAGATGCAATTTTTAAAACCTTTAAATACACTTCTTATTTGATATGTATATGATCAGCAAACCATGCAACACCATTTTCTATTCAGGTTTTACTATTTTAGTTATTGTGTCTATGTTACCCTCTGAACATACTCTGTGTTTACAGTACACCAGTACTCCCTTCTGCTAAATTATGAGTTTTCTCCACAGGGTTTTCTACCACTGAGCTACAGCCTCAGCTACACACACACACACACACACACACACACACATATATCCATACATATATATGGCTGAGGGTAACATAGGCATAAGAAAAATATATTTGTTTGTGTTTGTGTGCGTATGTTTTGAGACAGTGTCTTGCTAAGTTGCTTAGGCTGGCCTCAAACACGCAATCCTCCTGCCTCAGCCTTTTTGAGTAGCTGGAATTATAGACCTGAGCCACCAGGTCTGGCTAAATAATATATGTATATATTTTTTTTAATTTTTAGTTTTACAGACTTCATTTTGATTCATTGTACACATATGGGGTACAAATTTTCATTTCTATGGTTGTGCATGATGTACATTCATATCATTCTTGTTAATCACACATGTACATAGGATAATGTTTGTCTCATTCCACCACTTTTCATACCCCCACTGCCTCCCCCTCTCATTTCCTTCTACATAATCTAAAGATCCTCCAAGAAAAGAATCTGTAACTTCTCTTTCTTATTATAAACTGTTAATCCTACTAAGTAACACTATATAATTTGATTTCATATAATTATATAAAATATTTTCATCTCTGAATTCTATAATAATAGCCTTAATAAACCTGCTAGAAGTCCCAATAACAAGTAGCATTTTTTATTGAAGGGCATTATTAAATGAGAGAAGAGGTTGTGAAAGGAAAGACTTAAATTGCTAAATATGTAGAAATGCTCAATTATTAGCCACTGATGTGTTATAGGCATGCATGTATATATTATGCCTGTGTGTATGTATGGCAATAGCATGTGTGGAGAAATCAATCTATAGTCTAATCATTTTAGAAAGAACTAGTCACATTATTCTGAATACTCTCTAACTAGGAACACTGCATTACAATTTATTACCTTACTGATGACCCTTCAATGTAATAAAGCATCCAGTAAATTTGAATAATTGATAATTCAGGGTCATTTGAAGTTCAGTTTCATATTATGTAATAATGGGAAAAAATATATCCAGGTAAACATTTACCTTTTATATAGAACAATATATTGCAGCACTTTGGAAGCAACCATTTGTTATCAACAGCAGAAATACAATGTAACCAGAGGCCAGAACTATAGTCCAGTATTTTAGTGTAATTAAAAATAATTCTCACATTTATTAAAACTGACTCTAATTGCTTATACTGGAAAACTTAGGTAAGAGGAAAATATGCACTAAAACTAATTTATGTTCCAGAACTTTCACTAATTCAGACTGACAAATCTTTCCAATAATTCTTATTTGTGAAGTTTTCCTTTAAGTAAAATACCTAAATAGCATTATTTTTGTTTCTCAATAGTTAATGAGAAAAATAGGTAAGGGTTTATCAAGTTTTCTTTTACACCTATAAAATAAACGTAGCTACAAAATGTCTAAGTGGTTTTTTCTTTTATAAGTAAAACAATAGAGGCTATGATGTATCAAGTACCTTAAGAAATGACTGTGCAGAGATCAATTACTCACATGGCTCGGAATGCTTCTTTTAAAAATCATCATGGCTAAAGCTTTTCAAAAAGAATGGCTCAATGTATTAATGGATCAGAGAAAAATCTCTCTATTGCAACTTTGTATGTTAGTATTCCACATAGGAAAACTTACATTCCCATTAGCCACATTTTGGAATGTTTAAAGACACCTAATCGGAAAGGATCTAAAGGAAGGTTGCTTGCAAATAAAATTACCCCTTTCTTAAGCCAGAAAAAAAGCCAATTAGCACCAACTCCTTCACAGCACTGATCCCACCAGACAGTTCCAGGAACAAAGAAGTAACTTGGGCTATTCTGTTGTTTGTGGGGATACATTT
This sequence comes from Glaucomys volans, assembly GCA_020662805.1. Lineage (NCBI taxonomy): Eukaryota > Metazoa > Chordata > Mammalia > Rodentia > Sciuridae > Glaucomys > Glaucomys volans. Next base: position 280,863 of record JAJEJO010000849.1, on the reverse strand, counting down.
ATTTGCCTTGAAATGTTTTAAAATCATTAGTAGATAAATTACTCATAAATCAACCATTAGTAGATAAATTACTCATAAACCATGATCACTGTTTTTCTATAAAGTACAACAGAATATGAGTTGAATATCCCTATCCAAAATACTTGGGACCAGAAGTCTTCCAAATTTCAAGGGGTTGTGTTGTTGAGTTTTGATATATTTGCAGATTTGAGAGCCCCTTTGGCACTCAAAAAGTTTCAGATATCAGAACTTTTTGGATTAGGGATATTCAACCCATAGGGGAAAACAAATTTTGGAAATGTAACCATTTCTCTAGTGGAGTATTTCAGTGGTTCAATGGTTTGCAAATATAAGAATTTGTGAGTAAAAACCAAGTAAAGGCATGGCCACTGTTAGCCTACTAAGGCTTTCACTTTTGCTTTCCACATTTATTAAGACAGTGTAAAACTGGTTATTCTTTGTTAGACAGATACAGAGGTAAGTACATGATTTCCAAACAACCAATTATCCCCATTTTGCTTTTTTCCCAACAACAGATACCTAACCATTTACTGGATTAGTTTTGGAACATCTTTCATAATTGTATGAATCCTTGTACTGTGTTTGTCTCCTTCAAATGTATTTATGGAATTAACTATAAGTACTAGTTATCTCATTTCAAATTATTCATTTTTTAAAAAGAGTTTCTTTCACAGAAAGTATGTTCAAACTCTATCACTACTTCTTATCACCACTTCTCTACATTCAAATTATGTTTTTCCTTTAATATATGTAATATAGAACTTTGAAGCAAGGGTTCTGAACTTAGGGTTCAGAGGTTCTATGGAATGGATTCTCTAGTCCTTGAGCCCCTTGAAACATATGCAGAATTTTGCAAGTATGTGAAAATATGCAAAGATGGTAATAGTAAGATGCCCATATCTTTCATGAGACTTTTGAGAGCCCATGTCCTCAAATTTAATGTCAAATTAATTATGGTCCTAAAACATTGTACAAATTACCATACTTACTTATATTGACACCCTTGCTGGAGCTGAGCAGAGTCACAGTGGGACCAGGCAGGAGAGGTGTCCTTGCACACCTGCCAAGCAACACATGCTGCCTGCTGAAGTGAGTAAATTGTCAGGAGCCCTCCTTGGGGAATCCTCATTGTCCCAGGTAGAACTTCATGATCTAAGATGATTTAGACCTGACCTTGCCTATCAGAGCTTTTGCATAAATTAGAAAAACAGTTCCACATGATTCCTTTTTCTGAAGAGATTTAGCTCCAAGGATGTTGGAACATGGGCTGAGTTTAGTTCCCAAGGCTGCTCAGCTGGGCTTCTTTATGTATCACACAAACCTCAACTAGTTTTGGTCTCTGGTAATTTAAAGAATCAGAAAAATACTTCCATTAATATGAGATTTCATGCCCCATTGTTCTTAAGGAAAGGGGGAGAATTTGCAAACTTATGTGGCTTCACTCATCCTGCTTCTAAATCAGTGTCATTTGAGTGTCTTAACTTGAGAATACCAACTTACAAAAAATATAAAAAGTTCTGATATATTATTTTATTCTTCCTGTTTCTTAAAAAGTTAAATGGCTGGAAATTAAATTGTGTTGACCCAGTCTTTACTAACATTCTTAGATTAGTTTCCAGCTATTACAAAACAGTCTTGAAATCAGGCTTTTTCTAGAAAACTTACTGGCTCCATGACTTCTCTGGGTCTCATTTACCTAAAATGACCATTTTGAGAATTAAAGTAAATCACTAGGCAAAGTACCTACTATAGTCCTAGCAAAACATGGATAATCAATATATTCACCATTGCCATCATCATCATCTTTGGATCAAATGCCTACCATTTATAACTGAACTCTGTATTCCTATATTAAGTGCAAAAATATTTTCTGAAAAATGCTAAAATTGGTATTAGTGCCATATACATGGAAAACTAACCTATAATAAAGACAGATAAATGTTTATCATAGTGCTATGGGGAAAACACAATGCCAACTCAATAACTAGTGCTGGATTATTTAGATACCCATATGAACCCCAACTTAAGGCCATACACAAGTGTTAATTCTAGATCTGGTAGAAACCTAAAGGATTTAAAAAATATATATATGTAAACATCTTCATGACATGAATTAGCAAAGACTTAAGTAGAACAAAAAATATTTCTAAATAGGAAAAAATATAAATTGCATTACATTAAAGAGTTTATTTTCACTATATGTATAATTAAAAGAGTGAAAAAGAAAGAGATGAAAGGATATTTGTATCCCACAACTATATTCATATCTGAAATAACTCCTATAAAGTAATTAAAAGAAAACAATACCACAGAAAAAATAGGCAACATACATGAAAAAGTACTTTAAAAACCTGATATCGAATGGCCAATAAGCATTTGAAACTGTGTTGAACCTCACTGGTCACTAGAATACCACAAGTTAGAACTACAATGACTAAAAATGAAAGACAGAAAACATGTTGACAAAAGTATGTAGCCACTGGAAGTCTTACATTTTGCTGATTGGTACAACCACTTTGGAAAATGGGTGTTATCCGCAAAGATAATCACATGCATACCTCCTGGCTGAGCAACTTGCAATATACATACATACACAGCAGAAACGAGTCTATGTTACCAAAGAGACATGAACAATATGCATATCTACACAATTAGTATTAGCTCAGATGTTCACCAATAGTAGAATAAACAATGGTACATTCTCAAAATGAAACACTATACAGCAATAATAATGAACACAGCAATGATATATAAACACATAGCTAAGTCCCACAAACAAAATGGGAGCACAAAAAAAAATGTCAAATATAAATGCTACATAATTACATTTATATGAAGCTCAATAATAGATAAATCTAGTCTGCAATATTAGGAGACAGAATTACTCTTGTAGTGGAAAGGAAAATTACTTGAAAGGCCACAAGAGTGTCTTGCAGCCTGCTGGTAATGTTTTCTATCTGGTTACATACAAATATTGCCATTTTTGTTTCAAAGGATCATAAATTAGTTATAAGTATGGGGACATTAAAAGAAGGACAGCAGAGTTCCAGATGACCAAAGTGACATTTAGAAAACAGTGAATCAAGCACTAAGGTAACAAGTAGGAGAGCTCAACTTGGAGGAGCTGCTAGGGAGACTTCTACATTCATGAATAACCATCACAGAAGACGACTATAAAAAACCCACTTCCATATACACTGGTCAAAATTGAGAATCCTTAATCTCATGAACTGCTGGGTTTTCAGACTATGAATATGAGCTCACAATACAAAAACAACCAGAAGTAAAATAATTTAATCACAGAAATTTAGGTTACATATTTAGTTTAACTCGATTACCACCCTTATGAGAAAAAAATGACTCCTAGGAAGGCTAAGTGACTTGCACAAGGTCACAACTTTGACTAATGACAAGCCCTGAGCTATAAGTCTGGGTATTGATTCACAGTTCACTACTAAACCTGTTCACAGTTCTCACTAAATTCAGTGCCTTTCTTTAGTATCAAAAAACTAGTTTGAGATTTTTGAAACTGAGTTGGTTTAAATTATGATTTGGTTATTACAGCAACTAAATTCAAACATTTAAGAAAAAGCAAGTAAACCAGAAGTGGTAAGTCATGAAAACTAATATCTAGGAACTGGCCAAACAGGACTGTAGAATATTTTCTAGAGCTAATCAATTCTTTGCATAGCTTACTTAGCAATGGCAGAGGGTAAGTTTTGAGAGAAGGACATGTTGAGCTTTTTTTTTTTTTTTTTTTTTTTAAGATAATGCCAGGATTCCCACGGGAATTATTTCCATGCTAATAAAATGTACTGGTGTAGGGATGTATGAAAGCTTCCTAAACCTAACCATATTAGACTAGAAGGAGGCAGGGGAAAGTTTCTCTAGCACTTGAATCTCAGAACAAACCATGGCACTGTCAATGGTATGCTACTGATTTAATTTAAAAGTCTATACTTTATGTACACTAGATTCATGAAATTAAGCTGGAATCACCTTCACAACAGAAAAGAGACAATGGCCATGCCTGTGTGTAAGGCTTTATTTGCATTAGGACTCAATATCACACCAGCATTCTGACTTGGTGTTGTTATTCATCTGGACAAGATACCTTTTCACCAAGAATACCAAGAAGTACAGGATTTATTGCCATAATGAAGTTCTTTTAGATCTTTGCTTTCTCTGCAGAGGACAGGAGGAAAGGCGTTCATCTCACCAGGCAGCTTATTAGGATTAGCACTGAATAAGACACCACAGAATGTCAGGCCTATCAGTTACTAAACATGCATCATACAAACTTTGTCTTTGCGAGAACCTCTGCTCTGCATTTGTCATCCACCTGAATAATTAACAAGTACATGCTGCCTGCCAGCAGCTTAGGGAATTAATTTCCCTAGATTAAATGCAGATCACGTCTACAAAAACTCAGACCACACACACTGCACTCCTACCTTTCAACCACTAAAGGTAAGGAACACATTGCACAGCCTCCAACTTCGTGATGATTTAAAACTGAAGGATTATAAAGTTAAACGAGTAATATTTTAAACAGTACTTTGAGGGTCATCCAGAACTCTGCTGACACTTGTTCAACACACCACCACTTACATTTAATAATTTTCTGCCACATATTGAAATAAAATTCCACAATTCAACATATCTTTATTTTTAAAGTCTGTGTGAATAATTGTACATTCTAAGAACCACATCCATTAAGAGCTTTAAGAAAAGTATTCATTGCATTACAAAAACAGGAGACATGTAGTAACATGGAAGAACCAAAATTCAAAGCAAAAATCAATTTTGGATACTTTCAAAAGTATAACAGTATTTGCAATGAATTTCTTAATTCCAAATTTCAGTTGAACTAACAATTATGTCTGTTATTATTCTTCATCAGACAATCAAGAAAGAAAATGTGGAGCCAGTAATGTGGAGGGAAGATCAGAAATTTTAAATTAAAATATTGTTTACCACACATAAAACAATTTTTTAAAAGATCATAAATTGAATAATGAATAACTTGAATGTGTCTCTTTCAATTCCCACCTTCAAGTCATTATTTTTTGTCCATGTAGTTGGCAGAGAATATTTTTCAAACTTAGTTATAAGTTGTATGCATAAACGAAAATAAACTGATAGCTTTTCTTCCCAAAAGTGTAGTGTTAAAGGAGACTATCCAGCTTTGTAATCCAGCAGGTAACTTTTAAATTTCACTGACAGTGTCCCTTTCAGATCCCTTTTCCTTTGGAGCCACATTCTAGACCACATCCACCTGTGGTGATGCTCACTGCTGTTAGATACAGTAGGCTCCAGAGGGGTGAGGCGCTTCCTAAGGTCATCATAAGCTTCACTGAAGTATGAAAACAACTATGAATATAAACACACTCCTTATTTTGGTTGGTGAGTACACAGGAGATTTATTAAAATACACTCTTACTGCCAAGAAAGCAGATCTATGTTGATAGGCTAAGTTTTCATTAAAAGGACATACTTTAAACTCAAAAGTGCTGGTATTTTACTCTCCATTCAAGGAGATGCTCTAAACCTTGGTTTGATGGGTCTATTTATATGGGCACAATGGCTCAATACTTGCATAATTAAAATTGCAGTTCTCCTACAACCATTACTAGCATTAACTGCTTTCTTCTACATTACTTAATGTAAAAATCATTACTTCTGAGACCTACTTCAAAATAGTTAACCAGTATGAATGAATTCCCCAATTATTTGGATGAACATAAATCTAATTTTAAAAATTATAGTGCAAGGGGTATTTACTACCTTCTAGCATTGATGTGATCATTTGTACAGAAGTTATGATCTTATTTGTCCCCTACTTTTTTCTTAAGGTGATTTTTTTCCTTTGTTTGTTTATTTATTTATCAAACCCAGTGCCTCACACATGCTAGGCTGGAACTCTACCACTAAGCCACAACCCCAGCACTTCTTGCTTACTTTTTAATAATTGCATCATCAGAAAACAAATATCCTATATAAAATTAACACAGTATGTGAAGTTGGACATAGTTTAATTCTGGGTGAACTGTTAGGATTGAAGTTTCTAATTTTAAAATATACTTTTAATGGAAAGGAATTATATGTAATACCATTTTATCCATGTTCTCATACCCTGCTTAATGTTTTTGCCACTCTTATTGAAATTAAATTGAAAATACTTGGCTCTGTCCCTAGCCTGGACCTAGATCTAACTGCAGTGTGACTACTGGGAGGCAACTAAAATTGAGGCCTTGGCCTTGTCCTTTGGGTTCTATTTTCAGGTAATGCTAGAATCTTGTGCAATGCATGGAAGATTAGCAAATTAAAAGAAGTGACAAACCTCCTCTACAACTTCTCTAAGTCTTACAATAACCCCAGATGAATGCCTATATTCACGAGGCCATACTAATAAGAGAGGTTATGTGGTAGGATAGGAAAAGAGATGAAAGGTTACATTTCATTAAAAAGGGTTAGAAGAAAATCACAAGAAATCATCCAAGGTCAAATATTAAAATTCATTTTAAATCAGAGTAAAGGGTACTTGGTACAAAGTGGTTAAAGGACTTAAGCCTCCACATTACAGATTTTGTGAGGCACTGTGCTTGACAACATTTATTTGCTTTCATTCTTTGTATTAAATTACTGATCTGTTAAATTCCACCCCTACTTACAACTGAAATTGTAACTCAGGGAAACCCTAACTCAGTAACAAACATCACTAAGTATATTGTGATCCTTTTTGAAGCAAGGGGTTCCCACAGAAATTGCCAACCCCTGATTTTAAGTAGTTATCACAGGAACCAACATAAATAGGACAATGGGATATTAATCTAGGAACAAAGTCTGTTTGTATACTGGCCTTATGGCAATTACACCAGTTCCTATTGTCCTCACTGTGCTTATGATGATTCTTGGCTCCAGTCTGACCCAGTGGCCTAGGAATCACCATATTCCATTTGGAAATTATATTATTTAGGCACACAAAGAAACAAGGTAGCTGAAGTGTAACTGGGGGAAATATGCAGACTGATGGAGTCCTAAATGTAACACACATGCGCGCGTGGGCGCACACATACACACACACACACAAAGGTAGCTATACCAAAAACAAAGAAACAAAAACTGTGGGGGGCAGCCAGGGGATGTACCCTGCAATACCAATAAAAGAAAGGGAGAAAAACAAAGGCATATATGTTGCAGATTTCAGACCATGATAAGACATAAGAAGGAGATGTTTAAAAGGTAGGAAAAAAAGTAAATTGGATTCATTAAGTAAGGAGACAAGACAAAAATAAAAGCTTTTAATCAGGCAATATGCTAATTTTAAAACAAAGAAATTTTTGAAAATCAATCAATCAATAACCTCTTCTTTGTTAAGGTTATTCTTTAAAAAGAGACAAAAAATGCATGAAAAAAAAGAAGGATCACTGCGATCATCATCTAGTGTAAACAAGTGAAAAAAGATATTAGCTCTAGAAGAATTTGCTAAATAACTGGGAAGCAGTGACTAAATAATGAAACCCCAAGAAAAATAATGTAAGTTTTGGAGTCAAGAAAAGAAAAGGGTGACATGATGCAATGAAAATTTTTAAATATTTTGTCTCTGGCATGAACCTAGATCTAACTGCAGCACGACTACTGCAGCTGTAAAAGACAGTTGACACCAAGGCCCAGCCCAACCCCTGGACTAGAAGTTCATAACAGTATCTGAAATAGTAAATTATAAGGAACAAAAGTCCACCTGTAATATTACTGTCATAAAATAAATCATTTTTATAAATACAATTTAAATTTTTTGACCTTTTGCGTTTTAAATTATTAGAAGACTGTAAGGAAAATGACCATTATATAAAAACACAACATGTACGCATAATACATACATGCAAAAACATTTCTTTGTAATCATTTAATAAGGATTTCTATCCTTTAACCCACATGACCAACTAAAGCCTCCAATGCCCATTAGGTTGAAGAAAAATACACATCATTTTTAACATACAATGACATGTCTCATCCCTGTGTCTGATCCCTGATCCATAGTCTTGAGTGTCACAGAAGAGAAAGTATAATAATCTCACACCAGGAGTGTAGGGAAAGCATGTTTGTAAAATATGCCAAGAGACAATATGCTTTCTACTCCTAAGAGACTGTTGGTAAATCTTTTTTATGAGTGCACTATGAGGTGAATAATTAACACTTCCAACTGAAAGTTGACTACCATCATAATATTTAGTCAATGAATTGTTACAGCTGAGTTTTAACTCACATGAAAGTAACTATAATACTTTCAATCGTAATAATACTTCAACATAAATCTAAAATAAAAGATAATGAATTCAGTTCAAAATGTGTTCTCACATACCAGAGCTAGTGGTTGTATTTTACTATATTAAAAAAATGAAACAATATCAACATAAAATGTCTTTTCACAAGAAAAATTGCACACTTAATATTTTAAGAGTTCAGTTTCCATGGCACAAATCTGCTAGGAAAGAAAGGGATTCTGCCTGCATTAAAGATCCACAAACCTTTTGGTTTAATCACAAGACTTGCCCACTGGGGCTACTATGGATGAATCATTCCATGGGGGAAAAGAATGGATGTTTTCCATGTTTATGGGCAAATCAAGCATTCCAATGAGTTTCCCAAGAATGGCAAATAAAGCCTTCCCTTCTGAGGGAGACTATCATTCTTTTGGGGCAAAGAAACTTTACAGCACAATTAACTGATTGAGAATAAAGAATTACTATTTTCTTCTTCCTCATATCATCTGCCATGGCAGCAAATTTCAGATATTTCACATTTTAGATGTTTCACATTTTAAATGAGGTTAAGTAGACTATAAGTGAACGAGGAAATAATGTTAATAACCAAAAGCACTCCTGTCTATATGGGATTTTTTTTTTTGAGTTTCAAATAATATTTTGTCATCCTTCTTCATGATCATGGGAAAGAAGTGGAATATAAGAATTCCTTGAAACAGATATAGCTCATAGGATACAATACCCAAGAAGACAGAACAAGATAATTTTCATATTTATGGCACTTTTCACATAGTGAAGAAGTTGTAGAAGAACCCAGTATAGAATAACTGTAAAAGACCCTCCTGGGTGAGGACAACCTTCAATTCTGCTACTAGTGAAACATCCTAGTAAATGCCAAATACTTTTTAATATCCTGAGCCAAAGCTATCAGGATAACTGTTTTACTTTCCTAGTTCTGTTTAGATTTGGATCCTCCTAAGGAATAAATGCCATCAGTTTACTAGACGCCATCCCATAGCAGTACAGTTTCCACTGGTACTGGATATGCTTTTTTGCTTTCATGTTTAATTTCACTACAAGACTAGTTATTCCCTCTCTATACTCAAACTTCAAATATCTCCCTTCTTTTCTGTACCCCTCCCTTCTTGCATAGTCCAAAGCTTAGTCAGAGGCTTTGTAGAATTTGCTTGCCTAGAGGAATTCCAAGTTTAGGAAGTGTCAAGGGATCTGTTATTATTTTTTTAATGGGTTAGCCTACCCTTCACCTATAACTGTTTTGTGGGCAAACTCTTTTATGAGTCCAAATCAGTAACTTCTGAGCAGAATATAGGCCATTTCTAAACTGAGGTCTTCTTGTACCAGCTTTGATTAACTGCCAGGGAAATGGTATCCTCACTCAGAAGCTTGCCTGCCTCTCGAATGACCTCAGAGAAATACCCATGAAACTAAGAGGTCCACATGACAGCTCACCAATCTGTACTCAATACAGACACAAGCATGTAAGGTAGAGAGAATTCTGAGATTGTTTCTTAGTTATGTGCTCTATGAATTTGAATAACTAAAAATTATTAGTAACTAATTAAAATTCATGGTGGTTGATAGAATTAAAACCCAGACATTTCTATATCATGATTGAGAATAAATGAACTACTTTTATTTTTAGTGATGTACACCAAAGACCACTCTAGTGGTGATACTTTTACTAAAGCTTCTAATGCCTGAGAAAATATTTGTCCTATGATGACAGAAACATCAAATCCCAAAATTGCTTACTTGGAGGTACCCTGAGAATTAGCTTTCAATGCTGAATTACTAAAGGATGAGCTGGTCAAGGAAATGATGGCATTAACTCCAGTTCTCAGGACTTTGGGGGGTCTTCTAGGAGAAGGAAGGAATGTGGACTCCTTGCTCAGCTCTGTGGGCATCCTTACCCAAGGGTCCCTACAGTACCTCCTCCTTGAGGAGCCCACTGGAATTCTGTGCACAGGAATATACTGACTAAGGAGTAAAACCAGATGGGCTTTAAATCTTGGAGAGATTCCCAAAATCCAGACCTAGCAACTTTCTCTGAGAAGATGACTAATAGATAAAAAGTGATGAGATTTTAAAAGAAAAACAAATCACGGAGTTTGTTTCAACTAAAACCTGCACCCCTTTTTCCTGAACTATTTCCCCCAGAAGCAAAAGAGAGTTCCATCCCTCCCTCCTTCCAAAACAACATTTTAAAATGAAAGTCAATTTACAGCATGTTAAGCCCAGAGGGGAGAGAGAGGTCAAGAACTAAGAGTCATCATCCCCATGCTCAAGAACTCCACTCTCCTTATCTAGGTTGGGACCTTCTTGGTTGCCAGTATCACAACTACTTTTGGTAAGGTTGAGGCCTTTAATGGCCACATTTTATCACCTCTACTCTCACATGATGACATCAACAGTTTATTTCTTCCTCTGCTGTCAGGAAGTGAAGGCAAAGTCTCCTTGAATAATAAGAGCTACAGTTGACAGTATTAAAAATCACATATTGTGCTGTATGTAAATACAACATGGCATTAAAACCTCATGACACTCTAGAGGGCAGGCATGATTACTTGAGAAAACAGGCTGAGATCCAAGGCAACAAGAGGAAGGGCTGAGATTCTAAACCAAGTTAGCCCCCAAGCCATTTCTAACCACTACTTGTTTTACCTATCCAAAGAAGCTGGTTCTTCAGCAACCTCCTGTTTGAGCTCTAGTGCTAAGTTCTATAGAATGCAATTCTGATAAATATAACTCATTGCCATTTTCTAAGCTTTGCAGCATAAAATTTACAAGAGAGGGGTGGTCATATCTACATGGTAAAACACAAGTGGTAGAATATACTGAAACAAGAATAACAAAAAGTATGTACACTGAAACTGGAAAATTCTTTCAAATCAAATTTCCAGCAAAAATCTACAGAAAGCATGAATTTTCAAATATAAAGTCTAAATGACCTTTTAAAGTCAAGTAGCTTTATCTTTTTTTTTTTTTTAAACCAACTCCAGGCTTTTATACCTTCCCATTGCTGGGTCTCTTCTTTTCAAACAAGGCTTTAAGTGTTTCTTTAGCAAACAGAACAAGATTTTCTCATAAATGTGATTATTTCAAGGAACACAAATGAGAATCCATTTTAAACTTTCAATAAGGCTTATTTCACAATTTTCACTGGGTTTACCTTGATTCTCTTTGGGCCAGTCAGTCAACACTATTCACCGAGTACCAACTGTGTTTATAACACAATTCTCCTTTCCATGGATGCTTTAACAGTGCTTATTTCTCACTGGCATGACCAATCATTGGGGACAATTGATCTTTTAATAAATCTTTAAAGAGAAATCATTGCAAGTTCGGCTGTTCAGGAAAAAGTCCTATAAATCAGCCTTAGGTAACAATGTTAGTTTGCCCTCCAGAGCATTCCACTTTGCTAGAACCAAAATAATCCAAAATACACAAGTGCGCCCCAAGGATTGTCATACAAAGTGGTTCAATACAAATTGATTTGTGCACACCCAGAGCTGGAAGAAGTGGTTCCCCTTGGCTGCGACTAGACAGCAAGAGCTGTCCAGTTTCAGTGAATAAAGATGACAAGACAGATAGATTAATGCTGTCCATTAATCCTGGATAGCAACTATATTTGATCCAGTTTAAATTATGGATGCAAAAGAGTTAAACCAGGGAACCTAAAAGTTTGGTGATAATGTCTTCAGAATGCAAAGGCTGTGCAAATGGGCTACAAGGTTTTGCAAAAGGTGGGAGTATTAGCAATGATTCCTTCTCACTTGGCAAAGTAGGAAAAGTCTCTATTTACACAAAATAATCTCTTTGCAGGATGTGGGAACCACTCCTACAGCAATGCAAGGTGGCACGATAAAATTAGACTTGGAACAGCTCTTCCTGTTTGGCAGCTGATATAAGTACAGTACTTGAGCATAAGCTAGGGGAAAAAGTTGGCCTCTTTTCCTCTCTCTTGAACCATGTAGATATTTCTATTCTACAGGTACACACTGACTGCTTTTTGTCTTTATTTTCTGAGTTCCTGAAATGAGAGTCTTGATTCCTCATCTACCATTTGCAAAGTGTGTTCCAAGGAACACTAGTCCCTTTGATGTATTGCTTTAAGAAAACAGAGTTTTGTAGACAAAGTTATTATAGGGAAATGCTTGTAAGAGAGTTCCCCAACAGTAATTTCACAGTGTACAATGCTCATTAGTGATGTACATTAATGGTAAAATCCTATTAGGGACTTAACCCAGAGTTCACCAAACCACCTAAGCCATTTTTGATATGGCACTTAATAACAGCCTATGAAAACTACTCTAGGAAATAGTATTTAGACAGAGAAAGGTGAAAAGAAAGGCTAATATTCTCTTTCCTGAGCACCTATTAACAAAGAACAAAAGTAAGCTTTTAAAGATTGTAAGAGGAGCCGGGCGTGGTGGCGCACGCCTGTAATCCAAGCGACTTGAGAGGCTGAGTCAGGAGGATGACGAGTTCAAAGCCAGCCTCAGCAACTTAGCGAGGCCCTAAGCAACTCAGTGAGACCCTGTCTCCAAATAAAATACAAAATAGGGCTGGGGATGTGGCTCAGTGGCCGAGTGTCCCTGAGTTCAATCCCTGGTTCCAAAAAAAAAAAAAAAAAAAAAAAAAAGATTGTAAGAGGGTTGGTTGAAGGTATAGCTTAGTGGTAGAGTCCTTGCCTGGCATGAGTAGGGCCCCATATTCAATCTTGAGCATTACCCCGAACATTGCAACAGACTCTTGATGAGCTCCTGCTTGCAACCTCTTCCTCCTGCTCTTATAAGTTTCTGTTAGGAACTTATCAGGAGATGCCTGATTCTGCCTCACTGTTTTTTTTTTTTTTGTTTTTTTGTTTTTTCTGCTTATTGATTCATTGAACACAAATGGAGTACAGCTATTGTTTCACTGGTTGTGCACAAAGCAGAGTCACACCATCTGTGCATTCATACATGTACACAGGGCAATGGTATCTGGGGATATAGCTCAGTTGGTAGAGTGCCTGCCTCACAAGCACAAGGCCCTGGGTTCAAACCCCAGCACTGCAAAAAAGAAAAAAAAGAAAGCCTCACTGTTTTTGATCATGAGTTTCTCTCATCTCAAATGTTACTCCAACCCCAAAGCTTCTATATGAACTCAAGTGTTTCTTCTAGAGATTTTTCTCCAGGTTTCTTTCATTTTACCCTTCTCTGAACTGTACTTTTTTTTATTGGTGGGAAAACTCATTGCAGCACTTAATTGCACTCTAAATCCCCTATCTGCTACTCCTATTTCTTAACTATTTTAAATATTTGGGTCTTGCTTTATTTATCTAAAAAAATCATCAGATTGAACTGTACCCAGTCCAAACCCACTTGATCCTAAATCTTCTCCCCAACAACACTATGCATTATTTTATGATGGAAGAGAAACATTTTTAAACTGTTATAAACTTACATTGCCAGTGCTAAGCACAGGAAGAGTTCAGTATATGAATATCTATAATAAAAAGTACAATTCAAAGATTCAAGTTAGTGAACCTTGAAAATATATGTACATGAGTTATAAGAGAGAGTATTCTATTTTGGAAGGAGAGGGGAAATGGTAATCAAAGGAAAGCATTTTCTGTTGGGTGGGGTGGCACACTCCTATCATCCCAGCTATTCATGAGAGGAGGCAAAACAATTGCAACTTTGCAAGTTCAAAGCCAGCCTTGGCAACTTAGTGAGGCCCTTTCTCAAAATGAAAAAGAGCTGGTATGTAGCTGTGGTGATGTGCTTGCCTAACATGTGCAAGGCCCTGGGTTCAATCTCCAGTACTGCCAAAAAAAAAAAAAGGAAAACATTTTCTGTATAAATAACCGTTTCACCTTTCACTGAAGGATAGTACTGAAAATAACCCCCCAGTAGGCACGGAAGTAAGCAATCTAATTTAGTTTTTTATAATGTCTAATACTGTATATCTAATACTGAACATGTGTGCACAATTCTGGCATAGGCAAATTGGAGTTTAGACTTATAGAGAAGACAGATATTACTAGTAAAGTAGTAGTTATGCATTTATATTTGGGAATGTAATTTCAGACATCTCATATAATTTATTGGAAATATTGGTTTGATTCCTAATTATTTTCTGATTAACTTTGTGAGATAAACCTTTATTCAAAAATAATTTATTGTCTAAAATTATACAGGCTTAAGAAACATAAGAATTGTGACACCGCATATTTGTGTCAGCAAGAAACTCATGCCCCCTATTTCTGTGTGATTTCTCTTAGGAAGTAAACCATGCTAAGAAGTATAGTTTGCTATATTCTATACTAAGAATATCTTCTACCCCACCTTAAATAAGAATAGACTAAATATTCTATCAATTGTGTTACCATAAGTCTACTTCGTTCAAAGAGAAAAATGATTTATATCTAACCTGTTTTTTCTTAATCTAGACTTCACTTTCTACTGTTTTGGGAAATCTATGGTTCACACTGTTTTATTTTTTGTTTGTTTATGTATTTATTTATTATTTTTGGTAAGACACTAGTGTACACATTACCAAACAATTCTAAATTGATTATTACCATTGATAGTAATGCACCTGAAGAGGACTCTTCAGTATTTCAGTAGTCAGTTCAAATAGTCTCCAAACTTGGAAAAAAATGGAGAATTTGTGTTTCTTTCATTTTATTTCTAAGCCCTAAGTAAAAACAAAATTTCTCGTATATTACTAAAGAAAAAGGATTCAATTAACTCTTTTCTGAGAACTGTGAAGAAAATGTCCATCTAACATATCCCTGATGATCCACAGCTCCATCATGCAAGTAACAACTACGTGTATTTTCAATAAGGATTCTGGCAGTGAAAATAAATTATCTATTTCTATTACCTAAAGCCAAAAGGAGCAAAAAAAAAATTACTTCAATATTCTAAGCAAAGCAACACTGACTCACTTTAAAACACTATTGAAGGTACTAGAAACTGTAATTAAATCAGGTCCTGGAAAGTGCGAAGCAGAAGAAAAGTGTTAATTAGTAAATTAGTAAGAATACCCTTTCTAGAGTAGAAACACTTTCTTTCACACTTTTAAACATTTACAAAAAACAATTTCTTGAATAGGTGCAATTTCAAATATTTATGGAAGCTTCATTTTATGCTTTCTTTAAAAAAAGTTCACAGCACCTTTCCGCCAATGAGCTCAGTGCTCTACAGAGTACATCCCCCACTCACACCAAAGTAGAATGTAAATATAAAATAGACTGTAAGGGACTACAGAGAAATACAGGAAACAGGAAAGAGCACCCCTGGAGAGAGCAACCACTAATAACACAGTGTCACTGACAGAGACTAAGGCACTTCCAAATGGCTCATCTAAGGCATATTCTCATAGCTCCCTCCAGCCCCTTCCTCAGGACTTGGTCCACAATCACCTTTTCATTGAGGCCTTTTCTGCACACTCCATTTAGAAATACAAATCCTATTCCCACCTCTTGATCTCCCTAGCCCACTTCCCTGCTTTTTTTGTTTTGTTTTGTGGGTTTTGATTTGTTTGTTTGTTTTTTGCTTGGTACTGGGGATTGAACCCAGGGCTTCACACATACTAGGTAAGAACTCTACCACTGAGCTATACCCTCAACCCTTTTCATTTTATTTTGGAGACAGGGTCTGGCTAAGTTACAGAGGGTGGTATCAACTTCACAATCCTTCTACCTCAGGCTTCTGAAGAGCTGGACTACAGACATGCACACCATGCCAGGCACCTTCCTGCTTATTGTTATCTCCATAGCACCTACTACCTTCCTAAGTTTTGCATATTGTCTGCTACCCCACAGGAATGCAAATACCATAAGCACCCATGCCTTTGCCAGTTTATCTGCTATGGTATCCACAGTGCCTAGAACAATGCTTAGTTGGTGCTTAGGATGTGAATATATAGCACCTTGACTCTTTATACCAGACATCCAAAGTCCTGGCTTTTTTTTTTTTTTTTCCCAGTACTGGGGATCAACACCATCTGGATATATTTTTCTACATGCAATTTGCAATGAAAGCAGAAAAACTTCTGTAGAATAAAAATCTCCCACTCCAAAAATAGTTCTTGTGAAGTTATAGACATTTAAAAGAAATAAATATTCTATGATATATATTCAGTTGAAAATACTTTCTTGTAAGTATCACATTGCTTTGGATTAATCAGATAAAGATGAAAGTCAAGAATTTTGCCAACAGTATTTCTTGCTAACATTACTTGGTTATGCCTTTCAGCTCAGTATATTGTATATGAAGGATATCTTGTTAAAACAACTGTTGAAGGAAAGTCATGTCATATCAGCTATACTCTGTACCCTATGGGAACACAATGTCCCAAAGTCTATGTTAATATAATCTTGCTGCTCCAGTGAGCTAAGGCAAAAATCAGTTTTTCAGTGACATGTAAGCCTCCATATAAGTACTACATTATCTATATGTCTTCCAGAAACGAGGGAAGGGATGCTGCTGTAAGGATTATGCAGAATCAATTTAGGAAGGTAAATATTGTGAACAAATACCATAAAATAACCTAGCAAATGATTCTAATCTCCATTTAATCAACTCACAGGAAGTCTCTACTACTCTCCTTTATAGAATTGGTACCATGGTATCTATAGGAAAATTAAGTCACCCAGCTCCAGGGTATCAGGTAGTTTTTCAACAAGAAGCTTTTTACCTTATAACACAAGATCTCCCATGCAATATTCTAAGCAATACTGCAATTCTCCTATACTTTTTTCCTTGGGGCATGAGGTCTTATTTTTCGCTATAAAATGCTGATCATTATACACTGTCTGATTACCAAAAATTGAGACCCTTGTTTTTTAGGTTTTTCTGAGAGGACTACAAATCAGTAATGACAGACAATTTGTTTGTTTGTTTCTTCCCCTTAACTAATTAATGGTATTACAAGTCTGGTGACAACTAACCATGGAAAATGTAAAAATATGCATTATTTAAAATAATCATATGATAGTTTAAGTGGCTAAGGATTTTAAAGGACAATTTTGATCATTATGGAAACAAAACTGTGATTTTTTTTTTTTTTTTTTTTTTTGGTGCTGGGGATTAAGCCCAGAGCAGGAGTTCTACCATTGAGCCATTGAGCCATATTCTCAGTCCAGAAATGTGAATAATTTTTAAAGCTTAACTGTTAATGTAATTCAATCTCTGATTCTACCAAAATACAAAACCTTTAACTAAATCTTAAAATGTTAGAGCTTAAACAAAACATACATGCTTAAGGACTCAGAAAATGCAATTTTGAAAAGACTTACCAAATTCTAAAGTTAATTATTAGCATTCATTACATCTTTACCTGCTTTAAAAGTTATTTTATAGAAGTTAATTTCTGATTATAAGTTCTCTTCTTACCAGCTCAGTAGCCTAATATTTAGCATGAAGGATGCAATTTTTAATGTTTCTGTTGACTAACAGAAGCAGCTATCAAGCATGTTCAAACATCTTCCAGAAGCTTTGGGGGTGAACCAAACATCATATGGCAAGCTCAGTTAAGAGGACTAAGATTTAGTTATATTGTAGTGAATATCAGGTTGATGATCAGAAATGAGAGATGAGGCAACATGTGTAGGACACACCTCACAAAAGTCATGAAGAACATTATGAAACATATGAGATTAAAAATAAAATATGAATTTCCAAAGGAACCAAAATCTTTTAAAATGATGTGTGCCAAGATTCTTCATATGTTGCTAAGTCAAATTCCCTTCAAGGATATTCACATTCACATTCTTAAAATTCACCTAACTTGATGAAGAAAGGCGAAAGACCCTATAAAATTACCCATAGCCAGTACTTTTTAAAAATCAAACACTGAATACAGCAATCAGTGCAATAAGCATGAGCCTTACAAAATGTTAAAATATTTAAGTCAGGATTCCTACAAAAACTGAATTAGACCTGGGATTCTGATGTCCCAATAATCAAAATACTCTTGTGATCTGAAAGATAAAAAGCCACTTTCGATACAACAGCACATCTCTCAAGTGGGGCTTATATATTGAAGCAGAAAATATAGTATTTCAATTACAAGTTCTAAGGAAATGATGATTAAAGATTTTTTTCTCTTTCTCTGTTTTGCTTGGATGGAAGTAGGAATCAAGTTAATGAGTGTGAATCTCCAAGTTTATAAACAACAGATCAGAAGAATTTTATGAAAAACCTCCTGTCAATATGGTGGTAGTCAGAAAATGAATACTAATCATACAAGTTGGTTCTGTCATTAGCAAACCCATCTACACAGTTCTCGTACATTGATCTATCTTTAAGAAATGACATGTCATTCTGCACCATCACCCACAACACCTGACTATAGTGTTTGGACCTTGACACATAGGCAGCACTTACAAACAAATATAGAGTTGAAGGTCATCCATTTAATGATGACTAGCTTACATACTGTTCCTATAACATTATGTGCACTTGTTTCTTTTATACTAAGATATGAATAACATGTTGACCATGTCATAATAATCAATACATACACAGAACCAGTTTGGGCTGTCTATTTAAGCCAAAGGACATTCACCAGCTCATGAAGTTTTTGTTGCTATTGTTTTGCAGTTTCTATGGAAGGAAAATATTCTACCACTGAGCTACATCTTCAGCCCCAGCACTTTTTTATTTTTGAGACAAGGTCTCACTAAGTTGTCCAGGCTGGCTTTGAACTTGCAATCTTCCTGCCCCAGTCTCCTGAATAGATGGGATTGCAGGTATGTGCCAGGGTGCCTGGCACTTTTAAAATGTGTTATTCAGATTGAATCTCACTGAAGAACATAGATAAATCATAGCCAGTACATTGCACCTAGACCAGTGGCTCTGGAACCTCCCAGTCTACTAGTTGCTTTTGTAAGTCAGATGACATGATCCCTCTACCCCATTCCATGTTTGCATAATAGTCCTTGAATACATTTTGAAATAGACCAAGTTTACACAGATAGAAATTTTAGTCTCCCTGCTTCATGATTATCATACAGTCTGTCAGTTGGCACCTCTCTCATCTACTTCATATAAACACAGAGCCTAGAAAAAAAACACATATTCCATTTTTTTGACTGAAACATATCAGTATTTTGAAACCATATAAAATACTAAATCAAAATTTCCCTATTCTTCTTCAAGGTCCCATCATAGTTACCCCTTTCTAGTCAAGCCTTCTTGGAGACCACAGTTTGTATCTTCTGTTTGTCATGTGCAAACACAGCTTGATCATTCCTATCCTTTGAGGTTCTGCATCAAGATCCACCTTCTCCACAAAGAGTCCCAAAATTCCTCACAATCACAGACAATTTTGCTCTTGTGGATATGTAGAGAACCTTGAGACTCAGGACAATCTTAGGGCATTTCACATGTCCTGTCTTGTATCAAATGTGGCTCTCCATCCCCCTGCCCTGATTTAATCTCTTTCATACCATAGAGCACTACCTTTTACAAATCAGTCCATATTTGCATAGTGTATGACCCCTTGACTGAATATAAAATCCATGCTATAGGAACTCTGATATCCTATTTACCATTGAATATCCAGGGCCTGGAAAAATGCCTGGCACCTGGTAGGCATTCACCAATGAAACAAATTATTCAATGTGCTATTTCTAATCCCTGTTAGACTACAAATTCCTTAAGATTTGGGATATCTATAGCTTCTCATAAAGACATGACAAATATTTCCTTGATAAATAAATATTGCTCCTGATTAGAGCCAAATAACTTTCAAAACTATCACCTCCTCCTCCAATATAATCCACTTTCCCCCAAAAAAGCTTTACCATACTATCCAGAGACTAAAATGGAATATTAAAGCCATCAATAGTGTCACCATGATTTAAATACTGCTTCACTAACTCATTCTATTTCCTATTAGGAATATAAACATAATACCTGAAATATATTTTTAAGTTGCAATAATTATCAGAAAACTTTCAAAACTAATATATTTTTTCTTATAGGTGAAATAGCAATTAAATTATAGGTCACAAATAAGTCTACACAAAAGCAAACTGATACTAAGTTCCTGTTCCAAACAGAAAATTATGCTTTGAATTAATTACCTATAATTTCCAGAAAACCAAAGGCCTAAAAAAGTATTGGCTCTGTGAGCCATCAGGCCATCTGAGCATGTCCCCACTCAGCCCTGCCAATTCCATCTTGACCCACAGTATCCCTGCTATTTTAATTCTAAACGAAGAGTTATGTCAAATTATGTTCCAGTTTTGTGGATGAAATATCCATTCAGGGTTAGGATGAGTCCACTGAACACATGTTCTCTTGGAACCTAATCCAAATTAGATTCTGGGTCCCCCAGAGATAGAGTTAAGTACAGAAGTCTACATAGCTCTTGAAGTGGTATAAGCTGTCAGTGTATTTGTATTATAAATAACACTTTATCTTTGGTAAATTATATTTTTGATGTATCATATTTTTCATGTTCACATTATAGGTTTATCTAAATTTCAAAATATAATACAATGCTTTTTAAATTTTTTTAGTTGTTGATGGACCTTTATTTATTTATATGCAGTGCTAAGACTTGAATCCAGTACCTCACACATGCAAGGCAAGCACTCCCACTGAGCTACAACCCCAGGCCCTAGTATAGTGATTTCTAATACCTTCTTTGTGACTAACACTTATACAATTGAAGGTTTCTTTTTTTTTTAAATGAAATTTAAAGTTCTTTTCTTTTTAGTGGGGTGGGGTTGATTCTCATCAAGTAAACCAGAAATATTACAATTAAAAAACAAGAATGTTAATATTTGCCACTATTTAAAAGCAAAATTGAAACTCTTCTAAAATGATGCCAATGTAAAATGTCTTCCTCAGAAATGTGATAAACATGTAATTTACAGCTCTAATAAGCATTACCACTTAAATATTTTCATTCAAATAATTTTCAAAATAAAACTATTGTTTTTTATTTTGAGGGCATTTTGACTAGGCTATCTTGGTTTGATACAAATTAAAATTACATCCAATATACCATATACAGATTTTTTTTCACTTTTGTCGTGTGTATATGCTAAACAGTAACAATGGAATTAATCCATCTAATAAATAAATTAACAATGTTGCAATTATACATGGAAAGTGTCATAAAATGCCTCCCTTTTTACCTACTGCTCTAGATTGCGAATATGAAGGAGATTTGACCTACTCTTATTGGCTGCTTTAATGATCCTAATTATTACACGTCGTTTTCTAAATATTATTTCTACAACTCAATGCAATTAAGTCTCAACTAAAAGATTTATTCTAAACTGTTTAGCTTATGAAAATATTTTAGAATTGCCTGTTTGACCACCAACTAGAGTCTCCACTGAAAATGCAATGCATAACAACAACCTAATCATGGTTTGTTTCTCATTATGACCATGTAAGTGTTGATCTAGAAATGTTTCTTGAGAGCAGAGAGCAGTCTTTCTCTATGCAGTCCCATGTCTCTTTATCAAGTTCCACGCATATTCTTTTGTGGATCTCAAAACATTAATAAATCATGGTGTTAGTATTGTTACTAATGATAAAACATTACTTTATCATGAGATTCAATGGCTGAGTCAGAATCACTTAAGAGCAAGTCAACTGTGGACCATCCTTCTGGGTACAAGTGTCATATGAGTAAGTTGTACCTATTAAGTGGTATAGACCAAACCTAGGAAAATAATTCTTTCAAGCACACATTAGTAAAACTAAAAACATATTCCCAGTTTGACATACCTGTCTATACTCCATATTAGAAAAAGTCTTCAGAACCTGGGCAAGAGTTCAGACACTTCAAAATTTTATCATAAATGTTCTTTAATATATTAATACTTAAATAGCACAGAGTCCTCCCTAAGCATTTTTGTGCTTTGCCGTCTTAAAAATTTTGCATTCACACTGCTAAATAGTCCTCATTTTGCTCATTGGATAGCTACAACTAGTCCAGTACTACATGAATACAGACCTAGGAACAGAAAAAAGAATGCAACCTCAGCTTTCCAAACCACAGCTTGATGCTCTGACCCCATGCTGCCTGCTATGATCATGAGTGATGGAGCTGTTCTGACTGCATGTTACTTTCAAATAATGATCCGCAAAGTTAATCAAAAGGGCTTCCCTGTTCAATATTTACCTGTTACTCATTGACAGCCACTGTCTGCACGGCCATTGAGGATGTACAGAGTAGGAGCAGGAATACTGAGCTCAAACAGAACCTGAGTGCCTCGCTGAAGTACCAAGCATGATGAAAGCAGAATTAAGCTGCTCTTCAAACCACCTCTGACACTACAGAAGTCTGTGGGAGTTACACAGTGGCAATGCACTGCTCCTTCCTGCATTTGGAGGCCAAATAAGTTGCTGATAGTAAGAGGGATAATAGGAATAATCACACGAAAGAAAAAAAAAGAAAAAAAAAAAAGAAGGGAGATATTAGGTATCAAAATATAAACATGGAGAGAAAAATAGTAATTTCCTGTATTTGGGCAAAAAAATAATATCCCCTCCTTGATGTGATCTCCTTGCTTTTATGTACTAGGAAAGTCATATCTATCCTGAAAATTATTTTTCTCATTTTAATACACATTCAACATTTTAAGCTAAAAAATAATAAGAAAATGCTGATCTTTTTATGTGTTATTTAGATGCTGTTTGCCAATCTGTCAATCAAATGTACCCAAGAAGGGTTGCTGACCAGCCTCGGTGGCCACATCTAGAAAGGCAGGTAATCAGCTTGATCATAATGCAATTCTTCAAGTTATTTTTAACCATCAACAAAAGAGAGCAAGGTTTACAATGGGACCTCACCATTTACATTTATTAACCATGCACCTTGATAGGTTTGGGACATGATAGGTATGGATTTGGTGGGAGGGAATCACTCCAAATGTACAATTTTCTTTTAACCAATTTTTCCTGAGCACTTAATTAGAAATGGCAAATACTTAAGGACTTAGCATGTGCCAGGCATTGTTCTAAGCAATTTATGTTTATTAGTTCATTCAATCCTATGGTAAACCCTATGAGAAACTATGATCATCATTTCACAAATAAGAAAGCTTATGTAAACAGAGAGCTTATGTAACTTGTAACAATCACCAACCTTCAACAAGTACCTTTCAAAGTCTGTAAAGTAAACTAATGAAAAATCTCTTTAAGGAACTTGCAACCTTGAGATTATCCATACAACCTCTTCCCATTTTACTTACATAAGTTTATGGAATGCCTCATCTCCAAGTTTATGAGTTTCTGGAAGGTATTTGTGTATATACAATTGAGTGCTGCCACATACATGATACAAAGTAAATGACAAGCAAGGATTTAATCACGAATTCAGCATTGATTTTTGCCCCCCTTGCCCCCCCCCCCCCCAGACATCCAATCCATCAGAAATTCTGTTGGCACTTCCTTCAAAATATATCAGAATCCACATTTTTCTCACCAACTCCACTTTCTACACCTTCGATGAAAGCCATCTTGACTATGGGCAAGAAACTCCTGGCTAGGCCTTTTGCTTTCACCCCTATTCCCCTCAAACATACTCCACTAGCTGACAGGACAATTTTAAGTTATATCCCATAACTCCTGAATTCAAAATCCTCCCAAGACCTCACTTCAAGTGGTGCAAAGCCAGGCCTTATCTGGCCTTCCTGTGTCCTATGTCCTGGTTCCCTGCCACTGCCTGACCTTGCTCATTCACACCCCTCCTTCCTGGGCTGCCCAATGCTGAGTGTGCCAAATTCTGTAGCCTCATTACCTTGGTAGCAGTGGTTGGTTCAACCTGGAATCTACCTCTGGCTACCTGAATGCCTAACACCTCCCTTAAGGCCTGGAGTCTTTGCTCAATTATCTTTTTCATTGGGGTCTCACCTATTTGAAACCACAACTGGTCTGCCTTCAGCCAAGCACTCCTAATTCCTTCCTAACCTCTTTTTTGTTCTACAGCACCAATCATCCTTGAACAGACTACATGAACTCCCTCATTTTTAATGTTTGTTGTTTATTGCCTGTTTCAAATACTAACTCTAAGGCCAAAGATTTTGGTCTTTGTTCACTGAAATATGCCAAACAAGTTCCTTGTTGTAGACCCAACTAAAGCATTAAATTAAAAGAAGAGAGAAACTACTATGGATGAAACCAGTTTAAAGAGACTTCACCAAGGAGAAAGCAAAGATGGGGACCAGTGCATGAACTGTGGATGTGTTGCATGGACAGGAACAGAGAGCTTGTGCTGAGAAATATCTGGGAGAAAGAGGAGGCTGAAAGGGAGATTCAGGGAGGACTTGCAGGCTTCAAACATTAATCTAGGACTACAGACACCATGCAGTGAGAATGAGAAGTCAATGACTTCAGGCAAAGAAATAGGTTAGAAATAGTGTTTTAATCTGGTAACTATTTATAAGGTAATTAAGAAAGGAAAATTCTCACATTCCTTAGTATGGTGTTCTGTATATGGTGGGACTCAAGTATTTATTCATCTGAATCAAACTGACCAAGAAAGGGATAAGAAGATTAATTAGGAGACTATAAAAATCTAGGCATGAAATCATTGCTTAAATTAGGGAAATGGAAAAAGGAAGTTTTTTAAAAAAAAAATACAGAAATCATACTTCAAAGAGGATATTTGAGACAAGACTGAGGCAACAAGAAAGATGATTCCAAGAGTAAGTCTGAATGACTATGAAAATGAAGATAAAAGAAGTGCAAGGCAGGAGAGGAACTTTCTGGGCAAGATGTTGGGTGCTGTTTTGAAGGAATGATTGTCCTGCCCTGGAGAGAGGCCTAAACGGGAGATGAGAAAGGTGTTGATTTGCAGGCCAGCCATGTCACTCCACAGCTATGAGTCGAGGAATGTTTTTTCCCCCACATAAAACAGAGGCAAAACACAGTTCAATGGGTTGCTCTGAGGATTAATTGGAAATTTCCATGGACATGTTTGCAATCTGTGGGTTGTTATATCTGGAGGTTGATGTAAAGTAGAATATAAGTAGGAATGTGTATAGTGTGAAAATATAAAACGAGAGTGTGTCAAGAGGTAGGGCTTGAGACAAGAAGTTGAGATTCATCCATTTCTGTGTGAGAACTGTCAAGACAGGTGGAATCTCCATGGGAGAGACAAGAAGACCCAGGTATCTCTGCACACATAGAGCCCTGACACATGTTTTTTAAATGACTAATGTTCAATCTGACAAACCCATCTCCCCTACAGGTATGGTTTTAAGTTCCCAGGAGTCCTGTTCTTTTATGGAAATAGATTTCAATAGGCTGTCCTTGAATAGAGGATGGATGTGCTTCTGAAGTAAAGTATCTTCAGCTCCAAAGGGCCATGCCACCCTCTCAAAAGGGGATAAACTGCTGAGCAAGGCAGACCTGATTTGACCCCCAATACCATTATCAGACTGTACCTTATTAGCTGTGCTAACAGAGTAACTTGCCTAAAGTCTCTGAGTCTCCATTCTCTTGAATGCAAAGTAAAAAATACATTACCTACTTCAAATAAGGTTGCTTGGGTTAATGACAATAATGCCTGAAGACCACTGCACCATATTTGGAACACATTATCCCTTTTCCTTCTGATTTCAGCCTCATCTGCATTACTACATATGGAAAACCAGCCAACACAAATGTAGAAATGATGAAACAGAAATATAACTTCACAATAAAGCTTCCATTTTCCCCAGAAGGATGAACTCAGCCTCACAGTGCAAGGCCTTAGCATCAATGAGTGTTCCCTTTAGATGGCAGAATAAATGCAGCTGTATTCACCATCCTCGGTCTGTATCTCAGAGCCTTGCCTTCTGAGAACACTCTGTACCACAGCAAACATTTTTGTCCTGCAAATCCATTCTGAACAGACCCAGTTAAACTATTCTTGGTGCAAGTGAACCAAACATGCCACCAGACCCTACTAAAAATATACTCTACTTTAAAACCTGCTAGCCCATAATGCTAGTTTTCTAGTCTTCTTTCCCCTAAGGCATTTTCAGAAGTACCATGATAATTTTTTTTTAATCAGCCTTCTTTATGTCTACCAGTCTCATAGAAATTGTAGCTAAGTCTGGGCAAGCAGCATTCAGAAAATAAGGTAAAAATCTGACTGTGAGATGAATTTATTGATTATGAATTTTTACAAGAGCTCAGAAGCACCCCAGCCCTCCACTCCCATCCCCACTGGATGTACCTCCAAATTTCTCCTTATAAAAATGTGGTGACATGAATCCGACCACTTCCCCTGCTTCCCCTGATGCCCATTCAAGAATTGGGACATCTGATAAATTTCTTCAGGGGGTGAGAAGCAGAACTGCTGCTTCCTTTTCCCCCTTTGCAAGCCATCAGGCAGTAAGGCCGTCCCTGGGAGAACAAGCAACTTCCCCTGAAAGTGAGCAAAGATTCCCCTGCAATTACTATCAATTGCTTGCTTTACCAAGACATCCAGACAGTGCCTGGAGCACACAGGACAGCAGGCTTTGTGCCCAATGGAGCCATGCTCACTCGATTTCACCTTTAAAACAGTTTGGTTAGTGGGGTTGAGAGACGAATCAAAGAAAAGAATCATCCAAAAGTTCCCAGTTTCAAGGCCAAGGCATGCAGTCGGCTGTGATTTGCTATCAGCATCCCTGACAGGTGAAGGTCAGGAAAACAATGCTGTTATGAGAGCTTATGTTAGTTGAAATGCAAGTAAATTAATGAGAATTTCTAGTAGGAGAAACAGGTAAGCCTCACTGGTAACAGAAGAGAACAAGCACTGATCCTTCACACTAGGCTGAGGGAGAGGAAGGGAAATTGGGTTTTAAATACAATGCAGGAATAGTCTATTTAATCACATGGACCTCAAGCACCCAATTGCAAAGAATGCCCAAAGTGATATGAAACTTACAAAGGTCTCAAGTTTACCAACAGAAAATCGACCAAGAATGTTTTCTTTGCATGCTGGTCATTGAACCAAAATCCTCCAAGGACCCAGCTCTCTGCTTTGAGAACTTGATCTTAACATCACAATGCTGAGCAGAGTAAATGGAGTTCTCTTTTTAAGCAACTTAGAGAATGATGCAGTAGTTATGGCATGTGAGAGGATGAGTTCATAAAGCAGCCAGAAAACTCCAATCACTTGGAAATTACTTCTCATACATGTACATATTCTCATCTAAAACAGCCATGTTTGTTTAACCTCCCATGCCCTTCTTACCATAAGCTTCATCCTGTAATTTGAAAAACCATGTGCACATTTAAATGATGTACTCTCTCTAGGTAAAAATAAATATTGAAGTGGGTGCAGTAACACACACTATAATCCCAGAACTCAGGAGGCTGAAGCAGGAAGATGGCAAGTTCAAGGCCAGCCTCAGCAACTTAGTGAGGGTCTAAACAACTTTTCAAGAACCTGTCTCAAAATACAAAACAAAAAGGGCAGGGGATGTGGCTCAGTGGTTAAATACCCATGAGCTCCATCCCCAGTACCTAAATAAATAAATAAATAAATAAATAAATATTGAGGTGGAAAGGAAGGATCTTTCTACTAAAAATGTTATCACTATTAAGTATATCACTAGTTCTTGCTAGAGGACTTCAAAGACCCACAAAAAAAAAGTGATCAAAATCCAGAAAGTAGATACAAACTACACAGGTGAAAGGGGGGCAAGGGGGATGTTATGTCAGAAAGGAAATCTCTGCAGACCACAGTTTCTATGTGAAAGTTGACCATACAGCTTTCAACTTCTCCTAAAAACTTGACTCCAGAAATTTTCCAGCTGTTTGTGGATGGATTCACAATAACTATATATCCATACATCTATATAAAAGGTGATAGGGTATAAATATATACAATTATATAGAAGGCTACAAAGGCAAACTAAATTGTTAACAGTGACTATCTAAGGGAGGTACAAATACAAATGACATTGATTTTTTTCTTTATCCTTATTTGAATTTTCTAAATGTTGTTAGAATTAAAATAGACTGTATCTCTATTCAAAAACAGCTATTCCAAGAGAAGCAGATAAAAGTCATGAGGTAACTGATCTAGGAACCACCCATTCACCAACCCATGACATAGGGCCTGTTGAGAGGAAATTCCAAGAGTATCTCTTCAGCAGAAGTTGAAAGTCTGCCAGGTCCTGCTCTATAAACTCCAAGGTAGCAAACCCAAAGCCATTTATGAGAAGATGACATGTAATTCCCTAAATCAACAGAAAATATATATAGAAATAAAAGTTCTAAGTAGGGTGGAGTTGAAACCATAACCTCATTCTCTTTGTTGCTGGTAAGATGGTTAGAGGAAGTACATTAATTATCTTCTCGTTATGAGAAATAAATCTTTGTATTTTTTCCTATTATAAACATCTGCCTATGCAAACTTTTTTTTTTTGGTTCAATGTACACAAATGGAGTACAACTATTGTTTTTCTGGTTGTATACAAAGTAGAATCATACCATTTGCATATTCATACATATACGTAACAACACAGATCACAATACTTTTTATTTTCAGTGACATTTCCACAATATTTTATGTATTTTTCATAAGGAAGATATTTTCTTAAATTTCCTAAGTATGAAATCTGGTATGTGAAATCATTTTAATAAAGTTCCTGCATATTCACTAAAATTCACAATACCCCTTTAATCGAATAGTGCACTTTGCTATGAAAATGAAACCTTTCTCATTTATATTACATGAGAGATAGTAATAAATAACAAGAACACCACACATTCAGAATAACATAACATTCAGAGTGAGTTTCTTTTTTTCAGTTTTTCTTCAACATCTCCACAGTCATGATGGTTTAACCTGTTGGAGGTTGAATGCTTATTACTTCCACTTTATAGACAAGAACTTTGTGAGAAGTTGTACCTTAAGCTATATACGTAACAAAGTAGTATTCATTTAGTGGATACTTAGTATCTATGAACTACCATAAGTTTTTTGGTGGTTTAGGCCTTAGGCTCTGAAATCAGATGGCCCAAATTCTAAAGCAGAGGTCAACAAACTTCTTTTATAAGTGGCCAGATTATTAAACATTTGAGGCTTTCTGGGCCTCAAATATTTATAATATTTGTCTCTGTCAGCAGTAGTCAATTCTCTTGTAGCAGGAAGAGTCATAGACAAAATATAAATAAATGGGCATAGCTGTGTTCCAATAAAACTTTATTAACAAAATTGGATAGGGGAAAACAGAGGCTGTATTTAGCTATTGGGCTGTTGTTCAGTGATGTTAATCCAAATTCTACCACATCCAACCTTCTTAACCTTGAGTGAGTTTCTTCAGTTCTGTAAGATGCTGCTATTCTAGATGTAAAATAGTGGTAATAATCAATGCCTAACACTCATGTTAATTTTAAGAATTTTAAAAATGTATGTTAAGCCATTAGCCTGGTGCCTGACATCAGCATGTGGTCAAAGATCAAACAGATTACTAATTACCATCATCTTCATCATCAATTGAGCCTGAAAACAACCTAGATTATTTTTATCTGTATTTTAAAGGTAAGAAAACATATGCTTAAATAGTTAAGTAACAGCTACTGTTCAACATCTAATAGATAACAATGGTGCTAGGAGCAAACCCAGATCCATTTCCAGGAGGTTTAACCACCTCCAATAATGATTACATACTACTGCATGGATTTGTGGATCTTAAAATAGGTTTCTCATAATCAAATAATAAACTATAATTCTTTTTCATTCTTATGTATAAACTAAGTCCAAAGATTCACTTAAGACACATTTATAACTGAATACACAGAATCAGTTGTTCTTAAGGTAAGGAGAACTTATTAAAACCATAGTTTATGTATTGCTATAAATTTGCTGTATAATTTTTAAAATCTGAGCACAAGCACATTAATATCTGGTCCCTCTGAAGCCACCTGTTAGCAATTTTGAACACTGTAGTTCAACAGCATGTCTATAAAAGGTTCATTGTAACTCTGTTCCTCTCACCTTGACCTTTACTTTCTGTTCTCAAGTTTCTGGAGTTCTCATATACACTGCAGGTGTGTCTCACAAACCAATTTTTTTAAAAATCTCTGTAGCCACTTCTCTCATAATGAAAATATACAATCCAATGAAGCCAATTAATATTCTTTCACTTTAAATCATACCGCCTCTGCCTACCATTTTTACTCTGGCATTTGTGCATCTCAAATTATAAGTGGTATATGAGGAGAAAGGCAGAGATGAAGCTCTCTAAGTCAGGAAGAGCAGAGAATTCATGGGCAGGTACTAACCTGGATTACATATTTAGAAAGTCCTCCAAGATATCCCTAAGTCAAAACTAACTTCAAACTAATAGCACACTTCCACATTCTTCCTTGTCAAGCACACTAAATAAGTTTAGAGACAAAAACAAGATGAAACTCTGGGCCACTCTCACAGCAGTCTTTCTGTCCCTTTTCTAACCTATGTCCAGTATGTCCAGAGTAATTCTCCAGCATACAGTCCATTTCACCCTTTTCTGCTCCATAAAACTCCCCCTGGCTCAGGATCTTGCAGCATGGCAGTTCACCATGATGGGATGCCTCTGCAGGCTCACCTCCTGCCACACCACCCTAGGCCTCCACTCCAGCTTTGTGCCATTTGCAATTTGCTACACCAGAAATGCCTGTTTTTAGCCCAAGATCAAACAGTTCTGCCACTATGAGGACATTGGGACCTCCTTGAGCATAAATAAGGACCACTTCAATAGGACCTTCCATAGGACCTCTGGCTCTTGTCTCTCTGAAGGCATCTCTCATGTGGAACCCCAAATCCGTGTTGTTATCTCAGTTTCTAGGTTGCAAAGGACAGAGGTTTTACTCAGTCACCTCTAAATAAGTTGGTTAGAGTTTACATAGAAGAGCGCCTGACCCATGAGTGATGATTAAAATATATTTCTTTTTTTTTATATACTGGAGATTGAACCCAGAGGTGCTTAACCACTAAACCACATTCCCAACCCTTTTATTTACTTTTTTTTATAAACAGGATCTCACTGAGTTACTTAGGACCTCACTAAGTTGCTGAAGTTGATTTGGAACTTGCAATCCTCCTGCATCAGCCTCCTGAGTCACTGGGATTAGAAACGTGAACAGTTTAAAGATTGATGCATTCATTCTTTCATTAATTTTTAAACTGTTCTTCCAGAATAAGCCCTAAATAACACATTTTCATGCTATTTACATTACCAAGATGTGCCATCAAGTCAGTTATAGGCAAAATCATTGGTGTGATGCCAAAATTAGCTGGAAAAAGCACCAGAAATCATATTGAAGTCTGAAAGACCTGCTTTGGAAATCAGAATTTAGTCTGAAATTGAAAGTCTTGAAGAAGTTCTTATTACAAAGTTCAATGTCTCTTTACCACAGAGATTCTATTAGAGCTCTTTATGAAGCTCATTGTGTCTTTCTAATTCTTTTCTCTATTCTTTGTTATTTACTGTCCCAAACACAACTGCATACAGTATTCTAATGTGAGGGAGAAAATGGTCATATAAGAGCATCAATCAGGTTAAACAACCAGTGAAAGAATTGATGGCTGTGCTAAAGCTCTAGGACCTTTCCCTCCCCTTCAGCACAGGTGAGTATCCAGCACCCCCAACCCCACCCACAACTGCCTGCCTGGCAAGGCACTGGCTTCTCCACAATTGGGAGGACACTTTAGAGTGGGTAGCACTCTGTCTGGCACAACACAGCTGACAGGACTGGTGAGTGCTTTCCTTCACTATTCTCCCTTTCTCCTCCCTCATCAATTCTCTCTTTTGAGTCCAAATCTTCCCATTTCCAGACCCATGCCTCTCAACCGAGGTCAACCTTAACACTACACTGAATAGAACATCCATATTTGGGCTCACTCTTCATTCTCCTCCAGCCTCAAATTAATTCCTCCAACACCTGTCAAGGTGTCTGAAATTATTCTACTGGAGAAGACTCCCTTTTTTTCTCTCTGATTCCTTCACTTGGAGTTGCTTATTAAAATGCAAATAGTCCTGAGAAGAGTAACATTATCAATTAACAACTCCTGATCTGCAATGAGAGGCACGGACAAAAATGCTTGGTGGGGGTGAGGCTGTGGCACCCAGCACAAAGTAAGTATGCAAGTGCAATGAATTTCACAGAAGATGGCCTTGGGATGGAGAAGACAAACAAAAACTCTCATCTTGCCAGTGGTCTCTTCTACTCTAGGTGACAACTGTTTCAATCAATTTCAAACACCTTCCCCATAAGGACTTCTCAGTCTTGGCTCCACTTGTTCAAACTGGGTGCTAAAGCGAGTACTGGAGTGGTACAGCAGAAGCTCCACAAATGTGAGGAACTGACTCCCACCTCAGACTCTCTCCATTTTTCTCCATTATTAGTGGAATGATTGTTCCTGAAACAGTTTTAAGGACATCCCACCCTTCCTCCAACTTCTCTATGGTTGAATTTCCTCTTAAGCTCTGGAGCTCAGTGGACTCTCTCCTACCTATTCTTCCTCACCATCAAATATTCTTAACACAGGCCATATTCTAAGGACTTCTTATCACTATTCCATGTCATGTCCACCAATGTTTCCTTTCCTCACTGGCCAAATATTTTCCTGACTTTCTTTAAAAATGAAGTTCAAAGTTATTATTATAGAGGGAATACGTTTTCTCCTTTTTTGGATTCTTGTTGCTTTTAACTTTCATTCTCAAAAATACAAAAAAATAAGATTGGCAGTTGTTTTAATTTAGAAAACCCTTTGACATCTCCCAATCAAATCCACTACTTTACAAATGAATTCACTTAAATACAGAGATATTATTACAAACTATAAATAGGCAGTGAAAAAAGGAAAGAGGGGCCTGGGACCCCAAATATTTACTACTTAGCAAAATGAATGCTTAGCATATAACAATGAGATTTGCAAAATATTTACAACACTAGTAATTTTTTAAAGACCATATTTCTACCCTTTGCCAAAAAACTCAGTATCAACAATTGCAATTTGAAGTTGTAAATCGGAAGTATCAGAAGCATTGAATATAAGAGATTAGGGTAATTACTACCATTATTTTAAAGTAATAAACTATGGACTTTTGAAGTAAATTTTTATTCCTGTGTGCTTTAAAATTTTAATAGTGAAATAACTGTTTAGTCATTCTAGTAATTCTCAATAAAATCTAAATGCACCATATAAAATAAAGTTTTTTCAAGTAACAATTCTCAATAATTTTTAAGCCACAGAATTATGTTTGAATGGAATATAATGATATGCTGGTAAATGCTGAACAACTAGTTAGGGTGCCAAGTGCAGAAGGGCACACCTGTAATCTCAGCTACTCAGGAGGCTGAGGCAGGAGGATCTCAAGTTCAAGGCCAGCCTAGGCAACTTACAGGGACCCTGTCTCAAAAAAAAAAAAAAAGGCTAGAGATGTAGCTCAGGGCTGCACTCCTGGGCTCAATCTCCAGTACTGGAAAAATGAGAGAAGGAGAGGGAGGCAGCTGATTTGCAGCATTTTCCAATCTCCATGGTATAAACATTTCATCCAATTTCAAGTTAAGAACATGAGGTTACTGACCACAGAGATCATACAACTGGGTTTCACAAACCCATCCAAGTTGACTCCAGCACACGACTAGATATGAAAATTCAGATAGTGTACCTTCTTCATACCTAGACTCTCTGCAGGACTGTCTTTCCTTATAGTCTACAATACCCTAAACACATCAGGACATAACACCAGTACAATATGTTTATACATTTATCTACTTGACACTAAAATAATGGCTTTCATGCTTTTTTTGGAAATAACTCACCGAGCATACACATTATGTGCAGTTGTATATACATAAACACAAGTGAATAAAACTAAAAGTCTTAAAAAATAAAGCACAGTCTTACTACATATAATGTATAACCTCTTCTATTTCACTTTTAAATTCTGATCTTGATCCACTAAATTGGATTCATATCCTCCTATTTGGGTAGTGACCCAGAATTTGAAAATTGTTGCTGTAACAGACTATAAGCTCATTGAAGATAGGATTACATGTCATTTGTCCATATCTATTCCTATAGCTATGACTAATTATTGAAGTCCAAGGAGGTTAAGTAACTTTTCCAAAGATATAACCATTATATAGCTGATAAACGATCCCTCTAGGCAAGTGATAATTCATGCCACAGAATCAGGATATTTATGACTTGATAACCGAAAGTTAAAGAATCTTCTAAGACAGCTACCCCTTCATCAGAAATTGATAAAGAATTTTTTTTAATCATACCTACATGCTCACTGGTGAAGGTTTAGTGTTTTACCCACTGTGGCCCTGACTGTTCACCTGGGTGATCTGCGAGAGTCTCATTCCCCTACTTGACAATATTCACACCCTCAACAGTGTTGAAAAGAGAATCATCATTTTCACAAAACATCTTCACTTCTCTATGGAGAAGAACTATACAAATACCGATTAATATTAAATATATAGAATAATCACATCCTGTATATTAGTAACACTAGCTTTCTAATAGCCAAAAGCCAAAGGCTTAGTTGGAGAAAATACTCAGAAGAACAGAATCTGAATGCACAGCCCTCTCGTCAGTGCTTGCACACCACGTGCTTTTTATAGGTGCTATTAAATGCACACTATAGTTTCAAGACAATTCAGATAAGCATCTTCACTAAAATACACAACACCATTAATCATCTCAGTGACAGTGCTCCAATTTAACATCTTGGGGATTTCTTCCCCTTCTTCATCATTTATTTGCCAATATTTCCTTGTTATGAATATTCCCCTAGTGACTTTCCCTGGCAGTCACAGCTGTGCTGCCTACTGTGTCTACCTTGACTACAAATAACACTGATTCTTAATAAAAGCAAGCCCTTGAGATGATTCCCATGGTGAGAAGAGAAACCTTCCTGTGGACAGAGCTCCTCATGGCTTCGTCCATGTTCCTCACTCTAAACTGACCAACCTCAGCCTTTAAGCAGGTAGTTATTTTAGACAGGTGAAACCAGCTTAATTACAAACAAACAATAATTGATTGCTGATTGCCTATTATTTGAATGGTCAACAATCAACTGCTGCTTAAATACGGTCCGTAGAGGGCCCCATTGCTAGACAATAGAAGGTTTTTTCAAAGCAGCCACCAATCACAACACTGTAAATCATTAACCAATTACAGAAATCTGACCATTAAAAAGCCACAATAAGGGACTGACAAATAACAAAGTCTTTTAAAGCTATCAGAAATAATTTTGCATTATAATTACATCAATTTTGATGAAGAAAACAACATGATCTAGGTAACAGGACAGCAAGAAATAAAGCCAGAGGTAAACACATCATAAAGATACTGTGATAAAGTTATCAACTAAACCATGCTAGGCAGGAAACAGTCCCAGGTCCATCCTGTATCTATTCTGTATCCATTTCAGATAACAGCCTCCATAGCCACTAGCATTTCCTGATCATTTAAAAACTGGAAACCATGAAAGAAAACTATCTACAACCATTTGGAGGAGTAAATGAAAGTAGAACTCAACAGCTTGTATTCAGAAAGGATTTTTAAAGAAAAAAAAGGACACTTTTAAAAAAATGGCTTTCTACAACAAAAGATGTTACCTTATAGTTTCTATGGGGAAAGAATTAATTAAATGATAATGCTGCTTCAATAAATATTCCATAACTTTTCTGGAAAGCATAAATTTCTATCCTTTTTTTCTGAAGACTCCAATTGGACTATTGTTTCAAAAAAAACCCAACTTTCTTTTTAGTAAAAGCAATACAAGTCAAGCTACAATATATTAAAATGCCATTTCCTTCCCCAGAGCAAAGTGTTTACTTCAGTGATAGCAACAACACCTCGTTACCAAAAGTGCAGATTCTGTTAAGTAACGGACAAAGCAAATGGCAGCAAAGACAGAGGACTCAACTTCAATTTAACTGTCCTGTAAGGTACATAGTAATTAGCTGCAAAGCTCTGAAATCTTAGCTAGCATGTTAAGTCTGCTACATGACAGTATAATTTGACTTCTTAAAGGATTATGCAAATTACAACTCATCATTCCATTACAGGATTGAAAAAAAGTGACAGCTAATTTATACATAACACACCTTTCAAATCCCTAAGATGTGTAGCACCTGTGCAATGTATTTTGCTGAGATTTTCTTGCATATAAGTACTTGTTTATTGCAATATAAAGAAGCTTACCTAAGAGCTTTAATACAGTCATTTAAAAAAAAACTTTTAGACCACAATTTCAAAGGAATAAACATTTTTTTTTCTGTCTTGATTTCAGAG
Organism: Glaucomys volans; assembly: GCA_020662805.1. NCBI lineage: Eukaryota > Metazoa > Chordata > Mammalia > Rodentia > Sciuridae > Glaucomys > Glaucomys volans. The sequence continues at coordinate 244,303 of JAJEJO010000849.1, read as the reverse complement.
GCAAATTTTTTTGGTTGTTGTCATTTTGTTTGGTTTGGTTTGGTTTTCCCCCACTAAATTAGATAAAAATAAGGTTTCAATACAAGGATATTTTTGAATAGCTGGCAATCACAAGCACTGATGCACGAGCCAGAAGGAAGACTCACAAAAGATTTCAACATACTTCTGGTAGGTAGATTCACAGTAGATTCCGTCATATCTGTAGATTTTCCTACATTCTGATTGGTTGGGCAGAGGATGCTGGGCAGTTATTCTGTAGAGGCATCAAAAACAGATAGACATGACTAAAGATTCTCTACAGTCAACCGGAATGCAGGATAACAAGTATGTTGAAATTTAATATATTCTGCTTTTACGCTTTTGAGTTCTACACACAATTGCAATGTGTACATACATTTGAGAACATTAACTTCCACTTTTAGGAAACAGCAGTCAGAGAAAAAGCAACTTTTTTTCAGTTCTTCATCAGAACAATTTTTTTTTTTAAAATCTCAGAGTCATAAAAGTGGAAGAAAGACATATAGATCTAAAGCTTAACTCACTCTA
>JAJEJO010000849.1:138757-238757 GCA_020662805.1 Glaucomys volans | reverse complement strand
TATTAGAGATGATGATATAAAGCACTTTCAGTATCTGGAGCAAAATAAAGGGTTTTAAACCATCACAACTACTAATTCACTCATCCAACGAACATTTTCTGAGTTATCTAAGTTGATCATTGTGCAAGTGTATCAACGGGTGCTGGCTAAACCTTACAGACACGTATCTATGAAGCCCACAGATACCATTACTAACTGGAACCATAAATTATAATTTCTGTGGATCTGGAAGATCTCTAATCACAGAAAGATGGTTGCAAGATGGGCTTTGATCTACATGTTATAAGTCCTGTAAAAGGAGATTAGTGCCTTCAAAGGAGCTTAAATACCACCATCAAAAGCCTCCTTTACCAAATATGTATACACACATCATCTTTCTTCACACAAGTGCTGTGTACCTCTTGGTCAAAGAGACCACAGATGCTTGCCTGTACTGGGAACTTTCATCCAGTAAGTGTTAGAACACTATATTGTAAAACCTCTCAGTCACTGAGGGTTTTCAAGCGCTTTCTGAGATGAGTGTACTCAGCAAAGTGGGCTATTTACCACAGTGACCTCTCTTTCTCCATTAATTTTGAGTTCTGGAAAACAGTTCTGAAATGTAATGGCTAACAAAATTATGCCAGTACTACACCTGGAACGAGACAAAGGAACAAAAGACATTAAAAATGCAAGTGCTATGTGGCTTAAGGTACTGTCCTGTTCCTGGTGGTGAAAAGGTGTGGGTACAGATCACAGGCAAATGAGGATTAGGAGACTCCTCCCAAGGTCAAGGCAGCTCAGGAGCACCAAACACTGCAGGTACAATGCTGAAAAAAAAGCTGTGCCTGAAGGCACAGCCTTCTTAGGGCTCTGAAGAGAAAGGAAAAGTGATTTCCAATGTGAAATGCCTACCCTTTGTCCTCATGGGCTGTGTGGTAGTGTGCGGGTCCCTACAGTGCCAATCCACCTAGGAGCCCACATCCAAGACCCAGACTCCGACACTAAAGAATTAAGTGTGCACGCATCAGGTTAGGATGACTAGGCTTTGAGCAAAAGCAACTTATATTTGTATTAGCCTGACAGCCTTGAAAATGATCTGCACAATAGTCATGCAGTTTTTATTAATATGCTAATTTTAAAATGAAGAAACTAAGATTAAAAGCATTTAAGTCACACAACTGATAAGTGGGTAGAGCCTGGTTTTCAGCTTAGCTCTTCTGACCTCACGTCTGAGACATTTTTCTCCAAACAAACCAACTCTCTGAAAGAAATATTCTCAAAGCAAATTCAACTACAAGGATTATCTACCTGCAATGCAAACAATCATCTCTAAGTCATTCAGATTTCATAAACTTTCTTTTCATTAATACAGAGCACCCCATACAGCAAATCCCACTTGGACAGCTTTCAGAGAAACACCTCACACAAACCCATCATTTCACTGAGGAAACAGACTCAGGCAGGTAAAGAGGCACACCAGACTACACCCAGAAAAGCAGTAATAGAGCTGGAGAAAGACTCAGACACTGCTAGAATTCCAGGGAGTCTTTATGTGTTTACATTTGAAGTCACTACCACAACAAATGCAACACAAAACACAAAACCTCAGCATTCATGTTGGGAAGTTTTCCTGGTCACCTTCTATTGGGCCTGTGTAGGTTCTTCAGGATCTATTTTGAAGGGTCTGGAGACCTATATTGTTTGTATCTATCAGTGTTTTACTTTCTGCTTCTCACCTTACTTTGAGAACAATAGTGTGCAAGAAATAGATGTAAATCATTAAATGATCTGAAATGCATAAATTAAAATTCTCACCAATTCTATCCCTTGATATTAGGAGATCTGGCTAGCACTGATTTCTTTATAACTGTTGTCCTGAGTAGGGAAGGACAGCATCATGCACAATAGGAATTTAGGTTTTAGGGGATAGATGTCACATTCCAATTATCTATAGATTACAAACTAACTTTACCATTATCAGTCAACCTTGCATATGACTGAATAAATATTTTAGGCAATGAAATTGTTGGAATTATTAAAACTATTAAAGTACCAATAGAAAGATAAGTTACTTAAGAATTATTTTCACTGATAAGCACTATACCTTTTCCTACACTAATTTTAACCTTTGGCCTCCAATTTTTGCTATATACTATTGGCTCCCAATTCTCGGTCCCAAACTCAAGGCCTGTGTATTCATCCATTTACTGGACATTTCTACTTAAAGCTTCTACCTAATCTTTTAAAAATGAAACCAAACACTTTTCCTCCTTACCTGCCCTAATAACCCCTGCCAGAATTATCTCAAAGATCAGTCCCATACCTTCTCCAGGTAGCCTATCCAGAACTGGCCCTTTTTTTCCCTTGTCCTCCATTTGCAAGAAGCCACCAAGCCCTTTTGCATTTGTCCCCTACATACCATTAAAAGGTCATTTCTCTTTACAGTGCCCTACTCACAGTTTAGGTAGGCTACCTCGTCCTTTAGGTAGGTTACAACATCCTTCTCCAAGATTGTCTGATTGAGACTCACATTCCTTCACTCCTTCATTCCTTCCACTGTCAGAAATGGGCTTTCTAAAGCGAAGTCTAATGAGATCATGCTACAGTTTTCACCTAGAATGTTTCCCAGAAGCCCATGTCTTGAAGGCTCTGTTCCCACGCTGTGGTGCTTTGAGAAGCTGTGGAAATTTTAGGAGGTGGTACCTACTGGGAGGTTTTAGATCATTAGGTGATGGCACCTCAAAGGGGGTTGGAGGACCCTGGCCTCTTCCCCCCTCTCTCTCTTTTGTGTCCTGGTCATGAGGTAACCAGCTTTGTTCCACCACATGCTCCCAACAGTGATGTTCTGCCTCACCTTAGGCTCAAAAGCAATGAAGCCACTCAACCATAGACTGAAACCTCTAAATGTGAGTCAAGATAAACCTTTCTCTTTATAAGTTGATTATCTCAAGTATTTGTGAAGGTAATGAGAAGCTCACTAACACAGATCATTACCCTGAAGATTCTCCCAGAACCACAGCCAGGCATACAGGCTTGTCTTGTTCTGGCTCCTACTTACCTCCACAACTTCACCCATCCCCATTCTTCCACACCTACTGTTTTCTTATCACTACCTACAACTTACATGCCTACCTGTCCTTGAACATACTATTTTATCTCCTACTCTTACCTCCCTGATTGACTTTCATGTGCCTTTCAGGACCTACCAGGATTTTAACTTGACCGCCCACCGTTAGAAAGAAGAGCACATCTTTCAAAAGCTACAAATTGTCCTCTAGTAAAGCCACTTCTAGGTTGAGCCTTAAGACACTGGGTGTGTGTTCCTCCACACCTTTTCCTTCCCTCAGGCTGTATCAAACGAACTACACTTTAGCTTTGACCATGCAGATAAGAAAAATGATAATGGTACAGCAATAAAAGAGAAGGGCCCTTAGGATACTAAATAAACCTATGGAGTTGAGCCACCTTCAGTGGGGCCACTGACCTGGGGCTGTTAAATGAAGGACAAAAACTTCAAAGTTCTTTCAGCTACTATGTTTTATAGTCTTTTGGTTACAACCACATAGCTTTTATCTAATAATATACACCTCTCCACCTTTCCTCACTGCTACTCTAAAAACTAGTTTCTTCTCTGAAGTCTTTCTGAGATTCCATGGTACATCTACCCCTCTTTCAAGTCACCACAGTCTTCTGTTCTATTACAGCCCTCCTCACAGTGCATTTTAACCTTCTGTTTACCCACCACCACCTCCCTCAAAGAACTAATGCTTAGAATTCTGAAGGCAGGAATTCATCATATGCTGTCTTGCACAATGCTTGGCACAAGTGTGTGACTTAATAATTCTAAAAGAATAAATCAAATTGGAAACCACAGAAAATCCCCCAAATTGATTAAATGTAAATAAGAGTTGTTGCTGTACAAATCCATCAGCTCACACTCAACAGCAATCCTGCTGCATTATACACTAGAAGAAATGTTCAGGTGTTCCAAGGGGTATGGCCTTTCTAATAGAAATAGAAGTAAAATATAATGGTTATATATGTAGTTCAAATACATAAGGGTAAGGAAGGCTGAAAAATAACTGCAACTGTGTGGAGAAAAGAAATGACGAAAACGACCTTTGATAAATCACCTTAAATATTAAAACATTCTTTTAAGTTATTTTAGGTTGATCATTTTGTTATTAAAATTAATATGATTATTCATGGCAATGGATTATAGAAGCTTTGGCCTCCTCCACAATCGATTATCTTTTAAATCTTTTAAAGAAATGGCAAAAATAAGTAATATAAATGTTGCTTCTGTCTGACCCCTGTCATGGATGCTAATGACGTTAATATTGGTTTGATACAACTACTATACTGAATTTCACTGTCTATAAAATATTGCATTAAATTCAAACAAAAGAAACATGTTTGCAGCTGTACAAAAGAAAGGAATTATATTTAAGAAAATGTAGAATATATTATTAGATATTTCTTTGGATATGTAAATATTTTCATTTGATTATTTTTTGTCTCCTAGACAAATATTTGGGGAATTTTTAAAATTTCCATCAGCCTATTTTACAGTAACAACATATTTTTAAATTTGAATTGCTCTGAGATTATAAGCTAGAATTGGGCCTTTAAAAATAGTTTATGTTTAATGATCATGTACTGTATTAAGTGCTTTTTTTCCCCCGTCCTCAAACTCCAGTAGGAGTTAATAGCATTTGTCATGTTGCTCTTTCTGTTTCAGGAAGAGAAGTAAACAGGTAAAATCACAAGTAATCTTGACACATGTATTCTATTCATTATAACAATTAAATTTACAGAGTTAGGCAAATGCTCTAGAGAATCTGCTTCCTCAAGTTTGATTTGGGTTGAAGCCAAAACATTTCAGCTTTGGTACTCAGGAGTATTATTTAGAAGATAAATTGCCTGATATCAGATTTTGGAAAAGGTAGAATTACCATCCAGTCTTGTTACACAACAATTCATTGGAGGGAACATACCCTGTATTATTCAGTTTTGCTTATCATAAAAAAGGATTACTACTAAGGAGAATTTAATTGGAATAAAATATCACTGAATTATAGTTTAGTGTAGCATTTCAATAATAAATAGACCACCTCCTTCTCCCTAGGGGGAAAAAAATGTGTTTTATTTTGAGGTTTTACTCCACCACTGGTATGTAATATATATTTAGAAATGTGTTCTTATCATAAATCTTTTAACACTAAAGTAGACTGTACCAACTAATAGGAGAGCTTCAGTATTGATCTTCCACTTCTTTTGAATGACAAAAACGGTTTCAACTTTCAGTGTGGCAATTTCTCAAAAATAAATTTGAGTGGAGGAGATTACATTCAACTAAAACCACATTATGAAGCAGCAGCAGCAAGGTAATATAAAGTACTTTTCTTGGGTATATTTGAGATCTGTACATATTTTCAGTTTCTTTCAAGGTCTTGATTCAACAAGATTTATTAGCACTGTCTTCTTTAAAGGCAAAAAATGGCTCTGTGTAAAAGTTTGTATTTTTGTCTCTACAACTCACATTCCTACACTCAAATGTCTGAAAATAACCACTATGAATAAAAGGCTTTTTTTTTAACTTGGTTAAGTTAAATTACCACTGAATGATAGCCAGGATTTACTCTTTTTGTAGACAAACTCATAATAGGAATAGTAGGTCTTCAAATTGGGACATTAAAACTGAAATGCTGAAAGTGTGATCAAGGATAAGACTAATGCAGAGGCTAAGTGCACAGTGGTGACGTGAAGTTGCACGTTGAGAGTGAAAACACTAATGTGTTTAATTAAACAGGAAGAGGTAAAAACAAGAAAAATGTCTCCATTGTGTTGATAATTTGGCAAAGGTTTTGTTTTGGCAGATCTTTCTGTATCAACTTGAATAAATAGATCTATCTTAATAAAAATTTCACAAAATTACCTACAAATGTCTTACACATAGCCTAGTAAACTGGGAAGTCCTCGCTGAACTGTGTGCGCCTCTCATCCTGGAGCATGTCCACACCCCCACACATGCTCCTAAACAGAGGGGTCAACACTAGAATACAAACACCCATTTCCTCACTGCTCTTTTCCTCACCATGTGTGATTTCCAGTTCCTGTCCTTACACAAACCTCTAGTCAGAATATTCCCACATGTGCAACAAGGAAGTCTTAGTACATCAGGAAATGTTCTACATGGAGAAATCAAGAGAAGCTTCCCTAATCAAAAGTTTCCCAGGACACAGGGACCAAACTTAAAGTGCCTCTAAAATATGTGCAAATATATGAGGATAGGATCTATCTTTGGCATCCAGCTGTAGGTATATTGGTATTTTCCATTTACCTTTAGAAGGCATTTTTCATATGCCAACAAAAGAAAATGTAACATCTGGGAAAAGATGTTTGTTAGTCTTCCAATATTCTAATTGAATGATTCACACTATACCCTACTGTGAAGAAATTATCATCATCACAAGACACTGGGTCATAGAAAAACCTTAATCCTGAGATAACTATATGTCACTACATTCAAAAGCATTTCCCTTCATTCACCACTGGTGTATTGAAGTATATATGCTCATAAATTTATGAACATAATTTATTTTGTAAATAACTGGGAATTGTTCTGAAGAAGCACATTATTTTCATTAAATGGATAAAATAATAAACAAATCATTAGAGACTGTTAATACATATTACATTTTAAAGACATTATTTGAGCAACAGAAAAGAATCTATGGTAGCAAATACTTATATTTCAAGTTCTGATATTCATAAAAGATCTTCACCGCCACTTCCACCCCAGTGAGCTCTGGACTCATGTGCAGCTGACTCCTTCTAGTTTTAGTTCTGCCACTGACTACCACTGCAGCCTGGACAAACTCACTTACTTATTCTGTGTCTTAGTTTCTGAAATCAGGAACAGTAACAAGCCCTCACTGCCTGACAGGGTCATTAAGAAGGTCAGATGCTTGGGAAAAGAAATCACTGGAAAATGTACATTCTGTGCAAATGTGAAGGGTGATTATTAGTGTTATAATTACCTAGCTCTGCAACTAGAAAAGATGTTAAAGATAATCTCATTCACTAACCACACTTTAGAAGAGTGAGAACCAAAGTGAGGCGAGGTTAGAAGACTTAGGTACAGCCACATACTCATTGGAGAAAGGTTGGATTAAGAACATGGATCCAATCTTCCTTCCTTCCTTGATTCCACACAACTTATGGAATGAAGTAATAAACCAAGTAATAGATGTATCAATTCCTCCCACACTTGGATGTGTGTGTGTGATGTTAAAGTATCATTGGTGACAGGATTGCCATTCTATAGATCATTTTATAGAGTATATGAGCCCTTCCTTATTAAAAAAAATTTAATTTCAGTAACACTAACCAAATGCACATTAGAATGACTCATTACATATGTGATTGCTTTTCAAAGCATCACAAAAAGCTGTCGTGATCCTCATTGCATACCAAGACATTTGGAAAAATTCCACACCTACCCAGAATTTCTGTCATCCCTTTGATTTCTAGTCTGACAAAGTAAAGCAATCCAGCTAATTACACACTTTCTTAAAATACATAAAATTGTCTATTAGTTCTTGAAAACAATAAGTTTATCCATTCAATAGCTTCCTGAAAATGACTAAAATGCCATCGTAAGATTCTTCTATTTCCCCCAATTCAGTTATAGAGTGATCAAAATGAGGAATACCCCTGTGGGTTACCAACACTTCTAGTAAGTCACAATCCTAACAGCCAAACCCTGGAATCTTACTAATAAATCTACTTTAGTTAAAAAAAAAAATTGTCAAATAGTCCTTATAATAGACCTCATAATGTAATACTTAAAAATGTTTCCATAAGAAAATAATAAAGGGCTGAAGATATAGTCAGTTGGTAGAGTGCTTCCCTCACATGAAAAAAATCCAGGGTTCAAAACCCAAAAAAAAAAAAAAAAAAAAAAAAAAAAAAAAAAAAAGGAAAACAATAACGCATCAAAGAAAAAAGTTTAATAGCTCACCAAACACAATTCTACTAAGGAAATGGCTGAAATATTTAAATATAACATGCGGTTCTTTCCCCTTCTCCAGCAATCTAAACTTAGGCAGAGAAATTTTAAAGCCTGATTCCCAGGCCCCAGGCCCCTGCACACAGCCTGCACATGTACTGTGCCTGCTATTGAAAGTGTTTAATAATAGAGGAGCTTGCACTTTCATGTAATTCATAATTAGAAGACGACTACAACTGCATTATTTAAAATCAAGCCTTTGTTATCAGCACCAGTTTTAGACAGAAGCTGAGAATCATTTGTGAGCTGTGGCAGACCCAGACTGTTCAAAGCAATTGCTGTTCAGCATGAAAGCTGCAATGGAGGTCACGAAACAGGTCAGGAGGAAAGATAGTGTATCGATTTCACACCAGGAATAGAGGCAAAGCGAGGGCCCACTGTTGCTGCATGTGATGTATTTCACTTCAGTTTAAGGCACATTTCATTCCAGTCCAAGAGGGGGTGGGGAGCAAAGGGCAGTAGATTTCACACTGAATCATGATGAATTCTGGACTTGTGGATTCCAGTAAATATCTCCTTCCTGGCATTAAGTATTTCTGTAGCAGAGTGAACATAATGGAAATTAGGCCTCTACTGGTAGTAAGCGTGTACCTTAAAAAAAGGTAACCATGTGGTAGGAAGTCTACTTCTTCCACTGATTAAAATGCAAAAAAAGTAGACATAAAATGTATGCAAGTGATCAGCTCTACAGAATGACTTCACAATAAGCATCATTTATTCAGTCAGAATGACACTGCAGATCACTCAAAGAAGTCAATTAACAGAAACAAACCTCTGAAAAAAAATATTCTTGGGCATGGCCTCATGAGTAAATCTTTGATGTCACGCACAGAATATTGATGGCATCCAAATATGTCATTTTGTGTTCCCACATTGCACATGGTGTTTTCTTTCTCCTCATCTTCGAAAAGCCATTCATACTCAGTAAGATCAAAGAACCAATTGATACCAAACTTCATCCTGGCTGAAGCTGTCCTAAGACAACCAGTAAATGATAACATTTGTTTCCAATAAATGCCTTTAATTTACACCATTTACTTTGTACCATGCCTTGTATGACCTTCAGCATTTTTTTTAACCTTCAAATTTTAGATCAGTTGGATGAGGTAAGGAAAATGAAATAGCTGATTGTATGTTTATAATTCTAAACAATTGGCAAAGGGAGCAGCCTTGCTCTCTGTCCTTCCGTTGGATAAAAATTATTTTCCAGGGTACACATTCAATATACAGTCAAGATAATCCCAGATGCTACCCAACTATCATGGAAAATAAATTGCTTTTTAATGATAATAGAATTATCCCTTTTAAATAATACTAATTTCATCACACAAAGTACACACACGCACATGCCCACACACACATACACATTTCTGAATTCCTGTTTTTTCCTATTTAAAAACATAAATATTTTCTCTTTCCTAAAAACCAAGATTATATTAGAAATAGCAGAGGAACATCCTCTTAAATTATTCATATCATTTCTCCACGTTATCATTATTTGTGTTAAACTGATCCCAGGCATCCACGGAGGCCTTTCCATTGCTCCTTCTTCCTGCACAACTCTTGTTATTTTTCAGTGAAGACATAAAGAGAAGTCACAGAAACTAGGGGATGGCAACTGAAGTATGTATCTTAATAGATTTTTAAAAATCATCTCACTCATTCCTAAGACTCCTTCCCTAAATGGAGAGGAGGTGGGACTGAAAGAATTGGCACATTTCCTTTTTATCCTATAATGGAAAACTACAAAGGCTCAGATAGAAAGAAATATTCAAATAAAGAAGCAGCAGCAAGGCTGGGGTTGTGGCTCACTGGTAGAGCACTTGCCTAGCACGTGTGAGGCCCTGGGTTCAATCCTCAGCACCTCATAAAAATAAATGAGTAAAATAAAGGTATTGTGTTCATGGACAACTAAAATTTTTTAAAAAGGAAAAAAAAAAAAAAAAGAAGCAGTAGACTTTTTCCCACACAAATGAAGCTGACAAAAAAAGAAACTACACAGGGATAGGGAACGTTAAATGGAAACCAAGTGACAAGAAACTGCCTCTAATTTTAAGTTCCTCTAACTTCAAATCCAAAGATCAAGTCCCAAATCTACAGGAATTTATACAGATAATCAAGCCACACAGACATTTAGGAGGATATATTCCTATAGGGGATATATTCCTATAACTAATATAGGAAAACAACTGAGAGAGTAGTACAGAAATTTCCTATTGAGTTATTTATGAAATTTGGATGACATTCTCTCTTTGAATGGTTCTAAGTTATCCACCCAACTTCCCTAAGTTTCATGGAATTTTCTGGAAATATATTTGTTTGAAAATCTTTAATGCAGTAGGACCCATTTCTCAAACAACTATTTTGACTCAGACAGCACTTTTGAAAAGTTTGGCAAAGTCCCAGCTACCTATCTTAATACAATATGAATTCAGAAAAAAAATAAGTGATGTTTCGATATATATTAGAATTCACACATATGTTAACACTTTTTAAAACCTAATTGAGGTATTTGGTTCTCATCCTCACTCCTGAGATAATAATTCTTAGTTTCTGTTTTTATAGTCTCCCCACTTTGTACAAGTGACTCTCCATGCTTAAAAGCAAGAAATATGGTATGTACAGGCATTCTTTTTCTAAATTTGTTCTAATTAGTTATACCTGACAGTAGAATGCATTTTGACCCATCATACATAAATGGAGTGTAACTTCTCATTCTTCTGGTTGTACATGATGTAGAGTCATGCAGGTCGTGTAATCATATATGTACATAGGGTGATAATGTCTGATTCATTCCACTCTCCTTTGTATCCCCATAAACCCTTCCCTCCCATCATTCCCCTCTGTCTAATCCAAATAACCTCTATTCTTCCCTAGTATCCACATATTAGAGAGAACATTTGGCCTTTGGTTCTTTGGGATTGGATTATTTCGCTGATCATGATATTCTCTAGTTCAATCCATTTATGGGCAAATGCCATAATTTCATTCTTCTTTAAGGCTGAGTAATATTCTTTTGTGTATATATACAACAATTTCTTTATGCATTCATCTTTTGAAGGCACCTCAGTTGGTTCCATATTTTAGCTATTGTGAGTTGAGCCACTATAAACATTGATGAGGCTGTGTCATTGTAGCATGCTAATTTTAAGTCCTTTGGGTATAAACCAAGGAGTGGGGTAGGTGGGTCAAATGGTAGTTCTATTTCAAGTTTTCTGAGGATTCTCCATACTGATTTCCATAGTGGTTGCACCAATTTGCAGTCCCACCAGCAACATATAAGTTCTACCAGTACATATAAGTGTATGTACAGGCATTCTAAGCAAAAGCATAGCCGTTCAATTTCCATACAAAAAAGTTAAAGTCTAAAAAGAGCATGCTAAGTTAGAAGTGTAGCTTCAAATTGAATCCCTAGTTTATAAGCTGACTTTGGCTTTTCTGCAGTGTGACATTATGATGCCTTGAAAAGATTCCAAGATTTGTGTGCAAGTAGATCTTTGATGGGTCTAAAGCAAACAAGTCCATAGTGTTTTCCTGTGTAATTTGTTCAACTCAGATACCTAAAATCATCTATCTTTCAGCACCCTTCAAAGAATCTCTTCTGGTTTATCAGTAATGATAAACTGATTCATTCATTCATCCCTTCCTTCCTTTCTCCTTCTCTCCCCTCTTTCCTGTTTTTAATCTGGAAATAGGCAAAATAATTTCCTTCCATGCTATATAACTATTAACCCTAGAGGTAAATGTCCTATACAGAGAGCTTTATTTCACTTGATAAATCCTCAAGTAACTTTTAAGAAAATCTTCTGCTTGAAGTGTGATTTGCCACAGTAGTAAATGTGATGCTGTACTACATTGTCTCCCTGGAAAACTTCTGGAGTTCAGAAATTGTGCTGCCTTCACTGCCCCATCATCTTTTACCCTTATGTTCCCTTTAGGTATACAGTGCCCTCTTTTTGGCCAAGGATCTTACTAGTAGCACCTATAAAACCCAAGCAGTGATGTCCCTTCTTCACTGGTGGATCTCCTCCAGCACCTTGATCAATGTTCACCTGCTCTTATCAAGCTACCAGCAATTATTATATATACTAATAATACACTTCTTCCTCTTCAAGAGAACTGGCCAGAACTCACGGGCCATAGGCTCCCTAACATCACTAAGGCCACTACTAGAAATTTAAGTAAGGATACAACACCCTGCCACACCCCCACCCCAGAATTCTGACACCTCTGCTTTCAGAGATCTTTTCCTTAGAAACACACTTGAGAAAAAGCAAAGAATATTGCTATGGTATAGCACAAGAATCTCTATGCCCAGCTATTAAGGCTATAGGTTGTATACAGATTTTTTAAAGGGTGTGGCTTCCAGGGTAATTTAAAAATGACTTAGGAAAATACAAGGCAATTTTGCTTTTGTCTGTGAGAGCCCTACATCCACCAGAAAATGACTAGGAACTTAGTATACTAGGAACTTCCATTTGGTAAAAGGTCCCTATACCACACTCTCTATACCCAGGAGTGTGGGGAAGCTGCTGAGGGAAAACATACATGGTGCAAAGAGAAAAGCTAGCGTCAATAAACAATCTGTCTATCCCCAAAACCCCATCAGTAGCACAGACAATTCCAAAATAACCCTTGGCAATCTTTTTTGCAAAGTAATTGGGTAATACTGCACCAAATGATAAAAAGCATTTCAAGTTTCTCCTTAATGTCTGTTATCAATTTTCAAAGTACTGAATGACCAGAAAAAAAATGAAAACTAGTTATGAAATAAACAACAAATATTTACTGAGCAGGAACTGTAAGGCACTTTTCTGGAATTTCATGGGATTTGAAGATGCATAAGACTAAGCTTACAATTTAGTTGGGGAGATCAGACGTGCAATAATACAACACAAAAATACTTGAAATGTAAGAAAACACCAGCAAGTATTTCCATCTCAGGGTGTGAGTCTTTTACTCTCCAAAGGCAAGTCCTAGCCCCATCAAAATAGACAAAAATCTCCCTCCAGGTAATAACCCAAGATAAAAACAAATCAAAGGATTGCTGTCAATTTGAAAATGCCCTCTAAAAGGTCCTTGATTTTTGTTTGCCCATTAGGTGAATATTATGTATGCATTAAATGGATCTTTTGCCAGCCTTCATTTACATGCAAAATTCACTAAATACATTCAGAAAATAAGATCAACTTTTTAAATGATGCCCTTTCATTAGGTGTCTGCAAAATATCAAAATAAGTGATCAGTTCAGTCACTAAGTAAAAGAATTTCATCAGATCAATGTGACTGGCATTAAACATAGCAACCAGTCTAACAGATATTTTTTTGCTATGAAATTCACTTCTTAAAAACTAACAAGATGAACTTAAAAGACAATAATGTTGTCTAAATGAAAATTTTCCAAAGAACTAGGATTGCTGAGCTAGGTTCAGAGACAATGATAGTCTGTTACTAGTCTATGACCTCCCTGATGAATCATCATCCTCTTCTTGACTCAGTTTTCTTTCCCTCTGAGACCCTAAGTAAGATGCTCTCTGGGGGCTCTATAATCTGCAGTTGCATCAAGAAAGGAACATCCAGGTTACCAAATTAAATACAACTTTTTTAGTATTCACAGTAAAAAATGTTCTTTCAAAATACTCATACTAAGTCCTACACTGCTTTTTCTTCATTAAAATATATGTGTGTATATGTGCATATATATACATATGTAGTCTGTATAATGTATAAATGTAAATAGATTTATATTATATCTACCTAAAGTAACTATTAAATTTATAAATTCTAACTTTGAAGTATATTTCCTTATATAACCAAGACCAAATTCATTCTTATTTTCCAACTGAGTATGTAGCAAGTATACCAAACTATAGATTAAGTTATTCACATTTTATTAGAATGAACATAAGACTCAAGATTTTATTTATAATATTTTATAACTTGTTTGCAATATTTTAAGATAAAATAGTTTTATAATTCTAGACTGCTAATCCTACCTTATAAATACTAGATAATTGAACTGTTGATTTCATGTAATGCATATCTGCACATCTAAATTTTGTAATAACACCCATAAAATGAAAATAAATAATCAAGAAATAAACATTAATTCCCCCAATAAACAGCCCTGCATTCAAGTTAGAAGAAAAATCTCCATAAATTCATAAAAGTATGGCTTATTCAAAAACACTATTTTTACTTATTCTCAGAAGTTTTTTAACTTGTATAACTGTCATCACTTCAATTTACAATTAATTATTTTTGAAATATTCTTTTCAAATAAGGTCTCTAAAAACATCATTAAATAAATATAGTTGAACCTGATGTATACATCAGGTTCAAAGGTTAATGGTCTGTGAACAATTGTGCCTATAACAACAATTTTGTTCTTAACAATTAACTGCATGTTCTTAACATATCAAAAGAATATTAACACACCAACTCTAAGGACAAAAGAGTGATCATAAGCAAAGCTTGACACTTAGCCAATGTCAGAATGTGATCGAGAGGTAACTGGTATAGCTGTGGACTGTAAATATGGAAGGAATCATTATTATGTGATGTATGATAGCTCTTGGTAAGCGAGAGTGGTCATCAGTTAAACAAATGAACCATTGGGCAGAGAATAGATGTGACACTCTGGGCATGATCTTCTAATTTTCTGATAGGCAATGGACATTAACTGGTTCACAGATTTTAACGAGGACATACACAACATGTAGTACATATTCATGTACAAACAGGTCTATACATTTATCTGAGCGAAATGAAGATATTAATATATCAAAACTGAAGATTAATTTTTCTTCTTTTCATCAAAATTTTTTGAAATGGACATGTTTCTGTCTACCTAAAGAGAAGGGGCCAAAACACTGCTTAAGCATTCCTATTTTTTTAACAGTCTATGTTAGATATCTAGATGATATTACAAATAAGCTGAAACCACCTTTGGATCATGAATGAAACAAATTATAATTACAGTCTGAATTTAGTACCAGTGAAAACTCTGACTTAGAATGCCTCCTATATCTATAATATAAGCTCACAAGATCAAATTGAAACTTCTTCAAGTTTGCTTTTGTTTAGGGTCCCCTGCAAGCAGACCATAAGATAAAGATTTGAGTTCAAATAATTCATTGGAAGTTAAGAAAACTCTGAAAAGATGATGGGGATGTGACACAGGGAAAAGGAAACAGTCAATAAGGATATGCAGTCAGTACTACCACTGTGGACCACTGGAGTCTAATTCCACCAAGGAAATAAGGGAGCCACTGTAAATCCCACCTGAGGATAACTCCATTCAAAGGGCAAAGAAGCTAGTGCACTTATAACCCATCATAAGTTGTCATACCATTTGGGGACTAAGTTAATTCCCTGGCAGGGGTTTCAGCAGCCAGAGAAAGCCCCAGAGCAAGAATGCTAGCAATTGGAAGTCAAGTTGTGGTCACTAATCACATAAACTATGGTGTTCTGAGGCACTCAAAGCTCTACAAAGAAATAACCCATGGGTGTGCTGCCACCCTCATGGATGCTTTCGTTTCCTTTTGCTTTGACTATTGCAAGTACCTTCTAACTGGTCTTCTCACACAGCTACTCTCTCCATTTCAATCTCTTCTATGCATCACTGCCAATTAATCTTCCCAAAAGATGGTTCCAATCTGTCATTGCCTTGCTCAGAACCTTCCAATGGTTCTCCTTTATCTGCAGAACTAAGTCAAAATGTTTCAGTCTGGTTCTTTCTGCCCATACCATATATTCTCCTTTTGCTTTTACCTTGTTTTCTGGTCACTGTGAGCTGTCACTTGAACACACTTCCATCCTTGATTACCTCTTACTCTTCACCTGGGACATCTAGACTTTATCATAGTTTATTTCAAAGGGCTCCTATGCTTGTGTAAGGAGATGAGTCTTCTTCCTGCGGGCTTTCCTTACATGTGCCCTTTTCTGTACTGACCCAGCATCTGATTTCCTTCTCCACTTTCTCATTCACTGGTTAGGACTATGTCTATTTGTATATAGTAATTATCTTTACTCTTCTACATTCTCATCTCTGTGAGATCAAGCTCTTAGTTTTAATCCCCATGTTATCACTATAACTAAAACAATTTGGAGCACATAATAGATACTTGAAAATCAATTGGTGAGTTGAAACAATGACTGCAGGAAGGTACCATGTATCATAAAAAGAGAACTGAACTTGGAGCCTGGACACCTAAACTGCAGTCACAGCTAAGAGAATGACATTGGCATTCACTTAACCATTCAGTGTCTCAGTCGCCTCACCTATAAAACTGAATAATAAACTGCCCTTTGCTGCACATTCACATAACTTGAAATCAAATAAATTAGCACCCATGAAGCAACTTTGAAATTTTCAGTGACAGAACATCACAGGTTATTTGTTTTATGACAGTGAGGTCCTGTCCTTCAGGTGATGACAAAGATGACATCAATTCACTGCAGAAATGCTATGAGTAATTTTGCCAGTAATTGTCCTGAATATGCTTTCTAAATTTTGGCTCTCATTAAAAATTAATGCCTGTACATATAAGTTGACTAGCTAGGGAGAAGTATCAGCATTTGAATTCAGTTTAGAACAGGATAAATTAGCCTCCTGTAGAGATTGAATAAAGGATCCTGACCTCATTAACAGCAGGCTTTAAGGCAACAGAGTCAAATAGGTGTGTGTGTATGTGTATGTATTCAATAAACAAAAATGTCTACTGAAACAAGAAATTTACAAGGCTCTCCTACTTGTCTATAGTACAAACAGATAATTTGCAAAGCCTATGCTTATATACATGTATAGATAAAATACATGCATGTCCTCATCCCCATCTTTCCTAAATGATACACCTTGACTTTACAGTATTCTCATACTCTGGCATTGACACACCCTTTAAATATTACTAAAAGGCTGCCTTTCTACAGTGTATTAAGCAGCTGCTTGCATATGAGTATCTTGTTGTCCAGAGTGACAGCTGTATTTTCGCCTGTTTTGACATTGAGTCTGATCTGGGTGAATAGCTCATATCCATTAAAGTGCTATTACAACACTGAATGACTGCCAGAATACTTCCTGATCAATTTTAAAAGCCAGCTAGCTGTCATCATCTAATCGCAACAGCAAAAAACAAATCTTTGGGGAATAAAATGAGATTTTGAAACATTTTTAAAGCAGTATATTAAATATAATCCCTAAAAACTATTTGAATAAGAATTATAAGCCACAGAAATGGGAAGGTGGAAATAATATTTTCTGCACTTTGAAAACCCTTACACTTGCATATTGGCAGGCAATCTCAAATACTCCTTAAATTTACCATTTCAGCAATCACCGAGTTTGAACTCCTGCCATTACATAACTTAATAAAGCAGCACTGAAAACAATCACCACAGAGTGCGATTGTGCTCACCATCAAATTTAGTTCTATAAAATTTAAGACTGTATTCAATCATCTTTCTGTCTTTGCTTCAATGGTTGAAATCCAAGTACTCAGGTTTACTCTTAACTTTCCTCAACAGGCAGACAACATGCATATTTTTAAAGTTACAATGCTGGCGTTTTAGATTTGCATCCATTTAGCACTGCCATAGGGAGAAGGAACTCTCTGAAACAGTGAAGACCACTTGATCAACAATTTAATTGGGGAAGTCAGATTCAAAGTTGTAATCCTGCCATCATTATACCAACAATATCAACAAGTACACAATGTATAAATTGGCATAATCGATATGGAGGACATATTTGAAGTATGTAGTCTGCCTATATAATGAATCCTCTGGGATGTTTTTCTCAATGGGTAGTTCTTCACATCTTGGTTTTGGTCTTCAATGTTTCCATATGGCTATTATGTCAGTAATACGTCAGTGGAATGAGCTGCCTCAGTTGCAGACCTGAAAAGATCCAATTTCATGACATCAGGAGGTTCAGTGATCATCTTGTGCCACAATGTCAGAAAATCTGAATAAAAATCTAGAAATGCTAACTTCCGTACTTATATTTGATAATATGACAAGTAGTGATCAATATAGTTTAAAAACCCTTCAGAATATGAGTCTCTTTAATAAAAACAGAGCCATTAAGGAAAAACTGAGCTGATAAAAAAAAAAAATCACTTTCGTTTCTGGAGATTCAAGAGCTCTTCTAAGAGACTGGAACCTCTGCTACAAAGAGTCTTCTCGATGTTATTAGATGATCCCTTTCACTTTTGATCAAAGTTTCCCTTCATTTTGACTTTAAAAGACTTTTTTTCACTTTTTGATCCATTTTTAAATATTAAAATTGATGTTATTCTAAGAAACTGACTCATCTTACTTCCTCACTTATAGTCAATGCACATTGCATATCAGGGAGTCCCAGGCAACTCTGCGGGCACAAGAGCCTCGCCAATGCTGCTGATGAACTCACTTCTGTCCCTTTGCTCCTCTGGTCCCCTTGGTCTGGCCCCTCCATGCAGCTCGTATTTCTCCCACCACTCCAGGCTCTTCTTCTGCTCTGCCTTTGCACATGCTGTGCTCCATGGTCAACCCACCTTCTGATCACTTCCACCTAATCCAACTCCTGCTCTTTTTTTCTTTTTCTTAATGTATAGGCATGTATGTATTTATTTTATTAAACTCTTTATATTAATAATTTTAGGTTTATGGAAAAGTTGCAGAGATGTAAGAATGCACTTCAAATTGCTCTAGTGATAGTCACTTAGACTTTAACATTTTGTTTCTTGTGGGATTTTTTATGTTATCAAATTGATTTTTAATTGGTGCATAATATTCAAATTGAGCAAATTATGTTATGTGCATGTACAAATACACCACAATGAAACCCACAATTTTGTATAATTATTAAACTCCTACTCTTTCTTTAGAATACCTCCCCTATCACCTCTTCTGAGACGTCTTCTTTGATTTTCCCAGGGAAATGTATGTTTCTGTCTTGTACCTGTCACTCAGGCCAAGAAGTATGCATGACTATTTCACTTATTTATCTATCTGCCTTTGTTTACTGACATAGACACTGGTTCTGTTGGGAATAAAATAAACTCCACAAATAAATCCCAAATAACAGAAATTATCTGACAAAGAGAACCCAGAATGAAAAGAAAAAAGTAGCACCAGAATGGCGTCTCTAACGCTAGGTTCACGTCTGTGTTTAGTTTATATAACCTTCTCTCGCTTGTTCTTTTTTTTATTGTATTATTCCCACCAATAGGCAAGTTTTTCCCTTGTAAAGCAGAATTATCAAAATCTGTCATTGTTTAAGAACAGGAAATAGCTGAGGTTTAGTCACAAAATAGGACACAAAAATGACAAGATAGAAAAGTAAATGAATTTGAGAATGAACTGCAGAAAATAACTTTTTTCAAATTTGTATGTTATTTTTTAAGGTAAAAGCTCATATTTATGAGGTATAAATGTATTTTGCCACTTAGAGGCAAAGACTAAGTGTTCAAAAAATGAAGAGTAAATAACATTCACTATAGAAACTAAAGTGTAAGCTATGTGGGGGGATGAGACACTGTTAACCCCCAAGAAACTTAAGTTCATAAAAACAAAGTGACAGTTTATGTGTGACTGTGTGTTGAGTGACAGCAGATAACAAAACAAGGGATTGAAAACTCTCTGCCATATATGTTTTTTTTTCTTTCTTTCTTGAATTTGAAGATACTCTGAACAGAGCATCACGTGGTACATAAAAGAAGATACCGGAAAAGGTTGTAACTGAGGTCAGCTATTTGTGCCAATCCCCATTTCCTTTATATCTAGTCCATTACTCTCAGCACAAGTTACTTCAGCCTCCCCACATACTGCTAAAAATATGCATATTGCTTCTGGGAGATCTACTGCCCCTTGTAAATTCACATATTAAAGGGTAGCCTAGAAAGGAAAGGAATCTGTAATAGAGCCATTTATAGCCAAGCACTAAATCATATAATACAGAAAACAAATGTAGATGACTTGGAGGGTGGGGGCAAATATATTACCTCTCCTCAATGAACATTCATAAAATAAAATGGGATCTCCAAGCTGCCAAAATTAAGTGGAGCTGGCTACAAAAATATCAAAGACAGAGGGGGAGGGAAAAAGGATAGGGAAGTGGAAGAGGAAGGGAAGAAGGGAGAAGCAGAGAAAGATTAGCTCAATCTGAGTTAAGTAGTTAACCAGGTATTAAGCAAATCAGCATTGTGTAAGTGAAATTCCTAACAATTTTGAGATTCATCATATCAACACATCTCCAGAGAGAGAGAAAGCTTAAAAAAAAATGGAAAATCAGGATGAAAAATGAATAGACTGTAGCTTTTCCAGCTTTCCCAATGATTCCTATTTCTCCTGACTCAGTGCCCAAACACGTCTTTCTCTGAACTGCCTTGCTATTTTGCCAAAAGAGAAAACTTATTTTCCATCTATGTAAACTCCTAGAAGAGGAGGGAGCAGGAAGACTACTCAATTCAGCCCAAGAAAAATAGAGCCCTTGTTCATATCTCCAAGTATCTGGCAGTGACCCAGTCCCCTGCCAACGTTGGTGGTCCAGGCTGCAGGCTATGATCTGACCCAGGAATTAGAAGCGTTTTGCTAACCTCCCTTCACTGGGTCAGCTGGAGAAAATGATACACTTACTGGGCAGGAAGGAAGGGCATGAGCACATCACATTTAACACCACCCCTTTCCCAGAGCTGGCAGGTCGTAGAGTCCCTGGAATTTAGCTACAAAGGATTAAGCTTTACTAGATTCTGTAATAAGAGAACAACTTCAAAGGTACAGAGGGGAAAGGAGAAAGGGAAGGACAGGGAAAGGACAGGAACTGAATTCTGCATTCAAGAAGCCAAATCTATTTTTATTTATATGCAATGTTAATTTAAAAGAATCCAGAAGGCACAATGGAGACCAGCAATACATTTAAACTAGCTGTCGGATGGAGCAGTATGGCACAGCTAAGAGGAGGACTGTAGAAGGAGTGAACAAATTGGAAGCCAGAATATAAAGGACAATAAATCCATTATGAGGAAGAACTAAAATGAGGACAGCAAAGATGACAGATTTTGAATTTCTCCCTAACTCTCCACAAAATGTAAAAAAAAAAAAAAAACCCAGCAAGGAGAGTACCATAAACAAAGGTGGAAATCATTGTCCCATTGTTGGTTAGCAGGATCCATTTACATACAAGTGACTTTCTGTCCAAATGATTCACATGGGCAGATGTTGTCAACATCTACTGTGGGTCTGAAACTGTGGTAAAGACTACAAATACAATGAAAAGCCACGGTCTTCCTGCCCTCAGAAAGCTTATATTCTACAGAAAAAGGACAGTTGATAAATTTGTAATTACAGTTAAGCAAAATAAGAGGCACAAAGACAGATCATAACCAAATTTGAGGTAACTGAGGAGATCAACATCTAGGCTGAGACCTGAATAGGAGCCACCCAGATCACTGATAGGGAGGCAATCCTGTGTTTGCATTGAACTATAGTCATCTGATAGAAACAAATTATTGAATTTAATGTATATATCTTATTGCTATTCCTAATATCAACATGGGATCTGCAATCTTGCTCATTATTGAGTAGGCAAGAGAAGACCCCAGGCTGATAATATCAGAGAAAGCCTTCAGTGAGGAAAGAGCAATGGGGGCTAAGAGAGCTTATTTAAAGAATCAAATTCCAAATACCTTTTTTCCATTTCCCTATGTAACCTACCTGGAAGCTCGCATGGAGTTTAAAATAATTCAATGCCTGACCTGGCAGACTTCCTCTGACCATTTTTTCCTAAAGTGACACCATACAGTTAATGCCTGGATTTTATCTATATTTGGAAGTAGGGGAGGTTAGGCAGAAAGAACTAGCATTTATTGATCATCAACTGTGTGCTTCATGCCTGGCATATTACATGCATTATAAAATGTTCAATTCTTGGAACAACCCCAACAAGGAACAAGGAACATCCTGATACTCCATTTTTAGATGAGGACACAAGACTCAGAAATGTAAAAGTGTTTTATCAAAGTTCTTACAGTCAGTGACAAATCCAAGCCCCAAACCCTCATTTGTCTGATCCCAAAAGCCTGCACAAAACCATTTAAGTGAACTGCTCTGCACTTTCCAAATCTCAATGATCACTGCAAAGATAGCAGCCTCCTCTGTTCACCCCTCACCTCCCCCGACTCACACGTGGGCCTGTGCTTGCTTGCACTCTCTCTGTCAAGCTTATTACTTCAAGATCTATAAAAACACACATGGTATTTTTATTAGTGGGCATGGATACAATTTCAAAAATGCCCTAAAAGTTTTAGAAATAACCAATAGGTTAAGAATAAAATAGTTTCGATGGGCTGAAGATATAGCTCAGCCATTATTTGCCATTCTTTTCAAGGCTCTGGGTTCAATCCCCAGCACCACATGTGCACACATGTGTGCACGCACACACACACACACACACACACACACTCACACAGAATAAAATGCTTTTGAGAGCACACCTATATGATGTTAATTCATGGCAAAACTATATATAGTTTACAATTTTGATTTTCAAAACTCATTTAAGGATATTGTACTCTATAATATTGAAAGACTTTTCTCTACATTTAGTATTTTCCAATTACAAAAGTAATGTATGTCCAGTACGAGAGAGTTTGAAAACAGCAAAATAAAAATTATCCATAATCTCTACAAACATTCATTCCTGAACATTTTGGTTGGTACATTTCTATATTCTTGTGTACAACTGTCAACTAAGATTTAAACTGTGAATATTTTATGACTGGACTTTTTTTCATTTAACATTATGTGACTGGCATTTACATACGATCCCAGAGTAATCAAGAACATGATTCTCAGTGAAAATCCTATGGTAGTCCCTAACCACATATCATGAACTATGAAGACTCAAATGCATATTAATATATTTTTCCTGTCCAAAAGACAAATCAAGTTACTCTCCTACCAAAAAAAAATAATTAAAAGTGTTTCTCCTGCCATTTTTTTCACAATCTAAACATCTAAGGGCAAAACCTTTTTTGTTTTTAATCTTTGCACCTCCAATTTTGTGACTGACACATAGTATATGCTCAATAGATATTTGCTGAGTTGATCTGAATGTATGCCTCTATAAGTACCACTGAATGACAGGCAAGGCTACACTGGGTAGATTTCTGTCTACTCCACAAATATATGCACAATAAAGTGCCTTCAATTTTAATATTGCAAATGAACACAAAATAATATTCAAGACAAAAGTTCTATTTGTCAATATTTTATATTAAGACGAGAAAGAGATGTTTCCCCCAAACCCCAAACTACTGAAAGATTTAAAAGTCTAATATGAAACGGACATATTCTGAATACTCTTCCCATCCACTTTTACCAGTTCCACACTCAGGTTATTATAAAACTAGAGAATCAATCCACCTTTATAATGCATTTTTAGAATGCATTAGGAATGACAATAATTGTTAACAGCCTACAGATCTATTTCCAGCAGCAGAAAGCATCAACACATGTATGAAAAAAGGTGATTCTGCCTCAAAGTCAAATTAGGAAATAAGATACATAGGAGAAATATGGAGATTAGGTCACACCTTCCAATGAAAAGAAATATTCATTCCAAAAGTGATGTCATGGGTCAGCTTTGAATCCAACTGTAAGGTTAACATTTTGTCTCACTAGAAAAAAATGAATTTGACCTTGTAATATTTATATCACACAAAAACTACCACAGACAGATTTCTTTCTGAAAGCCTTCAGATTGCTTCTTGTCAACGTCTGTGTCAGAGATACAAAATGTGATCTTAACTGGTGGCCATATTTGGTGGTGACAATCCAAAAGACAAGGCTCAGGAAGATTTTAGTGTGGCCTTTTTAAAAAAATACTTGTATTTGTCACTATTTTTGTTATATCTGCTTAGCAGAGTACAGATATCATTGAGGGCAGCCCTTGGAAAGAATTGTTTCTTTTTACAAAACCATTAGTAGTCTTGAATTAAAAATCTAAAGGTAGCAGATTCTATCACCACCCAGAAAGGTGAAGTGACATACACCAACTTTTGACTTAAACATGGTAACTCACTGTAAAGAACAAACAGAGCAAAAAGTTTTTGAACATGACAATGTCAAATAATCACAAGTGTATTATGATGAATATTGATAATAAATCTACTCCTTAACCTTTTAAAATTATACAATGAATATAAAGAAAAAAAGTATTGCCAAGTTTATAGATGTGCACTAATTAAGGAACTAATTGGGAAAGTAACATTTTTTAAATCTCCAAAATTTGAAATTTCTAATAACTTTAATGGAACTGCCTTTAAGAGGCTTACATAGATGGGCATGGTTGTGCATGTCCGTAAGCCCAGCAACTCAGAAGGCTAAGGCAGAAGGAACATAAGTTTGAGGCCAACTTGGGCAATTTAGAAAGACTCTATCTCAACAAAAAAACTATTTTTTTAAATTGAGAAGCTCAGTGTAAAGAGTTTGCCTAGCATGTGCAAAAACCTGGGGACTATCTCCAGTACCAATGAAGAAACAAGAGGCTTGTACACACTTTTGTTTCATCTTTCAAAGCATATGTTCCAATGTATTTGTCAAGATATGTTATATTAACAGATGACTAGATAAAGAAAATGTGGCACATACACAGAATGGAATATTACTGAGCCATAAAAAAGAATAAAATGATGGAATTTGCTGGCAAATGATAGAACTGGGGATTATCATGCTAAGTGAAATAAGTTAATTCCAAATAACCAAAGCAGATGCTGACTCACAGTGGGGGAGGGGAAGTTCACCAGATTGGACAGGGTGGAGTGGGGAGAAGGGAGGGGGGATGGGAGCAGGAAAGAGAGTAGAATGAATGGGACATAATTTTCCGGTGTTCACATATGAACACAACCAGTGTACCTCCACGTCATGTACAACCACAAAAATGAGAAGTTAAACTCCATATATATGTTAATATACATTCTACTGTCAGGTATAACTAAAAAGAACAAATTAAAAAAATACATGTTGTATTAGCTCATAATCTCTACCTTCATTGTTTCCCCACAGACATTAGAAAGTTTATGCATTATATGTTTAAAAGTAAGGTAAATATACCCTTTAAAGGTCAAACATACGATTCCCTTGAGATGCTATAAAATGTGGCAGGTGAGCACGAGGCTGTAGAGGAGAGGTAGCCTGTGGATCAAGTGGAAAATGTATGGGGCTCAGGTCAGACAGAGGTGGGTTCCAATGTCCATTGTCATACAGCATTACCTAACTTCTGGAAGTCTCCATTTAGTTTCCTATCAGTGCAGTGCACATGATGACATCCACACTGATACCCCATAAACCTAGGAGGTGGTCTCTGGATATGTAAAATAAGTGTTCTAAGTGGTAACAAATATTGCTCAAACCCTGCTCCTACTACAATTGTTATCTTATCCCTTATTATGAGAACTTAATTGGAGAAAGCCTGTGACACTTTAACAACACAAAATATTGCATATTGTGTTACATTTATTACATAATAGTGACAACTTATGTGTAGACTGAAAGTACTAAAGGAGAAAAGATCACATTAGGGTACAAACAATTGTAGATGATTTTCATGAGAAGAGACTTGATTTTTGCTTTGAAAAATGGGTGGGATTTAGAAAGGTTACAAGGACTGGAGTAGGGACACATGGGAAAGGCGTTTTTTTAATGTGTATAGGATTACTAAAATCCTATACAGTTGAAACGAAATGAGTAGGCCCACTTTGACCCTTAAGTCATAATTTGTAAACCCTGATGTATAAAAAATGTGCATATTTGGAGAAAGCATGAAAACTACTTAGGCACTCAGGTGAGGGGAATAGTAAAAATAACCACCACTTACTAAGCAACTGCTATGTGCCAGTTACTCTTTGTGTCTCTATGTCCTCTAATAAAGCACTTGAATATTGGCTGTTTTCATGCTGCTACTGCTAATTTGAATACTCAATGCCAAGCCTGTGCCATACACTTTCCTTAAGTGGCATCATCTACCTCCCACAAGAATTCTGCAAGCTGCATCACAACAAAAGGGTTGAACAGAGTTGAACAGGAAAATGTTGGCCCTGATATGGAAAAAGTAATCACTGTGAACAGTTTAGGCAGATCCAATTTAAAAGGGTTGGTCTGGCAGAGCAGAATAGCTGGATAATCAGTCCATAGGTCCTGAGATCCATACTATCCAGACAATGAGGGTCTAAGAAGCACTTTCAAGGTGGCAGAAATGGGGTGGAGAGAAATTATGACACCCCACAAAAAAATGGACATGATTAATTGTCCTTACAGCCCACCACCACTTAGTGCTTAAAATGTGTCAAGCAACATGTTAAGTGGTTTTTGTTTTGTTTGTTGGTTTGGTTTTTCAGTGCTATGAATGGAACCCAGGGCCTCTTGCATGCTAGGCAAGTGCTCTTCCACTGAGCTACACCTCCAGCCTATATTTAAATGTTTTTATGGTAATTATTTCATTTACTTATCCCAGCATTACTCTGGTAGTTGCCATTATCACATAAATTTTGCAGATGAGTAACCTACATCATCTACAAATCTACAGTTTACATCACTCACCCTATACAGTAGGTCAGCAGTGGGTCAGGCTTTGAACCCAGATTTGTCTGATCGCAGAACCAGCACTCTTGGACTCTCAACTGTGCTAGCTCTCCCATGGCAATACTGAAGATGATAAATATGGTTAAAATTCTGATTGTAAGAATTCATTGATATTGATTTCTTTATTCTTCAGAATGCATCTCTTTAGTATCTGAAGTTTTCTCTTTACTAGCTATTGCCAAGGAATATCCATTATTTTAAACAAAGAATGCAAATTCCAATTGCCCATCCTCAATCATTCGAAAGGTATAACAAAATAGATGAGACATTTAAAAAATTTGTCAAGAGATGTAAATAACATCTGTGGAGATTATCATGAAAATCAACCTATTCATGAAAATAATTATTGCTGCTTACCATTGGGTTCAGGTCTGTAAGTAGACAGGAGATTCATATAAAGGCCAAGCAAAAAAAAAAAAAAAAAGTTTCTATACAGCAAAATCAAAAAGTTCATTTCTTGAAACCAAGAGCTTTAAATGGGGTTGTTTTGGAGACATTGTTCATATCTATTCAAATAAACCCCAGCCCGACCAAAATGTTAATCTGTCACTCCTAACTGATCTTTTACAAAGCCTTAGACCACTGCTTACAAAAGGAATGTAGTTTATTACAGTTGTTGCACTCCAAATGAATATTGATTTCAATCTCAGAATGCTATGAAAGGACTTGCATCAATTACACAGTACATCAGAGTCATAATGCAAGTTACCTAGTTCCAATGATGCACACAGCAAATCAATCATTCACTTTCACACACCTTTGAAGAGACACCAGCCACTATGAGCTTCCTTTATCTAAACCTTAAAATAAGCCAAGCAGTGCAAAGCAGTGATGGAAAAGGAAACCATCCCCAGTTTTTAAAAACCATAGGCTACTATCAGAAAGCCATTATAATTACTCCCTTTCAAGTGGGCTGTGTGTTAATACAAATACAAATGAGGGGGTAAAAAAATGAAGTCTTAATGACAGCATTATGAGGGGAGGTTTCTCCTTTACATTATTTATTTATTCAATGGAAAATTATTTGGCAATTATGATAAAGCAACTAGAGGACAATGACTTTCCTTTGAATCACTAATTAAAATGCTGATTGCCTGTGGAGTGAGATGTGCAGTTATGGTCAAACAAGAACTTTCATTGTGCTAAACAGCTTGGGCTGGCCTGACACCTGGGTGGGGAGGGGAGAGGATGAATCAAGCCGACTTCACTACCAAAATCAGACTCATTTTTATTCAGGAAAATTCTAACATAATGTTAGGAATCTGGGCAAGATAATAATGCAGCCAGTAATCTTAAGAGAAAGAAAAAAAGAAAAGAAAAACGGGAAGGAGGGAGGGAAGAAAGTTAGTCCTGGTTCTCAATGAATAACCTTATGGTCTGAGAATATTTGATATATATGAAGCAGTTTCCAGGGGAAAGTTATTTTTTACAAGTCTGCATGTTCTATGTTCTTAGATTTCGCTATAAGCTACATTTCTGTATACACAAACATCAAAGAAATGTCACCTTCTTAATTCAACATAAATGCTCTTTAAGCACAGACAATTTCTCTCCAATAATGGAAGAAATGTCTTACAATTAATTGTGAAGAGGAAATTGCCTTTCTTGTAATGAATTCAATGCTTTGAGTTTTACTAAAAAATAATGGCTTTCCCAATAACACTGAAATAGTCATGTTTCTAAAATGAAAAATATATCTCTTATATTTGTAACTTTTTTATATTCTTCAAAAAAATTAAATTCATAAAATTAAAGGAGAGTAGACACCTTAACCAATAAATTCACCATTAGAAAATGCATTCTTTTGAAAGATCCCATCTCTCATAGAATGATAAATTCTGAGATTTGGAAGAGAATTGAGAGGTCATTTCCCCATCCAATTTGGAAATCCTCTCCATGGTGTCTCTCAGAAGATGCCTACCACCTTTAAAAGACAGACTGTCCCACTTCTGAATGGCTCTGAAGGTCACCTAAAATGTAAAGGTCAAACTGATCTTCCTATAACTTCTATTCCTGGAACCCATTCTGCCACTGGAGCATCATAAAATAAATCTATCCCTCTTCCAAATGATACCCTTCAAATAGTTGAAGGTGCCTCTCACGTTTCCCTCACAGTTTTCACTTTTCCAAACTTATTAATTCTAATTTTTCCAGCTAGTCTTGATGT
Organism: Glaucomys volans; assembly: GCA_020662805.1. Lineage (NCBI taxonomy): Eukaryota > Metazoa > Chordata > Mammalia > Rodentia > Sciuridae > Glaucomys > Glaucomys volans. Next base: position 209,913 of record JAJEJO010000849.1, on the reverse strand, counting down.
GACTTTGTGCCCATTCTCCACAATCTGTCCCTCTTAACAAAAGATTAGGGGAAAATAAAAAGAAATATATTTTAGATATGGTCAAATTATTCAAGTGCAGCCAGCTCGGGAGGCTGAGGCAGGAAAATCTCAAATTCAGAGCCAGCCTCAGCAAAAGTGAGACACTAAGCAACTCAGTGAGACCCTGTCTCTGAATAAAATATAAAATAGTCTGGGGATGTGGCTCAGTGGTCAAGTGCCCCTGAGTTCCCCCTGGTACCCCTCCCCAAAAAAATTTATTCCACATTAGAACCAGTTTCTTTTTTTATTTCTATTTTTCAGAGTCATGACATGACGATGCATCATATTCATCTCAACCAAAACCTAAATTTAGATCAATTTTATACAAATGATTTGTTAATAAAAGTACAAGCTTTATGAAATTTACACTTACTGCTTTAAGACTTTAATTTCTTAGTCCATTATTAACCATGATAAAAATCTTTTCCTGTCCATTTGAAGCTATTTGATCTTTCCAAGCCTTAGTTTCCTCTGCATAAAATGCTAAATCTGGTAAATTCTGAACAGGCACTAGCTGCCATTTATGGAGGATTTGCCAAGTAGTGGGAACAGTGCAAAGGGCCCTACATGCACCACATGCAGGTGGATACCATGAGTTGCATCTTATGAATGAACAAGGTAAGGCACAGAGAGGTGTGGTAATTTGCTCAAGTCCTTCAGGAACTGACAGGGCCAGGCTGCCTTGAACCACCACATTATCAATGACCGTTCCTCTTAATTTCCTGACTTGTAAAACATTAACAGTTGGGACTATGATAAACTGTTAATCAGAATCAGATTAAAGCAGTGTTTCTTTAAAGACCAGCTTTCAGTTTGATTAATTTATCTTTGGAGGTTAATTTGCTCAAAAACCTGTGAATCCCTCACCACACAATACAGGTCCCCACAAAGAGCTGGCAACCATGATAACATAATACACTGTCTCAACTGGCTTGCACACTGAGATACACTGTGCCTTGGAAATTCCCCTCATCTACAGATTCAGTCATCATATATTTTTTTAAAGGATGTGACATCAGCATAATATCCTGGCTAGCATCTGGTGACACTGTCTTTTCCAAAGCACTGTCAATCTACCCATTTCATAGTTCCCACCCCAGTATAAGCCTCATGTTAGTCATCCACAGGTTTTTTGTTTTTGTTTGTTTGTTTGTTTGTTTGTTTTCCCAATAATATCAAGAAATTGTCTCATCTCTCCTCTTGCCTGTGTTTTCCAGATTTCCAAGAGCAGGTCCACAATCCCAATTGAAAATTTCTTTAGTACCATGGGATGAATCTGTAGCAATTTAAAGCAGTAAGCTCATTTGGAATCTCTACACCTATTTGAGATTTTCAGGTTCTTTTAGTTATGGTTGTGCTGCCCTTTCTAATTTGAAAAACCATTATCCTTTATAGAGAAAATAGAAGTTAAATAGAATTTAGTAGTGTTTCTCTTTCTGTAGTCATCTTTTAACATTACACCATCTGTTCCAAACAATGCAAATCAGCAAATATTTATGAAGCACCTAGAATGTGCAAATATTTTTTATGAGAACAAAGGGAATATGGAAATGACACAGTGTGCTTAAAACTCAGGAAGGAGGTGGGGCAGAGGCAGGGAGAGGAGTTACAGAGGCAGAAATGGTTAAGTATAATATAAAAGAGAAATAAGAGAAATGAATACATAGAAGAGCAAACTGCTATAGGATCCCATAGAGAAGGGACCAATTAAGCAATGAGATAGTTCTTCTTTTCCCCTCTTTTTCTATTTCCACAAATTACTTTAAATACTTTTCTTTTGTACTTGTATATTTTACATGTGTTAACTGGTATGTGAAACTTTGTGGTTAACTATTCTTTTCTTTATTGAGTTAATCCATAATTGTCAGAATTCTGTTAGTAGAGCCTCCCACACAAATGGTCCATCCTCATTCTCATTCTTTTTTTTTTTTTTTTTTTTTTGGTACTGGGGATTGAACCCAGGGGCACTCCACCACTGAGCCACATCCCCAACCCTATTTTGTATTTTATTTAGAGACAGGGTCTCACTGAGTTTCTTAGGGCTTTGCAAAGTTGCTAAGGCTGGCTTTGAACTCACAATCCTCCTGCCTCAGCCTCCCAAGTGCTGGGATTACAGGGGTGCGCCATGGCGCCAGGCATGGTCCATCCTCAGTCAATCAACTTTTCACTCATTATAGAAATATTAGTATGTTAGCTAAATACTAGGCAATATTTTTAAGTCTTAATTCACAGAATCTTCCTATAGGGATGGGTGAAGGACAGGTGGTCAGCATAGATCTTAAAGAGTCAGAAAGGTGAGGGTCTATTATCAAAGAAAAGGAAATAGGTTGCTAACTCCTCCAGAGCACTTCCCAGCTCAACCACTTGCTAACACCTTCACCTTCAGGGAATCACACTTCCCAGCACTAGGAGTTGCTAATGATTACCCCCTAAGCTGCTTCTTCCTGCCCTTAGGTGTGTACCAGGAAAGAAAGAGAAAGTGAGGAGGGAGAGGAAATCTGAGATCTATCAAAAAGCAAGACACACCCCCTCCCAGAGGCACTCAGCTCTGACCCAACTCCTCTGCAGAGTCTGCTGTCTCTGTTCTATATCTTTCTTAAATAACTTGCTTTCTACACTTGCCTCTGCATTTCTCAGGTGTTTAATTTTCAACACAAGGGGATGGAGGACCTGATCCTGATTTCCAAGACTGTTATCACTATTATATTTTTAGATTGTCTACAATGGTCCAAATACTGTAGTCATTGGCCCTACATTTAAGGAGCTAAACCATTTTTTAATTTGGATTTTTAAAAATCTGCTTCCTTCTGGACATGGTAGTGCACACCTGTAATCCCAGCTACCCAGGAGGATGAGGCAGGAAGATCACAAGTTCCAGGCCAGCCTGGGCCAACTTAGCAAGACCCTGTCTGAAAATAAAATAAAAAAGAAGGCTGGGGATGTAGTTCAGTGGTGGAGCATTTTCCTAACACACATAAGGTCCCAGGTTCAATCCTGAATACTGGGGGGGAAAAAAAAGCAGCAACAACAAAAAATGACTTTTTAAAATTATAAACAAAAAACTACTTCCTAAATTCTCAGGTTACGGGTCTAGCTCTACACAGTCTTCATTTGACCAACAAATTTTCCCCTAATTTAGAATTAAATTCAGAGCAGTCAATCATTCCATTTTTTTCCTCAATCATTTAAGAGATTATTTTAAAAGACAAATCATAATTTTTTTCATAATCTTGACAGACTATATATAGAGATGAAATTCTGCAGCACTACATCTAACCCGATTACAGGTTTAAAATCTTAACAATTAAAACATTCATCCTGACGTGAGGCCGACAATTACTTCTGTTCAATAATGTCATCCAAACCCAAATGCTTTCTACTCAAATGTGTTTTTATATTTTTGATATTTCAAAATGTTACTTATATACTGTTTCCACTATCAAAGTATTAGGTGTCCCCTGTTTAAACATTAGAAAACATAGAAAATCAGAAAGACAAAAAATATCCGAAAACTTACTACCTGGAAGTAATTTCTTTAACAATTGTGGTATATTTCCTTCTTCAGTATACATAGGGTGCAGGTGTGTGAAAAGACACATGTGTCTATGTATGCCTATGTACTCTATGTATGTGTGAGTGCTGCAGTTTTTTTGTGAAAGTATAGTGAGTCATCACTGTATATTTTAAAATTCATTTCTTGCTAGGAAAAAGGTACGTGTTCCCATTGTAAGTTCTATCCCTTAGTCCCAGAGCCAGGATTTGCTTACACTCCTCCTGCTCTAATTTAATTTTCTACATAACACCTATATTTTATCCTCAGCATACAAATATTTGTATTAACCCTATTGATATTATTTTACTGTTTTTCAGACAATTTTTAGGACTTCCTTCATCCTTCTTTTTTATTACCAATTTATCAATTTTGTGTTTTATTTTATTCTCTTCTCTTTACCAGTCCCAAATTTCAATTTAAAGTCCTCTTGGCTCTAACAATGAGCCCTCTGTCAAGCTCATCCTTCCCAGTACTAAAAACTAGAAAAATAGATGAAGACATTAGTTATGTCTCAAATCTTATAAGTCAAGAAGGGTAGAGACTTTCCCAACTTTGTAAATACATCAACAAGCAGAACTCATCAATCCCTGGGTTCAAAGAGGTTTAACAGACCAATCATCCATTCTAAGGTTCCCCCTCCAAGAATGTGCATGTCTCCTAGCACTATTTCCACTCTACATATTGCCTCCTTCCACGTCCCAACAGAGACCACTGTAGTATATGGAGTCACCACAGGAGATTCCACTAAGTCACTTGACACTGTGAACACTTGTGGTTCAGCACAGCAAGAACAGTGCCTGGAAAGGGCCTGCCTGGTGCTCCAGGGAGCATCTCCAATGGCCCAGCAACTCCTCTGAGGGATGTGTCTCTCCTGCCTCTCCTCTTTCCATGTGGAATCAAGTTCCTACACTCACCAACCTCTTGATGTTGATTTATAATTGCCTGTTGATGCTCTTTTCTTCTCAGAATATTTGCTCCATTCAGACTGCCCTGATCAAAAAATTAATCTATTACACATAATATTTGCACATAAGATACAATGTGATATTTTGATTCATCTATATATGGGATAATGATCAACTCGAGGGAAAAAAAATAAAATGTGAAAGAAAATAAAATGGAGTGGCTATCCTGTCAGACATGAATTTATTATTATACACATTCTGTTCAACATTAAAATGAATCAAATGCAAACATATTAACATATAAAGTTAATATCTAAATAAAAATGGAATCAAAAGGAAAATTTGAAAAAACTCAAGAATGAATGTTCCATCACCCAGGTACCTAAAACAAGCAAAATTTCTTTCCATGGTTTAACAAGTTTATTTACTAAAAAGAACAAATGATTTATTATTTTAATATACAAAGCTTTCATTATGTGTCACTTAATCATTTAAGATATGTCATATATCACATTATAAAGGCAATATTAATAATTTTCTTATCAGTATATGATCATCATTTTAAGATTAGCTCAAGAATGGCATATAATATTTTATTACAATTGCAGCATTTGAATGGATTGTTTTAATTACAAACATATCTCTAAAACTTTAACAGGAACAAAAAGCAAATATTTATTTCTCTATAACTATTATTTCTATTTTTTAATACTGAAAACTGACTATAAAATACAATCTATAAACATAATACATTTTAGAAATAAACAGTACACCTCCTTCATCCTGTGTCTTTGTATAATATGCACCTCAGCATTATTCCCCAAATGACATGATAGTGTACATTTAAATATTATCTAAAAATTGACATTTTCCTCTCTTGCCTAATTTTTTTTAAATTATGGAAAATTCCTTTTTAATATTTACTTTTCTGATTTGAGTAATGTCTTAAAGAAAGTAAGAAGTAAGACCAACTCTACTGGGCCTGCACTGAAGATATTTCAGATTGATTTTTTGTTGTTGCTCTTTATTTAGACATACAGAGAAAAGTAAAAATGGTTTTATTTTGCATTTCAACTTATTGTGAACTTCTCATGTTGTTACTGACATGGAAAAATCTAGAGGACAATTTGGCAATATTCATCACAATTAAAATGTATATTCTACCTTTCTGAATTTAACCTAAATAAATTTAATAATTGGACAAATATGCACACAAATGCAAAAAGATAACACTGTTCATAAAAACAAAAATATTGAAATCAGGTTAAACATCCATTAATAAGGAGCTGCTCATGTGAAATAACATGCAGCAACTACAAAAAACATCAATGTAAAAATTTTCACATTAATTTTAAAAGCATATTATGATATATAGTAAAATACATTTTTAAAACATATGTATAAAATGTCTACAAGATTTTCACTAATTGTTTTAAAATGGCTTCAGTTCTGTGAGATGGGATCCCAGGAAACTTTCTTTGTCTTTATATTTCTACACACTTATGATATATGATGAGCATGTAGTACACTTATAATTGGAAAAGGAAGACAATGAGACTATCCAAAACATGAAATTTCGGCTGAGGTTATAGCTCAATAGTGTAGAGTGCTTGCCTAGCATGTATGAGGCACTGGGTTGTATCCTCAGCACCACATAAAAATAAATAAATAAATAAATAAATAAATAAAGGTATTGTGTCCATCTACAACTAAAAAAAAAATTTTTTTTAAAAATATGAAATCTGCTAGGCACAGTGGCACATGACTTTAATCTCAGCAACTCAGGAGGCTGAGGCAAGAGAAGCTCAAGTTTAAAGCCAGTCTCAGCAACTTAGTGAGAACCCTGGGCAACTTAGCAAGACCCTGTCTCAAAATAAAAACAATAATAAAAATTTTAAAATTTAGAAAAAAAAAACAGGCTGGGGATGTGACTCAGTGGTTAAGAGCCCCAGGGTTACATCTCTGGTAACAAAAATAAAATATATGAAATTTACTTTAAGTTCATTATCTTAACTCTAAACTAATAAAATGAGCCAAAGCACATGATTCTGTATTCCATTTGAGATATTTTTTATAGGAATGCTAAGTTTGGCTAATTTTAAAATATTTACAGGGAACCTGCTATAAATATTTAATATCTAAAGGAATAAGATATCCTCCAGGGATAAAGAGATCCATTTATTTATGATATAACAGCAAACAGTTTCATTAGTCATATGAAGAAACCATCTAATCTGATCTGTGTGTGCTCATTAGGTATGGGGAAGATGACTGAAAACACCATGCTTTTTCAGACTTCTCTTCTTCACTAAATTAGTATATCTTTTCAGCAAGGGAACAGAAATCCAGTGAAGTAGACCATTAGGATCTGTTATCCTACAAGGTTTTGAACATTTTGAGTCAGAGAACCCAACAGTTCTTCCTTTTTTCAACCCAACAGTTCTCACTGTTTTCTCAGCCTCTAAGAACACTGAGACTGATAACCATCATTTATGCTACTAATCAACAAAGTTGCACTCTGTTCTGTTTCATGCTTTGCCACTGTTTATGTATAAACAAGCTGATCAAAAGATATGACTTCAAGACTAAAAAGTCATACATTTTTCCTGATAGAGTTTAGTTGGAAGTTCTCATAGGTCTAAATCAGAAAAGTGAAATTCTCAACTTAAAGGAAGATTTATATTATGTTCCAAGAAGCAAAGTTCATACCATTTAGTGAGTTATTAGTTCTCATTAAACTTTAGCTACATTTCACTAATACAGCATGCCTTCACTGCAATAATAATCCAACATTCAAGACTGAATAGAGTAGGTAGCAACTAAAGACTTTGTTTCATGCAAGAAGAGGTCTTAATTATCTTCAACTCTCCACCTGAAGTTACTACTAGGAAAGGAAAAACATTAAAACCTATACCAGGTGGGTCATAAAACTCACAATGTCCCTATATCATTATTAATAAAATTATAAGGAACAGATCAGTGCTCTTTACAATTGTCTTGTATAAAGGCCTGGGTGTTGAATGGGGGACCATGGATGGAAAGAGAAAAACAAGCAGAATAAACATCTGGACAGCCAGGCACAGTGACCCACACCCATATCCTAGCAATTCTAGAAGCTGAGGCAGGAGGATCTTAAGTTCAAGGCCAGCATGTTCAACTTAGAAAGACCCTGTCTCAAAATAAAAAAAGGCTGGTGATGTAGCGCAGGGGTAGAGCACCCCTGGTTTCAATCCTTAGTACCTCAGTAAGTCAGTAGATAGGTAGGTAGGTAAATAAATAAATAAACAAATAAAAGTAAAGGCAGGCAAGTTTTAATTGGGGGAAACTGGCCAATTCCTTAGGGAGAAAAAAGGAAAAAGAAAGAAAAGAAAAACTTTTGAGAAAAGAAAACACACAACCCCAGCTTTCTGACCTAGGAACCTAAATTTTTGATTCATCTGTGCCACAAACATGAAGCATATTTCTCTCTAGAAGGCCACCTCAAATCCCCCAATCTGCAATTCATTACAGGTAACATAGATACCAAAAATAAATGCCAAAAAAAAAAAAAAGAGGAAGAGCATGACTAGGTTGCTATTAAATTATTTCCTAGGCATAAGAAGGACATACAGATTCAAGCTACTAGAAGAATTAATAGGAAAAGCAGGACTCCACTTTTAGAAATTGCCGGTTTCTTACACATTATTTAAGGACATATCTTAACATAAATTGGTTCAAAGTTAATCTAACCAAGAATTGGCTGGTCCACTTCTCACTTGAACTCCTGAGCCTTAGAGATGTTGTTCCTTTTACAAAGCCACTGCCACTTAAACCGAATGCAATATACATGCAGTTAAATTTCAACAAAGATAAGGCTTCTCAGATCTACTGCCTGGTCATGACCCACATCTTTAAAGCAGTTCTCCAATCTGAACCTGGTAGAGAAGTCCATGCTCACCCTATATCATCACCACCATCCAGCAGAACCAATGTAGAAACAATTCACTAAACTGGTTGTTTGAAGACAAGTTAACAACATTTTACTTATTGGACTCTAACAATACATTGTGTTCTTTTTGCCTGACATTATCTCACTGTCTCTCCTAATCCACACAACCCAGTTATTAACTCTACTTTCTGATGAAGTAACTGAATCACAGAATGAATGCAATGCACCTTAGAGATTATGTTTCCAGCACCTTTGTTTTATGATAGAGGAAAATGAGTCAGGTGGTTATTTAATGTCAGAGCCAGCACTAGATTATGATTTCCCACTGGGTGCACATAGCCTTAGGAGGTTTGGAACTTTGGGGTTAGAAAGCAGTATTTACATCCTGGCTTTGGCACTCACCAGCTGAGTGATCTTAGGCAAGTTATGTTACTTCTGTAAACCTGGCTTGCTCTCTTTATATTGAGAAGAGTGATACTATGGCCCGGGGTTAGTGAGGATAGGAAAAGATGAGGGTGTGAAACAGTCCCTGTCATAAAAACCTTGGTTAAAAAAAAAAATGACCCTGGTATTCCTACTACTATTTATGCTACCGCTTATAGCTCATTACCACCAGCAGCAGTAGCACCAGCAGGTTAGTGTCACTGTTGCTGGCAATGTCATCAACATAACATCATCTTCCTCCTCAAGAGATGCAGAAAGCTGCTCTCTCACTGCTGTTGCTCACAAGCTCCCTTCCTTTTGAAACCAGCCTCTCCATCTCCCCTCTCAACTCCAAACTTTGCACTGAGACACAACTCAAGCCACAACTCTCTCACAAAGCTGTCCCTCACCTACCAGCATCTGTTCCCTAATCTGCTTTTTGTATTACTAGATTTTTAAATTGGCCTTTGAAAATGTGATGTCTTAGGGTGTTATCTAATTTCTTCTTCCCCCATGAAGTGGGTTGCTCTTTCAGGAAGGGGGCTGTCATTCACATTTCTTTTGTTATCACTTACTTTTTTAATATAGTGAGGGGTTCATAGTAGGTCTTCAACAAATACTTGCCAGATTGAAAACAAAGCCTCTTCTCAGCTATGTAAGAATATTTCAGCTTTGCAATCAGTCCTAGGTCTGGATTCACATAGTACATTAGTTTATAGCAGTCACATTTTAAAACAATGTGTCTCCTAAATTACAGTCCACTGGCACCAGATCCTCACAGATTTCTTTCTCTAGAGAAGGTAGCGTGCTGCAAAGAAAGTTTCTCTATCAAAGAGTGGCACTAGCACAGGTAAAAATTCCTAAGGCCAGACTGACCATAACATTGACATACAGCTCATAAATTGCTGGGCACTGTGGTTAGTCTACTACCTTTGCTAAGTTATTGAGTTTCTAAAATTTCATAATGTCCAAAGATTTTCTGTAGATCCAAGGCCTATGTAATAAATAAATCATATGCCTATTCTATTGGAGGTAGAGTTCTTACCTAACATTCATTTCCTATAAACCTCTCAAAATTATAAAGACTATAAATTTCATGTGCTATAATATTAAGCTTAAAAATTACAAGTCCTCATTCTTTATACTTTTTTATAATATAAATGTCTAGCTTTTACTTTGCATGTCATTCTCTAATGAATTTTTAAAATTCGTGGTTTCATATCCTCTTTGACCTTTGACTAACACTCCTAAATCTAGTTGCTACCCAGAGATAATCACTCCTATGAGGTTGGTGTGTGTTCCCCTAAAGCTTATTTCCTATAAATGCACACGCATATATTTATATCCACAGAGAATACGGATACTCTTTTGTGATTTGTTTATTTAGTATGAATGCTGTCATGTCATGTTGTACATATCATTCTATAAGTTGCTTGTTTATCCTGTAAGAAATGGTGCTGGAGAGAAATTTCCTTGTCAGTTTTAAAAAATACATGTGGCTCATTATTTTCAGCTGGGTATATTTTCACTATTTGTTTAGTTCTCTATCAATGAACATTTAGGCTATTTCCAATTTTTTACTACTACAAATGATAGTGCAGAGATAATCCTTGCTAATGTTTCTCTATCATTCTCAATGGCATCTTATTAAGAATTATTTTTATAAAGCATATACCCTAATTATATACAAGCCCTCAATAAACAATGTGATATAGGGTTTTTTTTTCATTGTTTAGAATAAATTTCAACTTTGGCTTTTATCTATGCTAATATTAAATTTAGAGATCTATCTTCACACTAAAACAGGAGTGAGCAAACTACTGACCACAGGCCAATCCTACCCATTTTTTTAAATATATATCAATTTTTTTTTTTATTCATTGAAACAGCCACAATCATTCTTTACATATTATGACTGCTTTTCTACTACAACAACAAAGTAGAATTGTTGTGACAGAGACCCTATGGCCCCCAAAGCCACAAATATTTGCCATTTGCCACAAATGTTTGTGGCCCCCTCAACTAGAACACAAAACATTCTTCCTCAAAAATTTTTTTCTATCTCTAAAAGTGCAAGGTAAAGGGCCAGTATATTTACTTTTAAAGTACAAGACATGTTGTGGCACTTGTTTCTTTAAAAGGCAAACAAAAAGTCCACATCTGATAAAAAAATATATATATATCTTTTTTGAGCTCCACAATCAAAACTACAAAACTACATAATATAAAGCCACATCTGCCCTGGATCCTTCATAATTTTTGAAGATGTTGAATGAATTAATTAAATTAAGGATTCTCCTTTAAATAGCAGGTTATCCCTCAGCCTGACAGGTAATTTAGGTCACCATTTTGAAGAAAAATACAAGTTTTTAAAATGATTTACCTATTATAGCTGAGTGGCATGTAGTAATATTTGAGATGAAACAAGATTACAGAATGAAGTAACTAGTGGAATAAGCCAAGGGGCTCCTGCTTCTTGGCTTCCCAGTGACCTTTGGCATCTGGGATGTTTGTATTAGACCCTACTAAAATTCTGGTTAATTTCCACATTTGAAAGCACCTACAATTCACTCCTAGAAGGAGATAATTCTAATAGGAAATTTATTCATTCAAAATACTTGAAGTTGTACAACATTCACAGCAAACTCTGTTCTATGTTACCACTGGCTGCAAAATTTATGCTAAAGTTGGAAAACAGGTCTCAGTGGATAATAAAAAAATTATAATTTGAGATTACTCTATGCTCATATACAATGAACTGATTCTTACAGAGTTAATCACTAATAGTTTCTACCACTTATTTAAAATGATATAAGAAGACTCAAAGCAGCATAGATGAATTTGTTGTTATTAGAAATCTAAATGTTTTGAACTCAATTTGCCAGGTTGTGCTACATTTGAACTGAAAGGAAACAGGGCTTCCAGCCATTGTCCTATGTAAATGTCAAAGTTCTTTCAGCATTCCTCATTATGAAATGTTATACAAGGTATAAAGAAGGTCCCAATAGTTGTACAAAGCACCAAATTCTCATTTTACTCTCCCCTAAAGAAAGAAAGAATAGAGAAATGAGTACACTGATTTTGTTTGATCAAAAATAACAGTAATACTAATTACTTCTCAATTATTTGCTGATTTGCAGTTGGCAGATTTCTTATAAACCTCTCTGGTAACCTGTCTGCTTAGTCTCTTAGATGATTGGGCTGTACTAACCCACAGTTGCCCTGCTTCCTGAAAACTAGTATTAAGAAATTAGTATATTAGCAATTCCTATTAAATCCCAATGACATTCTTCATAGAACTAGAAAAAAGAATCATGAAATTCATTTGGAAAAATAAGAGACCCAGAATACCCAAAGCAATCTTTAGCAAGAAGAGTGAAGCAGGAAACATCACAATACCAGACCTTAAACTATACTATAGACCAATAGTAACAAAGACAGCATGGAATTGGCACCAAAGTTGGCGGGTAGACCAATGGTACAGAATAGAAGACACAGAGACAAACCCATATAAAAACAGTTAGCTCATACTACACAAAGGCACCAAAAACATACATTGGAGAAAACATAGCCTATTCAACAAATGGTGCTGGGAAAACTGGAAATCCATATGTAGCAAAATGAAATTAAACCTCTATCCCTCACCCTGCACAAAAATCAACTCAAAGTGGATCAAAGACTTAGGCACTAGAACAGAGAGACTCTGCGCCTAATAGAAGAAAAAGTAGGCCCAAATCTTCATCATGTGGGCTGACTTCTTTAACAAGACTCCTAAAGCACAAGAAGTAAAATCAAGCATCAATAAATGGGATGAATTCAAACTAAAAAGCTTCTTCTCAGCAAAGGAAACAATTAAAACATACAGAGAAAGCCTACAGAATGGGAGAAAATCTTCACCACACGCACCTCAGATAGGGCACTAATCTCCAGGCTATATAAAGATCTCAAAAAACTTAATACCAAAAACAAATAACCTAATCAATAAATGGGCAAGGAACTGAACAGACACTTCCCAGAAGAAATATAATCCATCAACAAAATATATGAAAAAAATGCTCAACATCTCTAGCAATTAGAGAAATGCAAATGAAAATTACACTGAGATTCCATCTCAGTCCAGTCAGAATGGCAATTATCAAGAATACAGGGGTTGGGGGGATTTAGCTCAGTGGCAAAGCGCTTACCTAATGCATGCAAGGCCCTGAGTTTGGTCCTCGGCCCTGAAAAAAAAAAAATGCAAGCAACAATAAATGTTGGCGAGGATGTGGGGGAAAAGGTACACTCATACATTGCTGGCAGGACTGCAGATTGTTGCAACCACTATGGAAAGCAACATGGAGATTGCTCAGAAAACTTGAAATGGAACCACGATTTGACCCAGTTATCCAACTCCTCAGTTTATACCGAAAGGACTTAAAATCAGCATACTATAGTGACACAGTTATATCAAAGTTTATAACAGCTCAATTCACAATAGCTAAACTATGGAACCAACCTAGATGCCCTTCAACAGATGAATGGATAAAGAAAATATGGTACATATACTCAATGGAATATTACTCAGCCTTAAGAAGAATGAAATTATGCCATTTGTAGGTAAATGGATGGAGCTGGAGAATATTGTGCTAAGAGAAACATGCCAAACCCCAAAACCAAAGGCCAAATGTTTTCTCTGATAAATGGATGCTGATACATAATTGGGGTGGGGGATAGGGAAGAATGAAGGAACTCTGGATTTTGCAGAGGGGAGTGAGGGGAGGAGAGAAGGTGTAGAGATGGGAAGGACAGTGGAATGAGACAGACATTATTACCCTATATACATTTTTGATCATACTACCAGTGTGACTCTGCACCATGTACAGCCAGAGGAATGAGAAGTAATGCTCCATTTGTGTACAATGTGTCAAAATGCATTCTACTGTCATGTATAACTAATTAGAACAAATTAAAAAATAAAAAATAAATTTAAAAATTAGTGTATTAGTTTGTTAGTACTGTAGTTGTGTGAGGAAAAAAACAAGGAGGAGAGGTAAAGAAATAACAGATTTTCCCTACAAAGGTTTAGGTCCAGGGTGGACACTGGACCCAATTTGCACAGGATGACCAGGTTGCCCTATTGTAATTATGAATATCCCTCATCACCTGTCGAATGTCACAAGTTGAACTATAAACTCTGTACTTGATCTCACGAGGCTCAGCTCCCTTCACCTTTGCCTCCTCCAGAGTCTTCCCTCCATCTCTTCTTTGAGAGTTCTGATTAGGAAGGAAGATACTGAAGGAAGAAGAGGGGAAGCATTGGATTGGAAAAATCATCAGAATCAGAAACAAGAAGGGCTCCAGAGATCCAGAGAGCAAGAGATGAGGGAAGTAGTGAATGCCGCAGAGTGGGGTGGGAAGTCTAGGGTCAATGACAGTTTCTCTCTGCCTTCTGGTTGGCCGACCAGGTCAGGGGAACGGCATTACATGCTTCCATGTGTGGCTATGAGAGTGAGCATTAGGGGCAGAGTTTCTGTGCAGACTGCTGTCATAGTCATAAAGACACTGGTCAGCACCATGAGAACAGGTTAAGGAACAAAGGAATATCCCTGTTTGCAGATCTAAAATGAGAGCAGTGCTGTTGTGGAAGCTGATATTTAAAAAACTGAGGAAAATCTCTGAATCCTGAAGACCCAACAGCCAAGAGGTGTGCAGGGAACCACTGGTTCATCAACGTGGAGAAGAGTTCCATAGCCTACACAGCTAGACCAACTCCCCTTCGAGTCTTGTCTGCCTGACCCTCTCCTCTAAACAAAGGTTCCCTCTATTTCCTGGTCCAGATGATTTCCAGGTGTTTTCTCCTTAGGTGTGCCCTACCTAGGTGGAAAACATTGTCTGGTTGGAGTTCCAAATTTCTCAGGAGCTGGGGACCCAGCTCTCAAACCTACTTCTCACGCTGTCATCAGCAGGGTACTGGGCAATTGAAGGACTGTGACACTAAGTGGCTTGTGCTCCCAAGGAACCATAATAGACACACTAAGTGATCACAGACAAACAATACTAAAAAGTATTATTATAGTTTTTGTAGTATACTTTTTGTATAGCTAACACTTACTGTTATCTGTCAGACTCTAAGTGCTTCACATTTATGAATCTATATGATTTCACAGGGCCCTAAGAATTATGGTATTATCCCCATTTTATATATTAGAAAACTGAGGTTAAACAATCTGCCCTGAGTCACATGGTAACAGGTAGCACAACCAGGATTCAAATCAGGGTAATTATGTTCTAGACCCTACATACTCAACCACTTTACTACAGTGACCCACTCATACAAACTCTTCTGAAATTCCACAGTAGATAAGTTTTTGATGATTAACTTTTAGAAACCACTTTGGCACAGTTGTTATAACCCAAAGTCATTCCAGCAAATCATACATGCTATTCACTATTCTTGAATATCTCCTCTTGAAAATTAAAACATAACAGACACAATGCCTTGTAGTTTCTCAAATTCCTGTGAAGCAAATAATAATCTTAAATCTTTCCAACTGTTTCATTGCTTACACTATGAAAATCTTACTTGGATTTCTTCTAAACCAAAATAACCTGCCAAAATATTCAGGGAAGAAAGCTCATGATGGCGTTATATTCCGTTTTTGAAAGCTTCATTTAGACACCTACCAGAGATCCCTTCATGGACACAGAAAAATCTTAAACTGTCTCTATTTGATTGTGCTTGCCTAAGGCATTAAGTCCAATCCACCATGTCTCACCTCAGTAACTCGACACAGACTAGAAAATTCTTACAGTCAGCTTCCCCAAGGGATTTGTTAAGTTTCACATGCATTTAGTCGTGCAGTTGCCCTGCTCAAATTGATAAACTTGTAGCTAAATTCTTTCTGCAGCAATGGGCTGTTGGGCTTATGTTTTTTATCACCAAGAGAATAAATATCGCAAAAGAAGCTGTTACTATGTGTTAGCGTTACCCATTAGTTTTTAGCATAATTGAGCTTACATTCCAATTTCTCAGTAACTGATAAGTATTTATTTTGTGGATGTGGTTAAAAGGTGAAAGGAATTAAAAAGGGCTAATGCTGAAAAACATTTGTAGCAAAAAAAGAAGGAAATTTTGATGTCTTAAAGTGAGAAACCAAATGAAACAAAAATTATGAATAAAACTATTATTTTTGTGAAAACTCTCAAGTTACTATGATATATGGCCATACAGGGGAATTTCTTTCAATGGATCCACCCCATAAAAATGATCTAGCCTAACCTGTTTACATTACATAGTGGGTTCCAAGGTCACAAACCCCAATGACAACAGAGTCAGGCTAGATCATTGGTCTTCTAATTTTGCAAATCAGATGATTCCGACAACTTTGATAAACATGCATGTGAAAGTCCTGTTGCAATCACAAACTGAAGGTATGTTAAATCAACACATCAGTCATTAAAATCATCACTCATTCTCAATCTGTTACTATTTCTCTACTATCAGAATTTGTGGGAGCCACTTCTCTCCTTTAGTCTCCTGGGTCAATAAGCACTATCATTTATTTTATATACTAGGTTCTTCAACTAGAAAGTCTTTCAGGAATTGTCTTAGGCCTCAGACTTCCACCTCTCCAATCCTTGAGGACACAGAGCCATTGCATTATCTGTCTGAACAAGATAGACCTATTTCTTTAACTCCATCTCTACAACTCTATATTTGTCTGTTTACAGTGTCTCAGGATCCTACACACAGCCATAAGCATTTTCTTCCTGAGTAATTTTTGATTCCTGTTCTCAGAAGCCATCAATGGCTCCCAATTGCCTCTTGAATCAAATGAAAACTCCCATCCAAATGATTATCTTCACACCTAAGTACCTTCATCTTCATTCAATACGTTTATAACAGCAAGTATTTGTTGAGTAATCACTTTGTGCCCAGTTAGATGCTAGCCTATGTAGGAAATTATAAGATAGATGATATAGTTCCTGCCCTTCTGGATCTTAACAATCAATTTGAAGAGACAAAACATGCTCCCATTAAACATTTTTACAGCAGGAAAAGGCTGTCCATGACCATGCACTCATAGAAGGGAGTGGAACACACAAGTCAAAGTTTACTGGGAGCCAGCGTATTTGTGTAAGGCTTCCTGAGCTACACATGACATGAGTGGGGCCTGCTCCAGGATGTGTGACAAAAGCACATTCTCCTGGGAAACACCGTGCCTTCAGAATGCCTTAGCATTCTCTAAATTCAGAGACTAAAGTGACCAGTCTGCCTGAAGTGGAGCCTTCTTAGGCTTAACAGTCAGAAATGAGGCTAGGAAGGAGATGGAGACAGAATAACAGTGATTCTTTAAATATATGTTGAACAATTTGGAATTAACCCTTGCACAAAAGGGAGGAAAAAGGATTACTGAGTGAGAATACAGCAAGAAGAAAGTCATTATTTATCTAGTAGCAATATCCAGGGTGGAATTTTTGATAGGAAATTATTAAGCCAGTACAATTGTTAGGAGATAAGGTCACTAACAAGAGCATACATAGATGGAGGAAGAAAAGGAAGACAGACTGAAGAGACTTTCTGAAGGCTCACTATTAATACATAAAGAAAGAAAAGACTGCCAGGCACAAGGGGCACACACCTATAATCCCAGCAACTCGAGAGGTTGAGGCAGGAGGATTGCCAGTTCAAGGTTAGCCTTGGCAATGTAGCAAGACTATCTCAAAATAAAAATATAAAAAGGGCTGGGGATGTAGCTCAAATGGTTAAGTAGCCCTGGGTTTAACAGTAATAATAATAATAATAATGAGGAGAAGGAGGAGGAGGAGGAGGAGGAGGAGGAGGAGGAGGAGGAGAAGGAGGAGGAGGAGGAGAAACAGAGAAACCCAGGGGATTACAGTACATGTTAAGGTAATACAAGAAGAAATTGTCAATTAAAAAAATAACATGTAATAAAGCAAGGAAAGAAGGGAGTCATGAGTCTGAAGTGCCAGCAGGGCAGATTGAAGAGACTAGCCTAAACTTCAGAGAGGAAACAGGGATATGATCTAGATTGACAAGATAGTAGTATAAAAGTAATAGCAAGAGATTGCTATGCATTTCAAAAAGCTCATGACTTTTACCTTCCCCAGGCTCTTGCCTGGAGTGACAGCCAAGTGGAATGTGGCCAGGGTTACTTTTAAACTGGGCCCATATGTACTCCCCCACATATTATCCTCTGTTGTCTGTCCCTTTCACCAGTTGAATGAAAACGGCTCTTTGAGCCTACAGGAAGACTCCTTGAACCTAGGATCTGGCTGCACAAAATCTGGATCCTTAAATAACTGCATAGAATAGAGACCTATACACAGGGGAATCCCACTAAATATGATAGAAAAGATATAACCTTTGATTGTATAAGTCGCTGATATTTAGAATTGTTTGTTGCAGCAGTCAGCCTACACTAATATGGTTGGCTTTCCAGAAGAAATCTATGTTCTACAAAAACTCAACTGTTAAAGCAAACCTCTGGTCAGCTATACCTTATTCAATGCCCATTCCCTATTTTTTTTTTTTTTTTTTTTTTTTTCTTCTTCCTAGAGTGATTTCCACTACGTTAAGCCTCGTCCTTCCTGGCCTTAATATTTTTGCATAAGCTTTACATCCTGTATTAAAGGAGCTTCTGATTTACCCCAGCTGACAATAGTCACTGCAATCATTTTCCCAACCCCACAGCACTTGTGCAAATATCTCTATCCATCTGTAACTGGTTATGACTATGTTTTTATGTTTATTTTATCTGTTATCATGTATCTCCATTTATATTTGTTCCATTAGATGATAAACTCAATATGAACAAAGATTGTGTTTCCTATTTCCTTTGTAATTTCCTACATGCCTCATATATTGCCCTACACTGTCAGTGCTTCATAAACTCAACTAATTGAAGTTCAAACTTCTACTCATATACTTGCACCAGATGCGTAACCACTCACAAAATCTGTGCCTACAACATAAATACAAGCACAGTTTTGCAGTGGCACCCTCGTTTATCCAGTGTCATCAGAGAACAAGCTGGCCCACAGAGTTAATCTTAGCAATCAAATATAATGCAGCAGGGAGGAACATAGTGGCTCAACAACACAGCACGCTTAGCTGGCATCCTTGCCTAAAAAGCTCTCTAGTAAATCACACTTTGACAATAGTCATTAAAATAGGTCTCTACTAGACATGTGGTAGCAAACAAGTTGAAACTGGTTAATATCAGTTTACACTTGTTGAACCTGGGCAACAATTGATAAAATATTTTACATCAAAGGCTTTTGACACTCCAGATATCATTAATCTTCTTGCCCACAATTCCCTAAGACTTAACTCACTAACATGGTACCCATGCCACCCAGGCCTCCCACCTTCTTTGTACTAGGTCATATTGTATAAATGTCAGTTACAGCATTTATCACACTCTGTAGTAATGATGAGCTTTTCTACCTGCTTCACCCTAACCCACTACAAACATTTTGGAAACAGGGACTGAATCTCACTCCTCTGCAAATCCCCAGTGCCTGTGAAGCACTGTAGCCTCCTAAGTTATATTATTTGTGATATACTTTTATTATAAGCAGCAGAAACCTAAGCTAAACAAGTGTGGAGGAAAAGAAAAAGAAACCACATAACAGTAAGAATAACTGAAAGTAGGAAAAATACATCCTGCCCAAATACATCATTTTGGAGCATCTTTACCAAAGGTAAAAAGCTTTAATTAAAATTGTTTCCCTTCCAAAATATAAAAGGAAATAACTGAAAAACTATACATATAATTATTGGAAATAAAAATACTTCAGGAGGGAAATATGCACTGGATAATCATTTACAAAATGCAACTGTGCTAGACAAGAAGTATAACACTTATAACAAACCTCATCTAATTCCTCATGTATGCATACTGAAAAGCAAGGTACAGCAAGGTTCAGCTGGACTCTTTAAAAACCAGAGTCAATAATTATAATCAAAGAAGCAAAAATTACTGTCTAAAAAGCAAAACTGTTATTTAAAAACAATCTGCATTTTCACTATGTTCTACACCCTATGGACATGAGGAACACAACATGAATAGGACGTTGTTGCCACCCCAAAGGAAGACAGTGCAATGAATGAAGAGGCAGGAGCACCAGTACCAGGAGTGTGATCTGGTCAAGGAGAACAAGGGAGTTGGAAGAATGCTCCTGCCTGCCATGTGGCAACAGTAGGGGCTATTTCACAGAACAGCGGGCACTTCACTCCTTTGTTAAAGAATATGGTTGAGAGACAGGAGGAACAGCATGAACCAAAGCAAAGAAGGATAAAATATAGCATATTTAGGAAAAAAAATTATCTCCCTATAACTGGGGAAAGATTATAGGAGAAGTATTAGCAGGTCATAAAACAGGAAATGAGGTTGCAGCCTGTGAAGGGTCTCCTAGGAAACTGGGCAACCTGGAGCTTCACTCTGTACACAAGGGGGAGCCAGTGCAAGTTTGCTGTTGGATGTTCCCTGCCCCCAATTGAGGTGAAATTTCCATAATATAAAATCAATCCTTCTAATATGAACAATTCTGTGGCATTTCTGAATGAGGAATTCAACCATTGCCTCAATCTGGTTCCAAAATATTTTCATTGCTCTCCAAAAGAAACCCTGCACTCATTTAAGTAGAAGCTACCCATCCCCTACTTCCCCTGTCACCTGACAACAACCAACCTATCTTCTGTTTTTTTGGGTTTACCTATTCTGAATATTTCACATAAAGGGGACTATATAGTATGTGACATTTTGTATCTGGATCTCTTACTCAGCATAAAATTTTCAAGGTTCATCCACACTGGCATATCAGTACTTCATTCCTTCTTATGACTGAATAATATTCTACTATATGCATATAACACAATTTCTTTATCCACTCATCTGATGGCATCTGAACCTTTTTTTCTACCTTTTTTTGTGTGTGTTGAATTGTGATGTTATAAGCATGCAAGTCCATGTACTTTTTTGCATACCCATTTTTAAATCTTTCAGATATATACCTCAAAGTAAAATTGCTGGGTCAAACAAAAAAATCTATATTTAACTTTTTGACAAACTACAAAATTACTTTCCCCAGTGACTGAATCCTTTTATATTCCTACCAGTACAAGTTTTTAAGCAGTCCATGACACAGAAAGAATGAGGCAGTTAAGTGGCCATTCTGATGGTGTAGATGAAAGATGGCCATGCCTGAGCCAAGACTAGACAGTGGGAAACAAGGAAGGGCAGAATAAAGAGCACAGAGGAAGGAATGCCGTGGAAGGAAGAATCAGATTTGATCTTGGGCTTTGAGCTTGAGAAACTGGATGCACAGTTTAGTTCAACCATCAACTAGGTTACAGAACAAGAAGCAAACCCAAGAAGGGAAGGATTTGGGAGATCCCAGCTCCCAAAGATATTAAATGGGTCATTAGGAATTCTGGTCATGGGATGAGGTTGAGTTTCATTGTAAGTCTAATGGTGGTTAAGAAAGAGAGGCCAGTCTAGTCAAGGAGATATGCAGAAAAAAATAAGAGATATGCAGAACAAAGTCATTCAGAGAGGGATTTAGAGAAGAGAACCAAGGAAAGCAGCTTGGAGGACACTCACAGTCAGTGCAAAAAGAACCAAGACCATGAGGTGAGGACAGAGGGGATGGGAAAGCGGAGACTAAGAGTGCAAGAGCCAAAACTAAGATTTAAAAATTCTTTACTGGTACTTCATCCAGAAAGGCTGGATTCTAATTCATGGTTAGTTTCCCCAAGAGCAAATCATATATCATCTTGTTTTATTCTATAGGAGTTCTGTATGGAACTATTTCCACTTTGCAAATGACAATCTTTTGTTTGGAAAAACGTACTTTCCCAAAACACACAGCTGGTGTCAGCACTAGGATTTCCTTCTATGGGCTGAGTTGCCCCAATTTCAGTCTCCCACTGAAACAGTCCTCTTTCCTCTCTTTAAAACATTTTCCAAGGGGTGTTTCTTTAATAAAGCAATAATTGTTCCAAAGACAGAATCCTGATTCAAGGAATTCAAAGTATTTAAATATTAAAACCTAGATACTAGAATGGCTATCCAGTTTTTTAAATTTAAAGTTCCAATAGCAAGCATTTATCCTGCAGACTTTCTCAAAGACTTCATGTATATGAAGTCTCATTATGTGAAATAATTGTTGTTTATTTAAATTAACATTTTAATGGAGAAAAAATACTTTGTGCTCTAATGTGTAATCGACAAGGGTTTAATATAGTTTTGATGTATTATATTTTGTATTTTGCTGAAAGATAAGTATAACTAGTATTAATCTAGCTTATCTTTTGTTAACAGGTATTGATTTAATACACAGGAAGTGAGTTTGGAAGTATCTCTTCTAACAGAATAGTATGATGGAATGCCATAGCACTTACATTTTTTCTTAATAGTGTTCATTAAATACAAATATAAGTGCTCACATGTTTATAGTATTCTTGAAATTCATAATACAGTATTCCAAACAAAATAATAAATAACTTCCTACCCCAGTCCATCATACATACTTACTTCTCCTTCCTTCCCCACAAAGTGCCAGGCTGTATTCCCTTTTAACTGTAAAGTCGAAGGAGGATATCTCTACAAACTTGCTGGTACCCCTTCCCTAGGGTAGAAGGTAATTAATTTGACTTAAAATCCTCCTCCTAAATTCCTTCTGGGCTGTAATAAGTGAAGATCCTGTTTATGTAAACAAAAGTGCTTAATTAAACAGAGTATGTGATAATGCCACAAAGAACTAGCAAGATTTTCATGCCACTATTTTATTATTAAAATTTGACTATATGGAGCATCCATGAATATATATCTGTTCCTTAAAAGGTAACAATATTTAATTTCCTAATACTTTAATTTCATTTTTCAAAATTTACTTTGCTTCAAGTTACAATTAAGTTCTATAAAAGTTTGTAAGAAAATGATTAATTTACAGTGGGATATAAAGGCCACAGTCTGTCAGTGAAGTAAAGTGGAAAACAACCCTTAATTGAACTAAGGCAAAAATACAAAGAGGTTACAAAATGACTTTTTTATCATACATGAGACTGTTATCAAATTCAATAGACATTTTGAGGTATAAAATCTTTCTACTTTGTGCATTTGCTTATAATTACCTCTTAAATTTCTTACCATCTTAAATCTTCTGACCCTACACAAAGCAGGGAATTTGAATTCCATTTTCCTCTAGAAATCCTCACCTCCTTGGGTCTCCCAATTCTGTTCTTCAGCTGCCTCCTTGAAAGTTCCAATTTTATTTTCTTCTTGGAGTCTATTATTTCTCTTACTCTAAAACCTCTAAGACTGGCCAGTCAAACCTACAGTCCCTTCCCTGTACTGTCACATAAGCTCCAACTTTTTCAAGCCTATGGGCATTTTTTTTAACACACCAATATCAATTCAAATGCAAGAGAACCATCGTTTTCCATGCCAAAACAGCTCCATATCTCAATCTTCCGATTTTGATTATTAACAATACCATTTACTTTAGTTATGCAAAATTTTAGCGTATTCTGACTCATTTCTCTTTCATTCTGAATTTAATCATTTTTTTCCTTATAAATTTTTTTCAATGCAGATAATGTTCAGTGTCTTCACATGAAGGTGTAAAACATCTTGTGCTCTGATACTTGGCTCAGAAAACATGGCACTATATTCCCTGGTTCCCAACTGTCTGACATATACAGTTCTTCTTTTTTTAATTTTGCAGTGCTGAGGATTGAACCCAGGGCCTTGTGTGTGTGAAGCAAGCACTCTACCAACTAAGCTATATCCCCAACCCAGTCATATGGTACTTCTAAAGCAACAGTTAAGTATAACAACTTACCTGCCAGACAATCTCATGTCAGACTTAATGACAGATTCTGAGGCCAGAGATAAGCAAGGTCAGTCACTGCTAATCATCCCTGACTACTTCAGTTCTAGACACACCTGTACCTGAGAGCTAAACAGTGGCATTCTCCAAACACCTGGAAATTAAACCGATTTATAAAATTTCTGCCACAATAATAATATATCAGAGCAGAAATAGGCAGAGTCATTTTAAAGAAACAGAATGGAACTAGATGTAGTGGCCCATGCCTGTACTCCCAGGGAGGCTGAGACAGGAGGATCACAAGTTTGAGGCTAGCCTAGGTAACTTAGAGAGACCCTGTCTCAAAATAAAATCAAATTTAAAAGTCTGGGGATATAGCTTAGTGCTAGAGCATTTGTCTAGCATGCCCATAGTCCTGGGGGGTCCCAAGGACTGCAAAACAAAACAGAATGGTTCCTATGCCCTCAAGATTTGAAAATTATTTGATGACCTAAGGAAAGAACATGACACTCACAAAGGTTCCTTAACTACAAGCTTAGAAAACGAGAGCCACAGAGACAAATGCTGGATGTGCCCTTTCACTCACTATCCCACAGATAAGACTTTGGATGTCCTGGTGCTAATGAACAGTCCACATGCAGCTGGTCACACTAAGCTGTTCTAGTTTGATTCATCCAAATTCCCTATTCTGACTCCACACTCAGTAGGCCCCTTCTGAGTATGATCCAGCTCTCCATGTTGGAAAAGAATGTTTGGGAACTAGTAAGACAAGTGACAAGTGACAATTTGTGATTGTTTCTCATTGTAAATGAGTGATTTGGCATTCTGGTTTTATTAGCCTCATGAATGTGGTTAATGTAAGTCCAGCTGAGGGAGATAGATCTGCCGTCAGTGCGACAGCAGACTCATGGATTGGCTAAACTAACAGACACCATGTTACAAACAATCAAAAGGTGATGAACAACTTATTATGAGGCACAAAGGGAGATGTAACAGAATTTTTTATCTAGCCCTGAATGATATTTGGAAGCACTGAAAGGAAAGGATAGCATTTACAATCCAAATTGCTGTGAAGTAGTCATGGGTTTTGATAGGAACAATGTAACTTAAGCAATGGAAAGTAACTGTCATTCATGTTTTTGTCTTCCATTAATTAAACAAATGATGTGAATTATTTTTGAAGCTTTCCAGAACCAGTGGAAAGAATTCTACCTATTTTTGGTCTCTATTGCCATTATAAGGATAAAAATAAGGGATCTCAAACACCAGTACCATGTATAGTTTCAAAGGAAGGTGCTGCTAGTGCCGCTGGGGAAACCTGGACAGATAGACAGCCAAGCTAAAGATCCCAAGACATGTTTTATCAAACACTCCAACTGAGAATCTGCATGCTTCCAGAGCAAAGACCTCCAAGTAGTCTCGGAGGGGACATTACCCCTACTGTTTAGATTACATCCTACATGGAATTTGATTCTGCTAGACTTACAGCCCAATTAGCATGCAGGCTTTCTGAGGAAGCCTCAAGAACATCAACCTTTATTACAAAATGGTCACAAATATTCCTCTACAGGGTCATATATAACCATCCTGTACATAGTTAATTGATTTCTGACCAGCCTTCATTAATAAACCTCACCAAGAACAAATTTTGAATCCAAATGGATGAATCCTTCAATTACTTTAATGAACTATATACTCATGATTTTCAAGCCTTTTCTCAGTCACTATTCATCTAGTTACTGAATTTGTTAACTGGTAGCTTTCCATTGTTCTTAGGACATTCCAAAAATAAACAATGAGGGGAAGTGGAAGGCAGTGGCACTCAGATTAATCGGTTCTAAGTACAATCATGTACAGCACATTAACTTGCTTGGAAATTTGAAGCAACAAAAGGAATTGTTTCTGCTATTTGTTCTTTTAATTTTATAATAATTGGAATGCTGGTTTTAATAATTAGAATGTATGATTTTTAAATAATTATAGCAAGTCAATAACAGTCATTTAAAATGTAATGAATTGATGGCTAATCTACACACTTACTGGATCATTCAACAAGCATTTGTTTACCACATACATTCAATTATTTTCATATTCAGGATTAGTCTGCAAATGCTTGGGTTAATGCCATTTCACTTTTTAATGGAAGACCTCAGTCTCAAATCAGGCCTCAAATCTACTCCCTTTTCTCTATTTGCTCTTTCAGGGAATCAAACACAATCCACTGAGTCAGAAAACTTCGCGCATCATGGTTCCTTCCTTCTCCCTCACCCTCACATCCCAGGAGCTAATTTGTACAGATTTGTCTCCTATTGTTTATCAAGTGCATTCCCATGCACACTACTTTTGACCAGGGTACCACCTTCAGCCTGGAGGACTAAAGTAGCCTCAGATGGCATCTCCTCCCTTTGGTCCCACCTCCTTCCTCTCTCCACATCAGCAGCAGAGTTAGCTTTCTAAAGTTAAAATCTAACTAGCTCAATCCCAGGCTGGCCCTCTTGTTAACTCTTTCAGTTTAATTCAACTCACAAGTACTGTGACAGGAAGCAGAAAATAAGAAGCAAAATTCATTGCATGAAATACAAGGTTTAATGACTTCATTAAATATAGTTTTCCAGTTTCATTTACTGTCCTGTGACCATTTGCATCCAGTCACCACAGCCTATATAGAATTCTCTATGATTTTTCTGCCTCTGTGCCTGGAATGTCCTTCTCCATTTTATCTACCTCTCTAGTTCTTTCTCATCCTTCAAGCCTCAAAGGGTTCCACTGCCTTGAAGCCTGAGTTCAATCACTTCGGGGTCTCCACAATAAGTCTGGTGCCCCAACCATATGCCTCCAGAGTATCCAGTGCCTACCTATTCCCCAGCACACATCATGCAAGTTGCAACTGTTGCTTTGCACATGCTTGTCTTCTCTCCTGCCCCTCCTCGCTGGGAGGTCCCAGTTGCGAGGTGCCACACCTAGTTCATTGGTGGTCTCTAGCACCCTGATCAGTGGCTGTTGTATAGCAGGCACTCAATCAATATGCTGAATCACTAGATGATGGGAAAGATTCCCTACAGGAGTTATGCCATGGGTTTCAAACTGGAGATACAGAATAAATAAATAAAGAGGAAAATATAAATTGAAAAGCCTTCTTGAGGAAGAGATTTGGAGAGATTAAGTAAACCTCAGAAGTTTTGGAGAACAGGAATCAAGGGACATGAGTGGTAGGACAGTGAAGATAACAAAAGAAACTCATGTCCTATTTACTTAGTTTCCACTGTGCTTGCTACTCTGGTTGGTGATACACAAAGGTGACACACACTATGGTGGTATAAAACCAGATTCCACCTCCAGAGTCTTCATAAAAAAGGTATCAGAAAAATACGAAATTTTCTCTTTGTTCTTATAGAGTAATAGACCAGTTGGAAGCTGACGTCTTAATCATGTTTATGGAGTAGTCGGGTTCTTACTCATTGCTGTACTTAATCATTGTTAACATAAGGGGTGTGTCTGTTTCTAAAGGACTGTCATAAGCTAGAAGGAATTACTTTTTATAATTTTTTTCATTGTTAAGGAAAAGAGGAAAATTGAGTCTTCTTTGGCAAAGTTTTGCTGTGGACATGTAGCAAAGGCAGTCTTCTGGAGTAAAAATAATCCTTTTAGTTACATGATCATCAGATTATGCCAAAGGAGGGCTTCATTCTATTGTTCCCAAAATATTGTAGATGCTAAAAATCACTATAAAATGCCCAAATGCTTTATAATGAAACTACAATAACTGCAAGCACATACTTTTAAGGAAATTAGTTAATGGAAAAATCCATAAGAAGTCAAGTCAAAGAGGCAATGACCAATGAGGAGTAAATGTCTTCAATCCATAGTTCAGCTGGAACACTTATTGAGGAGCATATCAAAGTTATTTGCTTTATCTTCTGCATCTATAACCCTTTCCCATTGTGCTTTAATATTAAAGTGGCTACATTCTTAGCCTCCTGGGTATGGGTCCAAGACATGCAGCACAAGGGAGAGATGAGTCCAGTTCCATTGTTTCCTTGTCATTTCTAATGCTTCTTTTCCAGAAAGCACATATAAAAAGCAGACAGAAGTTGCCTTTTTGCTTGCCTCTGTCAGTTCCAAGACTTCAGTTAGGTGACAAATTCTCTCTTCTCACCAACCTTCCTGCCCACAGACACAGCACACTGAACTGCCATAGGACGGGGTCCAGGAGTTCACTGGCCTTGCCCATGAACAGCCTATGTGATCCAGCCATCTCCCTTTTCTGTTTTTCTTTCCCTCAGTGTTTAATGTTTTTCTTCCCATGCAAGCAGAAATCCTTTCATCCACTAATACTTTTCCTGATGTAAAGAGCTTTACCATCTATTACATAATGATTAATTTTCAAGCCATAACTTAATGGAGAACTGTAGTACACAGATATTATAATTCATATAAATATAGGCAATACATCACCAAATCAATGACAATGACTTCTTAAATATGATTTGAATGTTTTACATAGTAGCATTTTGATATGTTTTATTGAAGCTGTACTTGTTAAAAAATTTTTCCAGAACTTCCATTTTCTTCTGTTGATATAGAACTAACAGGAGAAATTAATAATAATAATTAACTTTATCTATAAGTGTATTGATAGTTTAAAAGGAAAAATAAAAAGAATGTTCCTTTCATGTTGAACCAGGGACAAAATATTTAGTTGCTATTTTAATTAATATGTATTTTGTCCAAGTACAGAAAATTTTGTGAAGATGTTCCAAATTAAGTCATGGTGATGCCTAAAAAGAGCAAATGGGAATTAAAAGTATTTTTGACATCATTCAATATGTCTTGTAAATTCATAAAATTATAGTACCTAAAAACAAAGATTTAGCATTGAAATTTACCATTTTAAGTTTGTGATTTTTTTTTTTTACAAAATTTACAACTTTATACTGTTTTACTATAGTTACTGTCATAAATTACTATCACTTGTTTTATGAAGACAACAGCACACTTTCTGTTTGAGGAAAAATGCTATATCACTACTGTTCAAAATCTATTACAGTTTGGTCTGTCTCTAGTCACTGGAAAGAACAAAAACTTCTGTAAAGGTCTAAACCCAACTCTCCACTCTCAGGGATCATCCTTAATTTTTAAATCTATCCTGAAAAATGTAACATTTTTTTCAAGCAGCTGATGCTTTAAACATGCTGGCCTGGGCTGAGCATTCCTTCGTCCTGATGTCATGCACCAGCATTTGTCTCAGAAGACATCTTTTGTAGTTGCAACCAAAAGGCAAAAGAAATCAGAGCTGTGAACAGGGAGAGAGGGGGAAAGGAGGAAAACTGCTTAGACCAATTCACTCAAAAGAATTCTGACACAAACCTGTATGTTTTTAGTCACTCAACATGCACACTTTAAAATAAAGCCTTCCGACTTTTATAAGGTATTGTGTGTATTTTCACACTATTGGTTTTAAAAATACTCTCTGTTTTATGGTAATGTGTCCCAGGGAAGTTAGCTATAGTTTCATGAAAGACGTTTTCATCCCTGACTGGCATCTTCTCAATAGCTGGGGCCCAGGCACACCGCGCTCTTCCCGGCAAGGCCCTCTGCACTGAACACAGTGCAGCATTCATAACGTATTCTCAGCACCGCGGGGCAGCTCACAGAAAAGCTTCTCCAGCCTAATGGGTTACATCACTGAAAAGTCTTCCATTGGCCTAGATGAAAAACATGAATGCATGCTTCATTCATTTCTCCACCTTAAAAAAAAAAAAAATCAAGTAAAATCATATCCACCCTAAAGCAAAAGACTTGCATTCCCACAGCCCAGCTCCATCAAATCCACAACTAAATCTTATACAATGGTTCGACTAACTTGCTTAAGCACCACTCACCTTCAAAATTATTTTTACAACCTGTGCCACTATTAAAAATACCCAGTAAGTTACCCAAAATAACTTGAATTTTTAATGGAATAATCTTTGATTGGTGCTAGCATTGCCTTTAGATTTAGGTCGCATTTTAAAAATATACTTGACATGCAGTCATAGAACGAAAAAACTCACCCTTTCCACTGACATCAGCACCATAAACCAATGTGCACAGAGGTTTCCACTTCTCCTTTTTCCATACTTTTCCTGATGGTCAAAAGAATTCAGCTACGCCCAAAGCTTTTCAGAATGTGCCAAATATCTATGATTCTTTGGAAGGTAGGCACCCACTAGTGTGTCCAAAATATTTTAAATTGAAGAGTACACACACTTCCCTCATTAGAATATGCCTTTTGAGGCTAACCCATAGTTAATGGCTTGAAAACATTTCCATCTTTTTCTTAAAACACAGGCTCAAGTGTGAAGACAAGTAAAACTTGGGGGGAAAAAAACCCATTGCTCATATTCTGGACTCTAAATCATACAAATGAAAGAGCTGAAGCTGAAGTTGTCTGGCTGTGCTTTAAAAAATGATGTCAAATATCCAAATCTACTGCTGCACAGAGATGGTCCAAAAGGCATGTAGTGTTTTGCACAGCGAGCATGGAATCCTCACAGTGGCATCCCTGTGGACCCACGGGGTTGCTGTGACAATGGCAGCAGCTCCATGTCCTTACTGCTATCTGTCTGAATGACAAGGGGAAGCCATGTCAATTATGAAGAAGTGTGGACTTTATGACTAACGACTCACTCAAAGCCATTTATATCCTTGATCGTGTAAATCCATCCTTGCTCACCAACCCATGACATGATAGAACTTTATAGTTTCTTCTAAGCCATTTCTGTGCATTATGGGACACAGGCTGCCATCATCCATGTTCAAAATCTGCCTAAACATCCTTGTGAAATGCTCACAGAAATCAACTCTGCACTCCTGTACAGCTAAGAACTTTTTTCTGCTTTCTTTTCCTTTCCATGGTATGTCCTTTCTTAGAAGTTGTTGATTATTTTGTTTTACAAACATATTCCTTAACTGGCAACATGAAAAAAAAAAAATCTTCCACAGAAAGTCTACACTGAGAATTCCAAAAGTAGCTGAATTCTAAAAGAAACTGAATGCCTTTACTAAACATAACATATATCTTTGGTATTAGATAAACTCCACAGAACACAAGCATAAATATTAATTCCTAAAATAGTAGAAGTTACAATTTGCATAGGAATGGCCTAACATCAATGAGGCAGGCTTTTTTATTAACCAAAGTTCTCTAGCTGTGTTATTTGTGTAATGTAGATTTTTGTGTCCTGTAGATTTCCAACTTTGCAAAAATGCTCTAAAATATACAGCCTCTAGAATGCACAGCCATATTCACGCAAGCCCTACCTAAAATAGGAAAAAAAGAAATACTGAGATATATAAAGGCCACTGTTACCAAGCTCATCAATAGATAAATATTAAGTGCAGTATTTCTCTGCTCTCCATTTTCTTTAGCAATATATATTAGTTGCTTATACTATATCTTGTTCAGTGAGGATTCTTACATGTCATACTATATATCCCCATAAATTTCTAGTAATCATCCTTATCATAATTTAAATTCCCATTATGGGAGAACAGATATAATTTGGCCCTCAAATTCTTTACATATCTATGCACATTATACCCAAGACTTCATAGTTTGCAAGATGAACATCAAGTCAGAAAATGCCCCTTCCTGCAAGTATCTTTAGTAATTAACTCAGATTCTGAACTGTAGAACATAGAAATGACTAAACTGAAGCTACAGATTTGGTGGCCATTCCTCAACAAACTCTTGGAAGACAGGAAAAATTCACAGAATATTCACATGACTAAGGATAATCAACGTCAACCATTTCCACCCTACAAAAGAAAATGGAGCTTCTGTTAAGAATGAACAATAAGGACATTATTTTGGTTCCATTGTGTTTTTTTGAAGGAGTTCCCATCTCTAAAAAGTACGCGCAAAAGCAACACTATTCCAGCTATCCTGGTATTATTCAATTCACTGATGATGCTGTTGTAAAGATTTCTGTAAATACTAGAAGACAATTAAAAACTTCTTTAAATATTATTTCCTTTCAAAACATATCACAAGAAAGGTTTATAGAGAACTGAAATACAAATACTAGGAAGTTATTCAACCAAGATGGTTATATTCCCAAAGATCAATGAAACAAAATATTGATCACTTTTAGTTGTTATAGCTGATCACTTCTCATGTTCTTTTTTATTTAATGTTTTTTGAACATTTTCATGTCATAGAGGCCCTCAAAATATTGTATAAATACATCATTCTAATCCAAGTGAAAGATACTTGAAGAGAGATATGAGGAAGAATCCTCACTCCACTTAGAGCTTCATATAAAATATAGTAAGGATTAAAACCAAACAAAAATAAGATTGGGCCATCACAATACAGGTTATGGGCACATCTAAAAAGTATGTAACTCATTTCCAGAGCATGAGGCAAGATACAACATGGTATTGCTGAATCTAGTCAGTTAGACTTCATTTAAAAACCACGTTGCATTGAACAATTTCTTCTCTGAATGAGTTTTTCTGTACAACACTTAATAATTCTTTTTCATTCAATAAGTTTTTACAAGTTATATAATTGTAGCGCTGTATCACTAATTGATAGGCACTTTTAGAGAAGGAAACCCAGCACATACATAGTTTCAACCACATATTTAAATTTATAGCATTTGACAAAACTTTGGGAATGGATACTAGTGTATATCATTTTTTCACTTTTTAAAGGGAAATTTTATAATTTTGGAAGAATGAAAATCTGAAATACCAGATAAAACTGTTCATCTCAAAAATTAATGACTTGGTATGAGTGACCTCCCCACCAAATACTGGGAATTTAAGCAGACTTTAATATAATAATTATCCCATCAATATCAAGCACACCTGCACACATATGCACAATTTAGGA
Source organism: Glaucomys volans (assembly GCA_020662805.1). Taxonomy (NCBI): domain Eukaryota; kingdom Metazoa; phylum Chordata; class Mammalia; order Rodentia; family Sciuridae; genus Glaucomys; species Glaucomys volans. The sequence goes on along the minus strand of JAJEJO010000849.1, from coordinate 177,325 downwards.
GTAAAATCACAAATGCACAAATAAGGAGTAAAATCATTTTTATAGTGTAAAGAAAATATAAAATTCACTTTGTTTTTTATCTTACAGTTGGCAGTAAAATTCCCATGGTCCTATTCATATAACGTAGTGGATAGAAGCAAGGGATTGTGTAGAATACAAGTGTAAGGAATTCAGGAAATGATTGGATTTAAGAAGGCAGAGATTGTCTCAAATACTGCCAAATCTTATTTTTTTTTTTTTTTTTTTTTTTTTTTGTACCAGGGATTGAACCAGCGACACTGAACGACTAAGTCACATCCCCAGCCCTTTTTAATATTTATTTAGACACAGGGTCTCCCTGAGTTGCTATGTGCCTCACTAATCTGCTGAAGTTGGCTTTGAACTCTCGATCCTCTTGCCTCAGCCTCCCAAGTTGCTAAGATTAAGCCATGCAGCAACATACCCGGCACTGCCAAATCTTGAGCATATAAAACAGAAGTAAGAGCAGGAAGGTAAGGGGGTAAGTGTTCTGAGGGGAACAGACAGATTATTTTAAGTGGCATCTTATTTTGGAATTTCAGATGTTGGCGATTTGTCTTGAGAGAGGAAACCACCAGGCAGTTAGAGAGATAAAGCAGAAAGATAAAGCAGAAATGAAGGCAATTGATGGGGAAAAGAGATGAAATGGAATAGGACATCAGCAGAGGCAGACATCTAGGGATAAAATGCAAAGGGAAGAGAAAACGACCTGCACACATTAGCACTTGTACACCAGAAGAGCTGAGCCCGCAATGGCTCTGCCCATCAAGACAATGTGCTGCTAGAGATCCCACAGCCCTGTGCCAGAAGGTGCAGAAAGACACCTGTTGCTGTGAGAACATCTGACAAACAACTATGGGACACAGTAAGAAGATCCATTTGGTTTGACAAAATAACTCAACAGAGATTTGCTTTTCTTTTCTTTTGTTTCTGTGGTGCCAAAGGTCAAACCCACATCCATGCATGTTAGGCCAGCTCTCTCCCACTGAGCTATGTCCCCAGCCCAAGATTTGCTTTTAAATAGTCAACTATCTGAGTATTCTTCTAATCAATTATTTTTCAGTAAGAATAAAAATTAGCATAAAGATTTTACTATAAAAATGTAATTTATAAGGTTATTCAGCAAAACTTTTGCCACAGACACACTGTGCTTAATATGTGCCCTGTTAAGAATAATTAAATGGCTGCCACATGTCACCCCAGAGGTGGATTCATTTCATTTCCATATTGGACTCAAAGATCACTTTCCATAAAGTAGTCTCAAGATGCATGCTCCATTTACAAAAGCTCTTCATATGAAAGATGTTTTTGCAAATGCAAAATATGAATTATTGTCATCATCATCATTTTTATTGTCCTAGGCATGTGAATGGATTTTGCATCTGGTGGCTCTAAGGTTTTACCACAGCAGGGTGGCTGGGTTAAAATCTAAATTCCTGAAGCAATACTGTAATAGTTTGAACCATAGTGACATCCAAGAGGGATAATGACTTTCTGATGAAGTGAGCAGCTCCGCCATGGTAGGAGGAGAAACGCCAAACCTGGAACCTGGTGCAAACTCACTGCTAACTCCTGACGGAAAGTGGATAACAAATGGCTGCAGGCTTTCTTAGTTCTTCTGTGTGATCTCCTAGCAGCAAGAACCACTGTAGGTCACAATGAAGAGCCCGACAATTTGAAAGGTAGGGGTGTGTGTGTGTGCGTGTGTAGCTAAAATATTAAATTGAAATACTATTTTCTAAATACCTTCCACAACATAAGTGGCCTGTATCGTCTTTCAAGACAGAGTATCAGTTTATTTCAAATTTAGAGATACTGGCCTCGATTCAAATTCATGGCAGTTATAGAAACCAATGTTCCGTGCCTTGATTCAGGTGGCAAGCATTAAATCTTTTTCCGGCTGTCATGCAACAACAACTTTAATACAAATTAGCACTGCCAAACTCAGTTTCCTGGGCTCAGAGGTCCTTGATGCTAGTCCGTGAATTTTATTCAGACTTGCACATGAACTGTGTGCTCTTTTGAAATGGTAGCATCTGAGAAGAAAAACCTAAACAAAATACAATTTAATTACTCCCAATTCAGCAACCTAATTTATAACTCACTACAAAAAAAAATTAATATCCCCTTTTTTGTTATTTTGATTAATGGGAAACTTAATCATTACATCATATGTAGAATGTTCTTATATGCAAATTCAATTTCTATAACTAAAATCCTCCTTTTAAGCTGTTAACATTGAATAGAAACCTGTCAATCAATACTAATTCAAAATATAGTGCTTGTGTTAGTATCTCTTGGTTCTGAGTCAAATCTTCCAACACTCACAACCCTGGGAACAACAGACCAAAATAAGAGAGCCGCCTCTTTTCCCTGGATAGGCAAGCCCAATTAACATGAAACTGACATCCCAAACAACTTTGGAAGGATTTCCAGCTAAAGAAGATCTGACAGAGAAACATTATTTCAAGCTAGGCTAGTATTCTTCTTGTATCTTAAATTGGTTTTTAATTAAGACACCCCAGGGGGAAATACAGTGATCTAGTAGGTAGTTTTATCTTCCAGGTTTCTGGATATGTGATAGGTTCAAATCATGATCCTCTGACAAAATTTTAACACTCACAGAAACTTCAGCTAGCTGATTGTGAATTGACATAATAGTAGCTGATTTCTTTTATTTAAAAAACAGGTTTTTGACAAATCAATTGGCATGATCCTAAAAATAAACTGACCTCCTGTCCTAGTTGAGTACCCGTTTTTATTTAATAACCACTTCAAAACATACAGAATGGGCAATGTAACACAAAAAAGAACCTCATTACAAATGTTGACCAAATTACTTTTTTGGTGATCTTAGAGATTCAGAATTCAATAGTTTTAATCTGAACATTATAATAAGGAAAAAAAAAAAACAGAATTTTTTTGTGTGTGTGTGTGTACTGGGGATTGAACCCAGGAGCACTCGACCACTGAGCCACATCCCCAGCCCTCTTTTGTATTTTATTTAGAGACAGGGTCTCACTGAGTTGCTTAGGACCTCGCTAAATTGCTGAGGCTGGCTTTGAACTCTTGATCCTCCTGCCTCAGCCTCCCAAGTGCTGGGATTACAGGCGTGCACCCGGCCCAGAAAATTTTAAAAGAGAGGTCTTGGGAAATTTAATTCCTTCTAATGTTTATTCCATTATAATGCATTTAAATCCCTAAACAGAGCAAATTAAGGGTATCCTAACTTACAGTCCTCAGGCTCAAAGAAAGAGATGTCACAATAATGGCCCATACACATGCATAGTCCTTCTAAATGACCTTAGAGACTAAAGTAAAGGAATATGAAATGAGACAGACACTGCCTATGACTACTTATGGTGACCTTAGTCTGAGACCTTTACCCCATAAACCCTGCTCTTTCTGGACTACAAAATGAGTACAACGGTACCTTACCCACGGATTTTTGCAAGGATTAAAAGAGATAACATACCTAATTTGGTGACACATAAGAAATATACTAATAACTATTAGTTCTGAACCTTACTGAAATTTCACATTGATCAATTATGTGGACAACTGTGTCTCCATTTTACAGAATAAGACTCAGAGCTCAAGTGGTTTGAGGGCACACAAGTTTTAAGTGGCAAAGCCAGGAGTTATTTTTTTGTTTGTTTTTTGTTTGTTTGTTTGGTTTTTCATTTTGGGTTTTTTTTTTTTGGTGTGTGTGTGTGTGTGTGTGTGTGTGTGGTGCTGGGGATTGAACCTTGGGCCTTGTTCTTGCAAGGCAAGCACTCTACCAACTATATCCCCAGCCCAGGAGTTATTTTTTAAGAGACAAATGGCAATAAACAGAATGATAATGTTATTAGTAGAGAACATTTATTTGTGTGCTTACAATGTGGCAAGCACTACACTAAGCTCTTTAAGATACCATCCAATTTAATCCTCATAAAGACTCTGAGATTCACACTATTATCCCCATTTTATATATAAGGAAAACTGAGTCTCAGAATGGTTGAGCAACTTTAATTATTTAACAACTATTTTTTGAGTCTTTATAATGTCCCAAACCATGGGGCACAGAAACACAAAATGACAGACAGGATTCCTCACCTCTCAACATTGAAAAATCACACCTAAACACTCCTTAAAAACTGTGACCTTAGAGACTGAGGAAAACATCAGCCTAAAGCTGAATACAGATATTACCTGATACTTTGAAGGGGGGAAAAAACAACCAGCTGAAAACATCTGGGTCACTAATCCATGCAATGTTTCTCTAGAACACAAAACAATTGTCATTTCCATTGTAGAGAGGAGTAAACTGAGATTAAAAATAAAAATTATATATATATATAATTGGCCATATATATATACACACACACACACACATATATATACACATAATTAAATATATATAAATTATGCCAAGCATGGTGGCACATACCTGTAATCCCAGCAACTCAGGAAGCTGAGGCAGGGGGATCACACATTTAAGGCCTGCCCTAACAACTTAGGCCCTGTTTCAAAAGAAAAATTAAAAAGGCCTGAAGATGTAGCCCTGTGGTTACATGTCCCTGGGTTCAATCTCCAGCACAAAAATAAAAGAGAGAAAAAAAGTTTGGGGAGCAGAATGTTTCTGAGGGAATGGAACCCAGACACTTAGTGGCCTCAAGTATCAGAGACCCTGAAGAGTCTGGATTACTCTCCTTTCTCCTAGCACCCAGGTCCACAGAGACCAAAGACCTGCTAAGATTTACACACACACTAACCTCCTTAACCCCTTTTCAACTCCTTGTGCCTGAGACAGAAGCTTCCAGCCAGAGCCATCACTTGGCAGAACTCCTAGGGGGCTCCATTCACAGAAATTACACACCAAATACTCTTTTCAAGTGTACACCTACGGTACAGCTCCCTACTCTGAGCTTGGGCTTCTCCTTGTAGGTAGGGTAGGTTGAGTTTCTTTTTCCCAGGGAGGTCAGTCTCCATCCCAACTCCCAATCTTACAAACAGCCAGACCCCAGTCATAGCATGAAGGCATATACCAAGAAGCAGAGCACATCCACGGCACCCAAAAACAGAGCCTCTGGCATCTGGACCAGCTTCTTCAGCTTACTATCTGAGTGTCTGAGCCAGTTTCATCACCTCCTCAAGCCTCCATTTCTTCATCTGTAAGATGGATAACAACAACAGCACCCACCTCTAAGGGTTATTATAAAGATTAAATGAGATAATAAAGTGACTAGCATAGTTCCTGGCACATGTGGGCTCAAACAATATCACTAGTAGTTATATTTATTATCATTTTAACTCAAATTTTGTTAATCCTCTCCTATTTTCCCAGATCCTTGCAACAATAATACTGAGAAATATCAGGGGGAAAATAGCACTAAAGTAAGTGTTTATTGGGGGGGGCTGGGGATTGAACCCAGGGCCTCACGTACACCAAGCATGCAATCTATCCTCTATCACAGAACTATACCTCAGTCCCTAGAAATAAAGTTAAAAAATGAGAAACCAAAGTGGGCTTTAGAACTTCATATACTGCATGGCTACTAAAACACTGACAACAAATGGCTAAATTTATGGTCAATTTTAGATTTTTCCCCTTTGTTGGCAATTCAAATGAATAAATAATTGTGTGTGCATGAGAGAAGAGACAGAGAGAGAGAGAGAAAGAATGTGTCAGACAAAACTTAAAAGAAAGTAATAATGGTCCCAGGCCTAGAAACACTGCCTAGAAGAACCTGGATAATATTTGGATATTACAATCTATTTTAAAGAATTAAAAGTATGAGGAAGCAAAATTAATGGGCTATATTCATAATCATGGTGAAAATTATGGTAGTTTTAGTTGTAATCCCAAAAGAATATCTTTTAAAATATAAAGTTATACAATGAAAACAGTTTTCTTTTACCTTGAATAGAAATGCTTTATAAGGAAAGGGTCCTCTGTGAACAGAAGAAAATGGGTTAAATCAGGGCTTTAAGACAAAGGATGAGGAGGGTCTTCAGAAAACCCACATTTATTCATATCCACTGACAAGTGGCACCAAGTCACCAAGCCCTACTAAGAACTGCAGTGACAGACAGAACCTGAGAGAGCTAAGTTACCTTGATTCTTTCCTTCTGATGTCTCAGTAGGGGTTTGTTTAAATAACAGTATCGGATCAAAAACTAACCTAGTACACAGATATTTCTACCTGACATAAACTGCCAAGTCCTTTCCTCCTCTCAATCTTTTGCTATCCTTTGTGTGTATTCATATCTAATAAAAGAAGCCTTCAGTAATGTCGATTTCTAAATGAACAACAATTAAGCAACAATAAACTCCTGCACAGAGCTAGAAAATGGTATGGATTTTGGCCTAGTTGATCATTTTAAGTAGTGATCTCCAAACTTCTTTGATCATGCACCACTCTCATTAAAACATTTTATAAAACAGACCTTTAATATGTATGTACCACTCTATTTCCAAATTATAAATATGTACAACAGTATTAAAATATCATGTACATTACAAAACACAAACATGAAATAAATTTTAAAAGGCCAAATTTAAAAAAATGAATGTAATCAGAAGTTCCATTATTTTCTTCCTAAACCAAAGTCAGTCTTTCTACAAATCATCTGAAATACACACATCCCATTTTGGAGAACCCTGCTTTTGAGGTCAGGAGTATTGGAGATGCACAGAGACCTAGCATGGGAGGCTTTACTACCCTTCCCACCTCACTTACTGTGTGCATGGGTTTCTTGAAGTGAACCCCAGGAGCTGCCTCCAACCAAATTATCTGGATCACCTTTAAATTCCTCAGGTAGAGTCCCCACTCTTACCTGACTTCATAAATCAGTAGGCCCCTCAGCCTTGGTGTCTATCAAGCTCCCCAAAGTATTTTTATGCACACTAATGTTTGAGGTATGCCAATCACAGGAGTTGATTGTTTTTGTTCCTTCTTGGTTATAGTCCCCAAGGAGGCCAGAAAAAGAAAAAGTCTAAGGTTAAAGTGGTTCATGCAAAACACACATATACATACAAAATCACACACATAGACACCACTACCACCACCACCAACAACAAAACCCTAAAGAAGAAAATCACCTTTAGGAGGTAGAGATACTATAAAAACTGCAGAGCTGTTTGTTGCTGTTTTGTTTTATTAACTATAGTAAGTATCAATCCTCCCATCATCTGTTGTATTTGTAGTCTTTTTTTCATACAAAGGACTTCACATTTTTCCACTAAAATTTGTTAAATTAAAAAAAAACTGACATAATACTAATTTAATAAGAAATTGTAGGCACACTTTCCTCCACCACTCTGGTTAAAGATAACAAAGATGATTGATTCTTTGTAAATTTCTATTGACAACATCACAAAAATGACCATGATCATTTGAAAGAAACAACAGAAACAAAAATCTTAAAAACCCACCCATACTTCCCCAAACAAAGATGAGGAATTATCCAAATGTTAATGCCAGTTCTCTAGGCTGATGGTATTAAAACACTTGATCTGGAGGTGAATGGTTCTTTATTCTGATAGGAGTCTTTAATCATTCCAGTGCTTGTTGCAGACATTTATGTTATGTTTTTGCTAGTGGAATACAGTGGAAAACTATTCTACCAATAGCATCCTCTCGTAAACACAAAACTAAAGAACATGATTGATTACCTACTAAATTCTGACAGATTACTTTATTGATCAGATACTCTTTCTATATTTATTCTCATTAGTAACACTAAAGAGAGCCTTGTTTAGTTCTTTTGTGTTTCTGTTTTGATTTTGCCTGGACTTGGTTGGTTTTTTTAACACCTCTCTAATAGACTTTGGATGATACCATAATAATGACAACCATGTGGCCCTCTTCTACCAATGAAATGCAAGAAGGAGTCAGATCAGATTTCTGGGAAAGTTTCTGCTTTTCTGATAAAAATTATAAAGTTTCTTCTTCTTCTTCTTTTGTTTTTTTTTTTCTTTTTGGTTTGGTTTTATTGCCCTATACTTTCCCCATGCTTTTTCCTTGAAAGCTGATATGATATACCTGGGGTAATGTTGGAAAAGAAGCCACGAGAACCAGGGAAGAGAACTACTCTGTCTTTGTGTTTTCTTTTTCTTTTTTTTTTTTTTTATTTTTTCAAATTTGTAGTTGTAGATCGACACAATACCTTTATTTGATTTATTTTTATGTGGTGCTGAGGATGGAAGCCAGTGCCTCTTGAGCTTGCATGCTAGGCAAGAGCTCTACCACTGAGGTTTAACCCCAGCCTTTGACTGTTAAACCAACATCAACACTCATCTACCTTTATGCTTCTAATTATGTGGGGAAAAAATAATTTTTTATGCTACTGCTGACCAATTTTTCTGATGTCTGGAATGGAAAGTGTCCCTTACTCTAATATGTACAGTTGTCCCTCAGTATCCGTAGAGGATTAGTTCCAGAATTCCTTACAGATACCCAAATCCATAAATGTTCAAATCCACTACATAAAATGATATAACACAGGCATAGAACCTTTGTACACCCATGTGTATACTTTAAATCATGTCTAGATTACTTATAATATCTAATCCAATATAAATTCTATGTAAATAGTTGTTATACTGTACTGTTTAGGGAATAATGACAAAGAAAAAGGTCTGCATGTATTCAGAATAGACATCATTTTTTTAAAAAAAAAATAATGGGCTGGGGATATAGCTCAGTTAGTAGAGTGCTTGCCTCGCAAGCACAAGGCCCTGGGTTCAATCCCCAGCAACACCAAAATAATAATAATAATAATAATAATAATAATAATTAATACTCTCCATCCATGGTTGAATCCATGCAGAACCATAGATCTAGACTCTGAGTCCTCAGATGCAGAGGGTTATTATATCATCTTTTTCTTATCTCATTTCCAAATTCAAATTTCACCAACACCTGAATTATTCTTACTCTTCTTAAATCTACAAAAGCGCTTCATGTGTATCTTAGTTGCAGCCCCCAGTATGTTCCCATATGTTATTATCACCACCATTTTCCAGTGGAAAGTAAACTCCCTGAGGGTGGAGGTCCTAGTTCATTCACCTTTGTCCCCACAGGGCCCTCAGTACAGTGCCTGGCAATCACAGGTGTTCAATTAAATACTTATTGAGAGAATTAATGATTTAAAATAACCTTGTCACTTAGATGACTATAATAAAATTCACAAATCTCCCCATGTAAATGGCTCCAGGTAGATTTTTTTAAATATATATCTGTATGACAATTCCCTCACTCATTCCTCAATGTTAATTGATCACTTCATATGTGTGAAGAAATATACTATGTGCCAAAGGAACAAAAATCTATTTGATGTACTTGACCCCACATAATTCATAGAAAATTAATTTTATATAGAAAATAAAAATAAATTCATTAAAGTTATATTCTAGGACTAAATTAGATGTCAGCACTTGAAATAGTTTTTTAATCTAGGTGTCCCTGCCATAAAAATAGCACTCAAAATTCATAATATACTTGTGGAACTAAGAACAGATTTTCATTTACAAGCAATTCCAAATTTACGAACAAATGAAATTCTAAAAGTACAGTTTTATATGAAACTTGGAACACTTTTTCAAACAAATAACTTTTCCAATTGTGGTTAGTTGTCTGATCAGGCCCAGATGCCTGTTTAACCTTAATGTGGCAAAATTATGGACCAAGTATTCCCAGCATGAGTAACAAGTTCATGAAAAAGGAAGTTAAAATATTTTTGGCTTCTAAAGAACATTGAACCCCATTCTACTCCACTCCTTGTTTGGGTTTGGAGTTAAAGCAAAAACTTCATAGAGATGAATATGTCCTCAGAATGCTTGCTTTGTTTAGAGTTTGCTCTTTCCTAGAAGATACTAAGGTGAAAGTGCCTTTATTCAGATCATAATCACCCTTTCCCTATGTCATAGGAGGATTCCTCAGCATCTTCAACGGTCCCACCCTAACACCCCAAGCAAAACTCACTTACTTGAGGATAAAAAAGAAGGAAATGTGATCAAACCAATCTGCAAGAATGCCGTCCAGTAATATCCTACCACTAAAGCAAGATGGGCAGTCCAGGTGCAGGCCAGAAGCAGTTCTGTAGTGTGGGGGTGGGATGAGTAAATGGTCTGGACTGACATGTGAAGGTGCAGGCCTGTCCTAATCCTCCCGTCACTTCCAAACATTTTCCACTCCTGAGCTCACAGTTCTCAATGACCCTTCTAAAAACATTTTTTGTTCAACAAAGAAACGTCAAGGATCAGTTCTGTGGCAAAATGTTTCTTTTCTTCACCTTCCCTCAGCAAGTTCCACCACAGACAGTCAGGATTTTAATAAGGGAGAGAGCGATGGGTGAGCAGGGGCAACCTGCTGGATTTATTATGGGTCATTTGAAATTTGGCAACCATCTGTACTTACAGGGTTGAAGACTTTAATTAAAACAAAAACGTGATTACAAGGAATTTAATTTAACTGTTCTTTTATGCTACAGACTTTAGCAAAGACTGTGTGTGTGTGTGTGTGTGCGTGTGTGTGTGTGTGTGTGTGTGTATTTTTCATTGAGCAAATTTGGTATTTAAGAAACTTCAAATATAATGACAGGCATACATTTTTAAAAATTTTTTTAAACTAAGAAAAGTCTCATTGCTTAACAGGGTAACTAAAACATTAAATTTCTTTGCTTTTAACCAGTATTATACTGGCAGTTTTTTACTACAAGGATATGTCCAGCTGACTAAGAGTCCCACTGATAGAAAACAGCAAGACTTGAGTAAGTGTTATAAACAAGATTAAAATGTTTCAAAATGGATTGAGAAGAAACATAGTAACTTGAGTCCTTTACAATGAAAAGTATAGAAACCATGGTCATGAATTTTGTTGGAATATGAACAAATAGCAGAAATAAAGTACATTCCAAGATGTTTTTATGGATTTTAGTCATCAACTGAGAAGGCAAAATATATTTTTAAAAAATTTTAATGTGATCCAAAATGGAGCTCACAAAATCACATTTTCTATTTGGCCTGCTCAAAGTTACAAGTATCATCTTAGAGTTATTTACCTTTACTTGCAAATGTAGGCATTTTCAATAAATATTATCCCAGGGAATTGCAAATAATATTATACCTGACATATAATTTCCAGTCCTACTTCTTAAAGCCTACCCATTTAATTAAAAGAATCTTAAAAGAGAGTTATCTTTATGTTAGAGATGATGCACAATTGGTATGACTACAAACAAAAACACAGAAATCATTTTCACGAAAGTTCAACATTGGCTACCACAGCGGGGAAGAGAGCACACACTTGCAGGTGACCATTTCTGATACGGTAATCATTTCTAATAGTATCTGCCTTACTCCATGCAGGTGCTATAGGCTGAATTAACTGTGTCCCCCCAAAAGATAAACTGAAGTCCTAATCATCAATAACTCTGAAATTATAACATGAGGTCACGGAGGTGAGCCCTAATCCAATGAAGCCAGTATATTTATAAAAAGGAGAAATTTGTAGATGGACACTCACACATGTAAGTGCACAGGGAGACTGCCACGTGAACACAAAGGCAGAGACTGCTGATGCACGAACAAGCAAAGACTTGCCCACAATTGCCAATAAACCTCCAGAAGCTAAGAGAGTCACATCAAATGGTTTCTCCTCATAGCCTGAGAAGGAACCAAACCTGCTGATACTTTCATCTTGGATTTCTAGACTCCAGAATGATGAGACAATGAAGCTGTGTTGGTTAAGCCATCTGCTTTGTGGTATTTTGTTACAACAGCCCTAAGAAATGAATACAACAGAACTACTTTGAAACTGTACACAAATGTCATGTGAACTTTTTTGAATGTACACTTTCATCAATGAAACAAGGAAAAACTACTACTTCTGTAGAAGAAAATAACATGAAACTTTGTACAAAAAATATTTAATGGTCATATTATGCTATGTCCCAAGATCAGAAAATTAATCAAGTCACAGAGCTTGAGGATAACAGAAGCAACTGAAGGCAGCAACCAAAGTGTAAGAACAAACAGTCTGCCTTTCCCCAAAAACCCAAAATTTTCAGACATTAATTTAATCAATCTCTAACCTAGGATATATTGATAAAAAGAATCAAAATCAAGTTCAATTGCTTTACCACTAAAAACTTTTGATTCTTTTTAATCCTATTTTATAATTCCCTCTGGTTTTACAGTCATTTTTATTAATATCCAAGTATCTCAATGTGCTTTAAAATTTTTCTCCCAACTATTGCAAATACTTCTAATAAACAGTTTCAGTTTTATTTCTTTATTCAATCTCTAAGTGGGAGTCTCTTTTCTCAATTAGACTCCATTATGATTTAGATATGAGGTGACCCCCAAAAGTTCATGGGTGACACAATTCAAGAATTTTCAGAGGTGGAATAATTAGATTATGAGAAGTTTAAACAGAGAATTAACCCACTGATATAGATTAACAGGGTGGTAACTCTATGTAGATAGGGTCTCCCTTCTCCCTCTCCCTCTTCCTCTCCCTTTCCCCCTCTCCTCCCTAGTTGAGCTGATTTTCTCAGCAAATCCTCCACCATGATGTTTTGCCTCACCTCTGCCCTGCAGCTACAAAGTTGCGGACTATGGACTGAACCTCTCAAACCATGAGCCAAAATAAACTTTTTGTTCTCTATATTGTTCTTGTCAGGTTTTTTGGTCACAGCAATGAAAAAAGCTGAGTAAAAGAACCTTACTGTTTTCAGTTATTAGTAACATAGCTTTCTCTTTACTGATTTGGTTAGCGGAGGCAAACCTACCTCACATTCTTTTCTGAATTATGGCAGAGCCCCAAAAATTATTAATTATCAATTGCATCTTTTTAAAAGAAGTGCTTCTGAAGGTGAACATTTATTTGTGTACTCATCTACAAATTCCACTACCTACCTAACTTTCTTATAGTTAAAGTTGATGTTCAGAAGTGGTACCATGGACATTTGAATTCAGTACCTACAGTTCTTCCTACATAAAAATTTACTTTCAGTCTGATATAACAAATTCCATCTAAACCTACAAAATAAATTCAAAAATATTACCAAATACTACCCATGTGTAAGGCAGGAAGAGAATTTGGCATAGACTTTTTTTTTACATTCTAAAATGAATTTTATTTAAATAGATTTCAATAAGATCATGCTTTCCCCATACTATTATAATATTAATTCCTAAGTCATATCTATTAGCTGAATTTATTTATTTTTATTTTAAATGATTTTTGTGGTACAATATGGGCAATATATACTCATAAAAACTTTGGGACTTGGGCTAGGGGTGTAATCAAAGATAGAGTGTTTTCCTAGCAGGTACAAGGCCCTGGGTTCATCCATCAATGAAAATATAAAAATAAAAATAAAAAACCATTTTGGGACTTTATTGGCACAATTGTTTCCTAAAGAAATACTTGCAGCAATCAGTCCCCAGGATGATTCCCAACAATCCCACCTGCTAGTACTTCACCCCTGGTGTAGACCCCTAACCCCGCCACTGGACCAGGACTGGTCTCTGACCAACAGAATATGGTATGGTACCTCTCTCTCTCTCTCTACCCCTCTCTCTCTCTCTCTCTCTCTCTCCCTCCCTCCCTCCCTCCCTCTCTAAGTCAATTGCTATTTTGAGGACACCCAGGTGGCCTATGGAGAGGCCTAGGAGGTGGTGAATTGTGACAATTAGGCAAAAGCCACAAGGAACACCAGCATTGTTAGCAACCACATGAGTTGAGTCATCTTAGAAGTAGATATTCTAGCCTCAACATCTGACTTCAATCTGATTGAGAGACCCTGAGCCAGAACCATTGAAGTAGGCTTCTGAAATCATGCTAACTAATAAATGTCATTGTTGTGAGACAGGGTAACGGACAGGTAGCTGATTATCAAAGAAAAGGAATGGTTGTTTGCTGCCCACCTCTGGATGGCACTTTCCAGGGCTCAACCTTTGCTAACACCTCCAGTCCTGGGGTGGGGGAAGGAGCACAATTCCAACCCAAGCAATTACTCCCTGGGGCTGCTCTTTCCTATCTTTGGGCTGGTTTTCAGAAAAAAAAAAAAAAAAAGAAAAAGAAGAGAGAGGGTGGGGGTCTATAAAAAGCAAGACACATCCCCTCCCTCAAGCATCAGCTCTTGGTCCTAGCTTCTCTCTGGAAGTCTGCTATCTCTGTTCTGTCTCCTAGATAAAAATTGCTTTCTATGCTTGCCTCAGTGTTTCTCTGGATGTTTAACCTTAAACACTGGGGGAACAAGAACCTGATCTTGATTTTCAAGACCTGTTATCAGTTGTATAAGGACTTTAGTTATGAAAATGAATGTAGTTTAAAGTATGGAAATGTACCATGATTAAGCTATATTACTGGATTTAGGAAACAAGTAATCCATAATCATATTATATTCCAAATATAATGATAAATTAATTGATATTATATAGTTAAATACATATATAACACAATAGCTTAGATCATTGGAATTTTAATACCAATAGTTCAAATAAAAATACTTTATATATTTACATTTTATAACAAGTACATTAAGAATTTTAAAAATATAGTCTATTTTGTTGGACTTTCAAAAACTGCCATTTATTTATGTTTCTCTAATTATACCTTTTACAATATACAAACTTTCCCTGGCAGAATAAATAAGCTACCTGATTTATAACAGATGTGTTAATTAAATCTTCAGAATTTCCTCAGTTCAGATGGAATCTTAAAATGTCTTCATTGAGGTATTTCATTCTCTAATACAACATATTATATGTACATATGTAACAACTGGATATTTTGTTAAACTTAAAAGAATGGTCAAAATAAGGGGGGGATGCTGAGGGCAATGGTGCACACCTATGGTCCCAGGCACACTGGAGGCTGAGCAGGAAGATTACTTGAGCCCAAGAATTCAAGGCCAGCCTGGGTAACATAGCAAGATCCTGACTTGAACAAACAAACAAAAAAACAAAGGGTGGGGGGTGGAGAAGTTCAGCACATCCGACATAAAGAACATGGTGTATCAGACAAGAACCTGGGATCTAGAGTCCAGGACACCTGGGCTAGAATCCTGGCTATAACATTTGCTAGCCGCAGATTAGCCAATTCACTACCATACCCAGCGTCCTCATTTATAAAGTGGCTATAAGAACACCCACCACATAGGACTGAATAAGAAATGAAGGATATATAAAACATTCTTAGCACAGAATCTAACAAACAGTAAACACTAAATCAATCAATGTACATCATTTGTAGTGCAGTATAAAGTGGAACAAAGAGCCAAAGGAGATTTTCCACTGGAGACAATACTCTTTGGGATATTATTAGTCATTTCATCCATATTCTGACAATTGTTGTAACTGTGATAACTTCAGAATTTGCACTTTAATAAGGGTAACATTAATTTTCTTTGGATACTATTAAGGTATATCAAGGAAGAACAGACAGTTTAAAAGAATCTTTCATTAATTAATGGTGTTTCAGACCTCCCAAACCATGGCTTCTCCCCAGACTGTTTTTCTCTTTCCTGTAACAATAACAAAAATCATAATACTAAAGATTAGGGTTATTCGTGCCATGAAATTATCATATTACCTAGTATTTATAGAGAACTTAAGAATCTGTAAAGTACTTTCCCATGCATTATCTTACTGAATCATCTACTAAGTTCTAGTTGAATACTGAATATTAATTTCAAATGTAAAATTAATTTAAACATAAAATGGAGAGCTCAATTCTTCCTAACTTCAAAGTCGCTCCTGCACTAATGACTGTTTCTGTCTCCTGGATTATTCATCTGATAAGAAGAGGACAGAATGGCCGGAAGCTGTGGAGCACCAGGTCAGTAAGCAAGTGGGGAGGCTGCGGTCTGCCCTTCTGTGTCAACTAAGTTGTGCCCACTCCACCCATTCCCCTCTCAGTCAGCACTTTGTGAGGTAACAGGAGAACCTTCCTTTGAAAAAGATGAGAACCCAGTGTCAAAGTTTCACTTGTCTATTTTTCCCCATGAAATGCTTTGGAACAGCCTGATCCATTATTATTATTATTATTTTTTTAGCAGTTCATTATTTCAATTTAATGTCCTTAGCTGCTGTCTTCCACTTGGCAAAACTCCTCTTATCAAATGTTACTCTGTATTTAAATCCACAAAGTAGCTAATATGGGGCCTATTACAGGCAACACAGAAAACCCCCTATTTTGCCACTATGTATTTGCATTCTGAATTCTGAACTGCTTAAATTTCTTAAGCAATTTCTTTGGCCTCAGAAAGTATACTTTTATCAGTAAATTCTGTCAAGACTTTCTTCAGGATCATCAGCTACCACCAGTGGGAAAAGCCACTGGTTAGTACCCATGTAAACAATGAAGACTTTTCAAAAGGGAAGTAGATGAAGGGATCCTGAAATAGAAGGAAATAAGCATTTCTGTGGTATGAATTCCCAAACTTTAGTATCCTCTTATATTTCATATAGTGTTAGTAACCTATCTCTTGTTGATACCTTCATTTTAAATGGTGCCACTTATAGGCATAATCTCTTACTAAGACAATATTTTTTTCATCATGTAAGGTTTGATCAGTGGTTTGCCTAACTCTGCCTGCCTTCAGGCATCTGATAGAATTACTTTATACTTACAGGTAACTAGGAGTGCTTAATAGTTTCAAAATTCATTTTTAATAACAAATATTTTAAAACCCCATCTTTTTGTTTTTCAATTTAAACCAATTTTAATCAACCAACTCATTTTTAGTATTTTCCTCTACAGGTTGGAAGAAATTCTTCAAAATATCCCATTACTCTCATGTCCTCTACTTTCCTTTAAAACAGTAATGCCCTAAACTGGAATACAGATACAATTCCTCACCAACATCAAGAAGCAACACAGCACTGTACTAAAGTATCTGTTTATTTCTCTTCCTTTTTTTCTAATTGTTCCTTTCAACTCTATAACTGCAAAATTTTGGAGGGATTTTATATTTGTGCTTAATTGTTTGCTTAGGAGAATTTTTACTTATGTAACAACATATTGTCATTGTTGTGTATTTGAACTTCTGAGCCACCCTTCCTTTTCCTACCTTTTATTTAGCACTATAATATAGCTTTCAAAAAAGAATTTAAATAAAAATGTGACTGATAGCAGAGTTCTAAACCACCTAAATGACTCAGGGCCTCACCCATAGCATGGGGATTTGAGAGTTTCCTCAGAAGTTACTGCAGGAATCTAATGAGGCAAAGTGTGTAAAGCCCGAAGCTCGGCACCGGCACCAGGGATAGAGGCTCACTACATGTTGAATTCATGGTGGCCAAGAAGGTGAGGAACAGGGAAGAGGATGAGGGTGTGACCCTGCAGGATATCACACAGTACTCACACTATCAATGACCAAGAGGCCTCCCCAATGGGAGATATGGAGTCATTTATCACAACACGTTCTACAGACTGTGTGTGAAAGAAAGCAGAACCAGGAAAAGACGGCAGCACTACAATCATAGGAATTCAACTTCTTCAAAGAACTGTTATTAGGTTTCGAATAAGGTTCAAATTTTACTTTGAGTTTTAAATATTTGTTTTTATAATGAGAATAGTCACAAAATATTTTTGTGTTTAAAAATGTTTATTTCAAGAACTGCCATGAAATTACGTGGGGAATTAAGCAGCACAAACATTTCTCTAAATACTTCCAGAGGTTAGTGAACATGTTTAAACACATATGCTGGAGAAAACAAAGCAACCCAAACACACAGCCTGCTCTCAGAGTCCTGATGACGAAATGAAGCTGTTCTCATGCAACTCTTCATCTCCTTGTTTCTTAAATGACCACTACTAGGTTTTACAAAAAGTCTTCGCTTTTTCCTAATTCCACATTCAACTCATAAATGTACATGAAATATGAACAAAACTTACAGAGAAGAAATTATTTCAACCTATAGTAAGAAACCCAAATAATGGTTAAAAAAACAAATTTATGACTACATTTGACTAATCAGTAATGAGAAAATTCCATTTTATTATTTCTCAAATAATAAAAAGCTATTATAACATATAGAATAACAGTTTACCCACACTTTTAAGAAGGGTCCATGATCTGACTTTTCTCAGTAGCATTCTTGGTGATCTGTCTACTATGTTCCCTCAGCCAACACCCTTCAGGGCACAGAAATAAATGTGTCTCTGTAGTCTCTGTTTTCATTTGAACTGATTCTTTTCATATTAAAGCCTGATTTTACTTTTATTCCTCTCCTGTTTCAACAAACATTCAAGGATATAAAGATACAATAAGCTATAGCTTGTTCATGGCTACTACAATAAATATTATCTTTCCTGCTTCTCTCCCAAACTTAGTACATGAATTTGGTACTAACTGTAAAGAATATTTAAATCAACAAAAAACACTATATAAATACAAAGAAAACAAAGAAGTTTAAAAAAAAGCCTCTTTGATGAACTTCCTTC
This sequence comes from Glaucomys volans, assembly GCA_020662805.1. Classification (NCBI taxonomy): domain Eukaryota; kingdom Metazoa; phylum Chordata; class Mammalia; order Rodentia; family Sciuridae; genus Glaucomys; species Glaucomys volans. The sequence continues at coordinate 158,861 of JAJEJO010000849.1, read as the reverse complement.
TAAAGTTCTAGATGTCTGAACCATCTTATAAACAATATATTTCCCTGAATATAAAGTTCCCTGATCCATACTCTCTTTAAAAAAAAAAAAAAAAAAAAAGATAAATGGAAACTCATGTAAAACCTTAGACATGGTGAGTCCCTTGCATAGTGTTCACAAAATATTTATGATCGTCTACACCAGGAATCTGACTTCAGTCAGCACATCCCTTCCTTCTGGACTATGCTTTAAGGAGTACAGATATTGTCACTGTACTACATGAATACATAGTATTGGATATCTTCAACAAATATAGGTTTCCCCTGCAAACCCTCAGGAACCTCAACTCAGAGCAGTGATGCTGTTACAGAGGAAACAAGCATGTTCAACTAAACCCAGTAGGTGAGCATGTTCACAGAGCTCAACACTGAAAGGCTCCACTCCTTTACCCTCACAGTCACTAGGTACATCTACATTCATCAGAACCTCAAACACAGTGCACACAAGCTAGAGAAGATTTCATCAAAGATAAGAAGTTTAAAAAGGGCAGAACAACAGAACAACAAAGAGCACATGAAGTATTTGCTCATGTAAATGTAAACATAGTTCTGAAGGGTTAACTATTTTAATTGTCTAACTTCAATATTTCCAGACACCTAGCAAAAGTCAGACCAAATCTAGGATTAAAGGTTTGTTGTTTCTGGAACATAAGAAGAAAGCAACAGTTTAGGATTAAAACCTGAGGCAGAAGTAAAAAAGTGCAAAGATCATTCAAAAATAAGTAAGTAGTGTGTCTAAAAACCAGGAGGTCAAAAGAGAGATTGGAAAGATGGGACAGATTTCAGTGGTCAGGGAAGATAAGAGTTACATGTGTCATAGTTTGGCAGAGCAAGATCACAGTACCACTATCAATACTTTGGCATAAGGCTGTTCAGGGGCTAGTTTGTTTTCTAGATTATAGGGTATTTTCCTGCTCATGTATTTATTTATTTACCCACTCGTTCATTTGACACATAATATGCTGAGCACATACCATGTGCCAAGTACTGTACTGTTCAGTGGGACCCATATAAATAGCTGTGGATGATACACAGCTGTAAATATGGATTTAGAAACCAGGGAAGAGAGCTTCTAGTCGAAAACGAGCAGTTACAGTGTTGTCAGGTCTTCGGGAAGCCCAGGAAATGACTGCCAGGGTCCTGAAGGGAGGACAGAATGGGATAAGAAGAAAACAGAACCATGGACATCAACAGAGAACTGAGGGGAACACCAGAAAAGCATAGGAGCAAACCAGTCTAGGGAACAGAGTATCTCATAAAGGATCAACAGTGTCAAATGCTGCTAAGAGATCACAGAAGATAGACTGGAACTGCCTTTTGGCAATGGGTGTCCTCGGGCTTGGAGATACACAAGGAAGCTGCATGCAGCTTGCCAAGGAAAAGCTGAAGGTAGTGATGGGCTCGTGGACTAGGGGGAGAGTATTAAAACTTCTGGAAGAATTCAGTTTGGAGAATAGAGGAGATTCATTGTAAAGAATTTATAAGATAAGAAAAAAAATCAAGGTGGAGAATAGGGTGTCTTAGGTTTAAAATAAAAAAAATAAACAAGACGTTAGGTGATAATTTAAAATGGAAAGGCCTAATTTAAAAGGGAACTGATTAAGTATATTGAAGGAAATACTGAGTTGGGTCTGAGAGAGAGTATAGCAAAGAAAAGTGGTCAAAATCCAAGAGCTAACCTGGAATGTTTCTGCACTGAGTTGGAGTGGGGGCAGGGGCAGTGAATGTAACTACAATGTCTCAAAGGCTAGAGTTTCTACATGTTTGCTACAAAATGTCCTTACCTATGAAACTGAGAAAATGGGAACTTCCCTGAGCCTATGATGCTCACTGGGATTTCACCACCAAATTCAGGGTTAAGAGGTGCACAATCCCAAACTGAGAGACAGATTCAATCCAAAGGATAAGAGAGTAACTCGGTTAAATAAAACTGAAAAAATAAAATAAAAAAAAAAATCTCAGCATTCAAAATTTCTAAGAGAATAGGCAAAGCAAAGTAAAAATCTGGACTAGAAAATAAATGTTTAATAATGAGAAATATTTAAAGATACCAAAGATGAGTTGCAAATTAACAACTCAAGTGGTTAGAAAGTTTAAGATAATGTGGTAAAGAATTTATCACTGACACATAAGAGTATGATAAACAGTAATTATTAAAATATTATTATTAAAACAGGAAATCATGCATTTGTCCAAATTTTCCAGGAAGGGCTGCACAATACAGAAATGGTAAACGTTTTTTAGGAAAAGAATAATCTTCTCACATATATACTGGGAGTAGAGGACCAGTTTCATCTGAACTTGGGAAGCCAGAATGGATCTGCACAAATTAACTAAAATATTGTCATGCTAAGGCACCTTAGTAAATAGCCATTCACAGTTATATTTGTTTCTGGAACTTGGTGGTCTCTTTGGGAAAATAGAAAGCTTTTGTTCATTAGAATGGACAAAATAATGTTTCAATATTAATACTAAAAAGAATTTCTAACTGTGTTATTGGGTAGAGATCTGTTTGTATAGTATGTTGGGGGACAAACATGTTTTGGGTATGCATTTGAACAGATTTAAGTACATATGTCAGATTGTAATTTTAGTTTCACAAAAAATGTTTCCTTGCCTGTATCTACCAATAAATTGGAAGTTAAAGTTTATTCCAAAAATTATTCAAGACACGTTAATATGTCTGAATAAAGCTAATATGCATTGAAGACAAAATTTAGTGTCTACAGATTATAAACTTTGGAGAAAGTAAGCACTGTCCAGAGTAAAGAGAGAAAGGAATAAGTATATTTGAACTACTGATCCACTCTTTCCCTGGAGTTATTAATTATTTCATTTCTTTTTACATATTAAGTTCACGCAAGTTTATCAAGTTTTAGCCCTCTACTAATTTATATGATGAAAGCAACCATATTCACCACTATTAATCAATCAGGGTGAAGAGCTAAATTAGTCACACTTACTCAGCTTACCCTTACAAGAGATTTTATGTGCAAAGATTTTTCTTCTAGTTACTATGTACACAAGGACATGTGATGACTGAACTGCACCACCAGCGGAAAAAGACCTGGAAAAATGTCAGCTCTCTTTGCAACCTGTTCTATTTTATGACTGAATTTTTCAATTTTGGTCTAATCAACTTAAATTATTATAGGTACAATTTTGTGAAATGTAAAATTAATGGAATTCAAATTTTATGGAATTATAATTGACTATAAAATGGGTTTAATATGATCCTAATTGGAAATATAGTAGTTCATTGTTCCAGAATTCATTTATTTGGTGGTATCATTTGGAGGTTTTACAAAGAAATCTATTGAAGATATATTTGTTTCTAATTGATTTTCTTGATTTCTTGCTTCATAGATACATCTTGAACCTAAAACTATTCTCTATAGAGTTATAAAGTATGATCTTCAGGAATCTACAACAGACAATGTAAATAATTTCACTTTGAAACCTAGAAGACACTAGAAACTATTCAGCATTTTAATTATAAACTTATCAGGCCCCCACACACTCTTCAGATCTGAGATCATGGGTTATGCTGAGGGTGGTTGTAGATCTGACTGAGGGGAATTCCTGGGATGAAACATAAATAGGAAATAGGCAAAATTAAAACTGGAATACATTCATTCTTTTATTAACTCTGTTCTCGGAATGTATTTCAGCACTGGGCATGCAAAATGGACACCAATGTGTTCCCTTTCAAAGAAGTAATGATTTATATAGAAAGACAAGTTCAGAAGAAAACTATAATTTCTTGATTTGAACTTGCAATCCTCCTGCCTCAGCCTCCCAAGATACTGGGATTATAGATGTGTGCCACTGTGCCCAGGTATAATTTATTTCTTCACCATCATTTTGATTAATGATCCTCTATGCTGGTAATGAATACTTTTTAACAAGAGATTTCAATGGTAAACTATGATTTGCTCCTCAACAGACAATTTGTATATTTCCTTGCCATCTCTTTATGAGTATCTTGCAGTTTGATATCTCAGCATGTTCTCCACACATTTGGCATTTATGCAAATAGTTTCACTGCAGAGAAAAATTGTGTAGTGTATCGTAGAAATGATATTTGGGTCCAACCCATTAATAAATAATGGGACTCATTACTTATTAGATTAGGCTTTGCTAATTAATTTTCATTAAATTATATTGAGATACACGTTATTGTTTCAGATTAAGATAAAAATTGGGCCACAAGACTTGAAAGGAGAAAAACAGAACATCAAATCATTGACCATTTATTAGAAGTGAATACCTAATTTTATAACTGGATCTGAGTTGACCAAAAATCACCAGTTCTTTTAGTCCAGACTTTCAAGTAAGCTACATTAACAAATTATTATTTATAACAAGTGCAATGCTATGCAAAAAGTAGGAATACAGTATGACAAATAGAGTGACCACGCCACCAAAATTCATGAAATAAATGTCTCTTCTCAGGTTAGTAGTCTATAAAAACTATGCAGGAAAAAGAAATCACAGATTATAACTTGCTAACAAACATTATAATTTCCTAATAACAATCTACTAATGTAGTACCTTAGCATTATGCTAGGTGTGATCTTCAAACATTTGCTTGATCTATTTATGTTGTAATTACAACTGTTAGCTTGAGAGGCAGTTATTACAAACACAGAAGATAAGGAAGGTTATGATTTAATTCAGGTTGCAAAAAGACTATCCTGCAAGTTCATGAGTAGCACTGAAAAGCAACACATAAAAGCAGAGTCAGAGAATCTGCTGGCCCCATATTGGAGAGAAGAGGTACAAGGAAGAGAAAAAAGGTATGATGCAGAAAAGTAATGTGGGAAAGTAGAGAAGCCCCTGAAGAAGGAATGAAGAGAAAAAGAATTCTTAAAGAGTCAGAAGAAAGCTTGTATGATAAAAAGGATGTCATCCTAATTAATGCAGACACAAGCTAGTTTAACCCTTACCAGATATTATCTTGTTGTAAAATGGCAAGATTAACAGACTCCACTTTTCTGAGTTAATGAGAAATTTAAATGATGTGATACAAACACACAAAGTGAACTTTCAACAAGTTAAAGTTTATGGATAAGGCTGGGGTTGTGGCTCAGTGGTAGAGCACTTGCCTTGCATGTGTGAGGTACTGGGTTTGATTCTCAGCACCACATATAAATAAGTGAATGAAATAAAGATCCATCAACATCTAAAAAAATTAAAAAAGAAAAGTTTATGGATAAATATAGCAAACCAAGAAGAGTAGGCTTAAAAAACAAAAAACAACTACTATGATAAAATATGCCATGAAAACATGAATATATTAACAGTGGACCTATCCACCATTTAATCAGATAAACCCATATAAGTTTAATGTCCTATATCATATGATTCATGCTTAAGCAATGTTTGGAACCTCTTGTCATTTTCTGTCTTAATCATTTATTTCACATTTTTTTTTAGGTTCAAAGAAGCTCTAAACTATGGGACTACCAGATCCTCTCATCCCTCTATAATAACCTCCACATGTAGTGGCTTTGATTGTCAACAGACAAGACTCCACTGGTTTCCCAAATTTCTGCATATCATGCAGGCAAAATACTAACCATCTTTCTTATAGACTCTCCATGTAGGGCTGTGTGTATAGAGAAGAGTCTTAGATGATAGAAATAGTATCTCCCTCCAAAGCAAAAGGAAGACATCTTTACTGCCCATTCTAAAAGATTCAAGTTCCCTGAGCTCAGTTTCTCCTGTAATCAACTACTGCATATGTGGTTATTAGTTGACCTTCTTCACATCACCCTGTGGGAACTGGGGCTCAGAGAATTAGCTTAAATACTAATACTCTGGCTACTACTAATGCTGTAATAAATTGCCCTTCATCTCTGACTCAGCATCCTTCAAAATGTAGCAAGCTAACCTCTTAACTTGCAAGTAGGATAGAAATCTCAGAGACTTCTACAGTTCTTGACACAGATTGCAAGGGAAATATAACAGATAAAAATAATATCAAATAACAGATAAAATAGCATCAATATGCCACTTCAGGAGATTTTCAGATCGCCTTAAGTCTATTTACTGACCACTGTAACACAAGTGAACTTTAAGACAGGAGAAACCACACTCAATCAAAGCCTACTGAAAGTTTTTGTGACCATGCATGAACTTAATGCTGCTGACAAATGGATATAATAGATATAAAATATAACTAGATGTCTGTCCTTGGAATAAGACTTGTGAAATGACAAAAACTGCAGAAGGAGGAAAGGGATTGAATCTTGTGAAATCTAAGTTTGTTAGTTCAACTCAATTCTAAAAACTTGCCATAGACTCCTTTTTACAAAGAACACTATAACCATCTATAAATGCCAAATACAAATTCTGTTTCAGAGTGAGCAGATATTTCCAACTTTGGGGAAATACATATTTGAGCAATACACATTACTCAATTCTCTATTTCTTGACTCACTGAGAAACCTTGAAATAGATAGGAAAATGGTTACCAACGAAAATATATACAACACATGTATTTAAGCCAACTCATGTTATTTACCCACTTTTATCCTCAATAGTATTATAAAATTAAAATATTTTTTTAAAAACAATGCCCCTCTAAGACACTGTTTCCAGAAGAGATGTGTCAGGTACTGACTAATGCTTCTATTGGGAAGGGATGGATGTCTGCGGCATGGTGAGAAAAGAGCACATTACAGGTTCCCAACTTCTATTCATTTTAAAATATGCTGTTATAGCTCCTTTAGAAATTGAAGGTAAGGGTAACTCCTAACCAGGTATTTTTTTAATCAGTTAATCCCCTACCACATAGCCAAAATGAGCTTTGAAAAATAGGATTTTGATGAGTGAAGAGGATGGGTGATTTTGATGAGTGAAAGGAGTTATGGAAGTATAGTCCACATTAAAACATTTAACATTTTTTCCTAAGTACTCGTCATTGAAAAACAGATCATCACTTTTTGAGGAACTGAGTATTTCCTTAGAGAAAAAATTTATCAGAGGTGTTCAATTATCATTGACGAGGGCATAATATAGGTACAGGGACAAAATATTCTTAATTTACAAAGAATACACAGAATATGTGTATAGATAATCTACATATAGAGAGAAATTAGGCAAACAAGTTAATTATCTCATAGAAATATACTTGCATTTCCCATTAAGCATCATTAATTGGAAATTGCCAAGAAAACAACAAACAAGAGAGTAAATGATACATCTGTTTAAAAAGTCATTAATCTACTCTAAGTAAAAAATCTTATCTAATCACAAATCTTTAGATCTGTCTACACTACAAACATTAAATCAATTCACCTTTACAAGTGAAAGAGCAGAATTGGAAATAAGCTCTTTTGAAAAACAAGGTTAAAAATAAATAACTGTTGTAGTTCAGATAAAAATCTTACTACAGAAATGTATTCTTCTATAAATGTTTCAAAACACAAAAAATTTTCAGATTAGTTATTCCCCAATGTACTTGCCTATCAAATATTATATTGATAGCTTCTTTTTCTGGTTTTCAAATATTTCAAGTTCTATTGCCTCAATTGAATTCAACCAACAAATGTATTTATCTCTAAACTCTTTCAGCATTTTTCTTTGGTACTACACTGAGCTATATGCATACCATGTCACTTTAAAATATAACTTGATATCTCCTGTTGTCCCATTGCTTCCATGCATTGCTCTGGACATTCTCCAACAAGCTTCCTTTCAAAGATGCTCTCAAAGAAGATAAAGATTTAAACATCCAATATTTTATTGACTGAAATTTATTTGACAAGCATCATAGTTGATCTGAACTTTTAAGAGTTTCATAAAGAAGGACTTATTTGTAAATGTTAATGACATTAGAAAAAAAACCACTGTACACTTTAACTCATTATTTTGTATTATATAGTCATGTAATCATAGACTTCTATAGTTGGTAGTGTTAGAAGCTTAATATACAAATGAGGAAACAGAGGCTCTGAAAGGTTAAAGGACCTCTGTAGAATATAATTTCCTTTAAAGATAATGAAAGGCTGACCAGGATTGATGCCATTCCATGCATCTGTATCAGGAGCAAGGAGCCAATGGAAATTCATAACTTATTACCCTGACAATCTCAATATCCAGGGCCTCTGTCATTCATATCAGTTATCATTGAGTAATGGAACCCTTCTTGCTTTTGGCCTCCCCATTGTTGTACAAAAGATTAACACACTTTGGTGCATCTTGATTTTGGGGACTTTCTACTGACTTCTGCCTGAAGTATTTTACTGGCTGTTTAAATATCCTAATTCAGCAGTGTTATAAAACATCCCTGTTATGGTCATCTTTTAAAATATACAAAGCCACGTTAGTTAGTGGATGAAACCCTATCATAAGAGGGCTGTGCCAATCATGTTTCAGCTGCTGTGCAGCCACATCAACATAGAACAGAATGGGTCTCAGGAAATTCTTAACATTCTGAAGAGAAATACAAAGATGTGGAAAATTTTTTCTTTTTCTAAGAATGTTCTACTTTGCTAGTAGTTATATCAATTCTGAAATGAATTTTAAAAACACAGACGTACTTAACTTTACAGTTAAAGGTTTCTCTAAACTAATGGGAAGTCATTCATTTTATTTTTAAAATTATACTGATTTTCCTGCCCTAAAAACTAAAACAACAACAACAAAAAAAAATACTGCATGAGACTAAACCAGATGGATCAAAACACATGCTGGAGCAGTACTGGTTGTGGGAAAATATGCCTTCATGATGTCTTCTGCTATCTGTGCTGCTAACTATAACTCTTGCATATATAATTCTATTATACTTTTATAATTCAGGGTTTTGAAAATGCTTTTGAACCATTAATATATTTTCCTGGTTAAAATTCTTTGAGATGTTCTTAACAAGAGTCTTAGATAATGAATTTGGGCAAACTCTGGAACAGTCTTTACAGTATTATCATTCTCATTAATTTTCAGAACTACCCACTGTGTTGAGATGATTGTCATGGGCCTAAGACTTCAATTTGGCTAAATATTTTTGCATATATTTCAACATATAAGTAAGTAACAGATGTTTAAATGTTAAGTTCATAAGGAAGATATTGTTAAATGTGTTTAATCTTATGATTTCTTTGCCACAGTAATTCTTATTATACTATTTCTTTATGTTTTACTCAATTTTCTCTATACTTTGGTCTACAATGGACCAATAATTACAAAATCCCTTCAAAGATAACAATCCTTTAAAACACTCTGGAATTCAAGCCATTTATGCATATATAACATTTAACATTTCTAGTATCACTACTTTTTAAAGAATAAATAGGAACTCTGACATTTGATTTCATATATAATATAATGTAAAGTATAAGATTACACTTTTCCTTTCCTTTTCTTCCTTCCTTCCTTGCTTTTTTAGTAGAAAGAGTAGTTGCCATTTATATTCTTATTTGTCTTTAACAACCTGATGTACAATACTGCCCTGAGCTGCCAGGGGAAAAAAAAAAAAAAAAAATGAGTAGGAAACGAAAGCCAGTTTTACTTTCAGAGAGTTAATGCAGTACACAGTTCCATACTTTCATCCAGTTTATTCTTTTCTTCTTTGCCTTTTTTGGTTATCTCTGAAGACTGCTTCTGTTTCTATTGTTTCATCCTTTAGCATTCACATATCAGAGCAATAAGTATTTCATTACTGGTTTATCTGTCCAGAGGCTTGAGAAGCGGTAACAATTAACCCTCCCTTCACAGTGATTGATACAGGCTTTGCTTTCAATTTGTTCCACTACACAGATCATGAAATTCTGAATGCAATCATCCTCATTGACCTACACTTTCAAACACACAGCTACAATGAGACGAAAGTAATTATTAAAAGGAACACAGGACCACTGAGATCTGAAACAAAGTCTTTTAAAAATCTGTTAGATGACCTTCTGGTAAAATTGGCAAATTCTGATGCTCAGGAAAATGATAGCTCTGTGTCCCTGTCTGGAAATATTCGATGCAAGTTGATCAATGTATATTATGGTGATTGCACTGTGTACAGTATGTACTTAGAAAATGTATCAAGCCATTCTAGAACTGCTACAAACAAACTGTTAACATTGTAGCTTAAACTGCATAATTTTTTTCAAGAATATTAAACTTCCTGATTTGTGTAAAAAAGAAAAAGGCTTGACCACAGCAGAAAATCCAGACTGGAAAAGCAACAATCACTCTCGAGGAAGAGCTGCATACCTGAGCTCCACATTTTCTCTCTCCCCTCCCTTTAGATGAAGATTCATGGTAAGAAATGAATACATTTTTCACAAAGTCTGAAAAATAGCTTCAAATAAATATTAATCTACTGCAATCGATATATATGAGGAATGGAGAGGAGCTGGGAGAAGAGTGGTGACTACAGAACTATATTAAAACAAGGGTTGCAGTTAAAGAAAATCAGGGCGGAAAGCAAGGCAGCAGGCCTGAGGCTCTAATCACAGAACAGAGTGATGGAGATGAACCAATACTGCATGGATTAGCAATGAATTATTTTGAACTGTAATCATATGCCTGCATAGAAGAGAGGCAAAAACTAACCATTACTCATAAACTGATCTGCTGATTGAGAGACAGAGAAATAGAGAAATTCATATGCTATAATAATTCAGAATAATGAAAGCCTAAAGATATGGTTACACTTCAAGTAACATTTTATTTTTAATGTCTTGCCACTTACTACGTAATATGGAGTATTTAGAGTATAAACTGTAAAGTGCTTTGATTCAAACAGTATCAAGCCAATCATTTCTTTGAAGATCAGGATGTGACATATACTAGTCCTCCCACCATTCTTGCCTACTAAAACCAATTTTGGATAACTTTGATACCCCCCAAATACAAAAATCTTTAAAGTATTTAGGTATAAAGGAGAAACAGCACTCAGGGAATTAACTCCCTTTGGAGAATCTGAAAAATTCATATCAAATGAAGATTCAATTGTTAGAACTAATTTTGTTAGGGAAAAAAAATCAAAACTGCTGGTAGCAAGAGATTCCTGAGATTCTTATGAGCAGACTGTTTAAATGAAGAGCACTTTAATCAGTAGAGGAATCCTCACGTTTCTAATGTCTTGCTGTGCATTCTGCAGGTTATAGTAGCAGCTGGTAGAGGTCATATATCTTTTGTGAGCATCCCAAAAAGGCTCACTGCCAGACTGTTAAATTATGAATAAGCAATGAACAAAAGAATGCAGATACGGTGGTGACAAGATAATCCAAGCAAATTTATCTATGACAAATTTCACAGGATTAACAAATTACATTTACACAGAACAATAAAAATGTGCAAAAAAAAAATGATGAGCCTACTTTTCCTTACAGCATTAGGAAAAACAAAAAAAGTCACCAACCCAGTGCATATATTTAAATTTAACTCCATCTAAAGTAAGACATTCATAATCCATTCAAGATATCTTTGTAATGTTTTTACACCTTAGATAGACACAGAAAAACATGATCTATCTGGTATATATTTTATATGTAATTTATGTGGTATATGATGTATATATGTATGTGTGTATGGCTTATAAACCATATAAACCATGTATGAAAACCTTGTACAATACAATCCCATTCATATATATGAATAAAATGCATATGTTTTCCAGAGTAGATTCTGAGGAATAAATGATTTTTATAGGGAAAAATGCTCCCTCAATCAGTGCAATACATATAAGCTACTAAAATATTCTTATGCATTGATGTCTCCATTTTCCAGGACCAGAGGGAGAGAGGTTCTGCAACCAGTTTTAATCACTCCACTTAGCCCCACCAAAATATTTCAGTCTCTCAGAGTAATGTGCTTCTACACAAAGTTTAAAACTACACCCTTTTCTGGGGTGTTACAGCAGAAAGAAAATTTCAGAGATTTGAGGAAGAGGATGTTAATTACAGCTATATTCACCCATAAATGACCCTTTATTCAATATTGTTTTTCTTTATAATAAAATTTTTATAAATCTTTTTACAAATCTCACAAATGAATAACCTGTAGTCTATCACATGTAAAAAGATATTACTGAAATGACCTATGATTCCTTAAAGTGGTCTTAAAATGCAATGTGGCACTACATTTAAAAATATGCGATATAAAGATTTGTTAAGTTTTAATGTTTTATACTAGCTACCCAAGTCAGAGCTCTTTAATTCTGCCATTAGTGTGCTGATGATAATAAAATACTGTAATCAGATGTAATTTCTTTTAAGATGATCTAGCTGCTGTTTTAAATTTTGTAGTCTTTTTCATTTATACTTCCTATTGACTTTCATTTTTTTTCTTTTAGTAAAATATCTCTCTAAATGAGTTATTACCAATTCATTTTATCAAATTTTATCAAATTTTTATGTAAACAAATTTGCTGACTGTGAAAGTGAATATCTAATTAAGATGCACAAGCAAAATATTCAGTCTTTCAACCACAAGTACTCAAGCACTGCTTATCTAATCCTTCCAAGTCCTGAAATTTCTACTACATTTTTTTAAGGAAGCTATTTGGTTAACAGTATTATATCCAAAAAGGTAAAGATAAACATGGCATGCTCGTCTACTACTGCAAATACAGCACACATTCTGCAATGAACACCAGTGAAGTCAGATGCCACAGAGTTTCCTAAAGGATAATTTTTGTGAAAGAACTGTTTCATACCAGAGCCCTTTGGTTCCCTGCATGGAGAAATAAAAATGTTACCAAAGACATTTTCTTCTTGATACCTGATGTGTGTGTGTGTGTGTGTGTGTGGACTAAATAACAACCTACTATTTGTGTACTTATTGTGGTTCATTATAAGCATGTTATATTTTTAATTAAAGGAGTTAGCATATGTAAAGGACTTAGATTATTCAAAGCCCTTAAAAGAATACCTGTGTATTAGCACACAGTGGTATATAAATGTTTGCTGTGTTTGCTGTGTTATTATAATGACTGATAATTTGGCCAGAGGCCAACTTGTACAATATATTTCAAAAGACAATACCCAGAAATAGAAGTAGGCCCTAACGTGTGTTATTAAGAAAGTCTTGTGAGGCTGTTTCTACCCACCCAGTGACAAAACCACTAGAAAATAAAAATCCTCAGCTGTAGTCCTCAAACAGAGGCACACCATGCTATGTGCAGAAGAGGGCCTTAAGTACTGTGTATGCTGTGACCAAAGGTATGCGTCTGCAGCAAACTGATTCTTCTGAGACCATTCAGCTAAAAACCTGCCCTAAAGTACATATCACTGAGGATATTGGAATGTTAAAGGGAGAAGAAGGCATATTTTAAATAACTGATTCCTCCTATAACTTTATAAACTATATTTCTTAAGTTCTCCAAACATCTGATGAGGGACCAAAATAGAGGAAGGATAGTTCATTATCCACAACTTAACCTTTCTCGCTGCCCTTAGAATTCTCTGTGACTGGTTCAGAAATTTTTGACTCTGAAAAGTCCAAAACTCCAAATCCCCCCACACTACTATCAAGATGCATTTCTACAAAGATGACAATACCCAATTCCGTATCAGCCATAAACCTGAACTCAATCTCCAACTCTACCACTTTCCTTGGGAATACTAAGCCTCTTATTTCCTTATCCATATGTAGAAACCAAGGAGAAAACTGCTGTGAAGTATAAATACAGGATCTGAAACATAGTGTCCAATAAATGCTTTTATTATCCTACATAATCTCTTTTTAAATCCCATAAAACACCTTTTCTAACATTTGCTATGATTTTGCTTATATTTAAATAGCATCTTTCCACTATCTTTCCTCCAAGAACTTCTAATCACTTTATCATCATTAATTACCATATTTTACAAATTGGACACCTGTCCTCCCAGAGCACTAAGTTATCAAAAGTAAATAAAGATAGAGAGCCTTATAGTTTTATGGATCTATGCTATTCACTCTTAGAAAAGAGTGTTTTCTGACAGTATCATGTTTTGCATGTCCAATATAAAGGCCATTCAACAATCAAAACAACTGCTCTTACAGTGTATATTATTCAGCACAATCCCAAGTACAAGTCACTATGGTCTATGGTAGAGATTCAATAAATAAAACTGAATGGAAGAAACTATCAATAACTGCAGTCTAGGGTCAGAAGCACTGTGGGCCATAGAAACATGGGATTTTCATCTTGCTTCTCATGAGTTTGTACACAAGACCACAAGAATTCCAACTAATTCACCAACATATTTTATAAGTGTACACTGAGGACAACTTCATATGCTCTTCAATCTTGCCACTGCCCTAGTCATTTCAGATACAGTAGCAGTCACTTTATTCTTACTAAGCCACATCCTATTTATGCACTATAGTATTACTAATATTACTGCAAATTATTCTAACTATGTAAGGTTTTGTCAAACCTAATAGTGCAAACGTCCTATTCATACTAATGAGGTCCAGCACAGTAAAAATACCATTCAGTTACAGTTGGTTTATTACACTACCCAGTAAGGGTAGGAAAAAAAGACCACTATTTACTGTGAAAATACTAACATCATTTAATGCAGATAACTGAACTTTCCTATAGATTCTACAAGTTTTAACCTAATCATAAGTTTAGATATTCCATCATATACAACCATTATATGCATTCCATTATATGCAATGTAGAAAAAGCAGACAAGTAAACACAGCATGGAGAGGTTGGCTAGTTCTGTGCTTTCACATGTGCTTAGTTTTCTTTAAATTTAGCAGCATTATGCATAAGAAATGTTTACAAGAATTACAAAAAATAAAACCAGACTAAGGTTTATATTGGGGTCCTTATTAATAGTGAAACACAGTTGAAAAGTTTTTAAGGGAACATATTACTGGGAATGATTTAGAAGCTTTTGTAATATATTCCCATAAACATCCCAAAATATGAAGATCTACACCTTAAATAATAACTAGATTGAAGCTATTCTAAATCTTCACCCAAAGTGTTGCTTCGTAGAAGCCTAAGTATGCACACACACATCCCACATGCACACACACACAGTCTTTTGTCAAGAATCTCACTACAAAACAGGACATTCTGGACAGCAGATCTTGCTTCAAACTGATGTGATTTTAACATGCCAGTGGGCCTCAGACTAAAATCTGGGGCAGGGAAAAAGAATTGAAGGGGTCATAGAAATTTTGGCATTCCTACAAAATAGCTCTGTTATAGGGACAACCATTGTAGAGAACTGCAGGGGAAGATCAAAATTCATATTTCTACAACTATCAAATTGTTCTCACTTCTGGATTATACTTAAAAGGCAATGTAATTCTCTCAATTCATTATTGAGAAAGATGTTAATTACACAAAACTTTTAATCAAACATAAAAGTTCTATTTTTAATATCATATATAGACATAGGGACCAAAACTTTACTCATAATAACACTAAGTGCTATAAAGACCTTATGTAACTTTTTAAAATCAAAAGCATCAAATAATGTTGAAATCCAGTTTGCTCATTGTATCAAATCAAATCTAGTGATTGGCATATTGTACATTTGGATAGCTATACATCTCTCAATTCATAAATCAGAAATTGGAAACCTGAAAGGATGCTGTAATGTGGGAGGGTCCTACATAATAAAGGTCATTATAAGTCCTGACTCTGGAGCTATACTATCTAATATCCTCTCTGGTGGAATCTATGATATGCCCATGCATTACAGTTCTTGTTGACAGTCTGTTGCCTTGGAAATATTTCATTATTTCAGTTTTTCCATTTGTAGACCCTTGGCCTTGTGATATGAAGGCCATCCTATTTCATATTTTCGATTATCATTTAAGCAATCTTGTGGAGCTATTTATATATATAAGCAAGTGTTAGACAACGCATATCATCATTTATCACTGTTTAAGCTTATACCGTAGGAAGAAATACCTCCAAAAAAGTCTCCTCCACCACCTTTACACTTTCAGCCAAAACCATGTGCTAGTAGAATACGCTTTGCAAACCAGCATGGGCACATCACATGCTTGACACTTCTCTCTAATTTTCTTGGTTATATATCCACACAGTGGAACAACTCTGTGGCAGTGCTATATAATTTGGAGCCCACTGGAGTTTAAAGAAAATCAAACAAGTTTATACATAAAAGGTTTTCAACTTGTTCTTTCAAGTTCTAAAGAAGCATTTTGTGTATGTACAATTCAGAGAAATTTAAGGAATACTAAATAGCATCCAAAGACATTATCAAGAGTAAGCTTATTTACTTTGTAAACATTATAAGGAACATGATTTTTGGACTATATTATCATATGCAGGCCCCACACTTTGTAAATAACACAATTCGAAAGTTACATTTTTTTCCTCTGTAAGTTTTGATTATGGGTATATTTGAAAAGTAGTAAATAATCAAGTGCCCATAAACACCTTTGTGAAATCAATGGTTTGGAAACCCTTTTTTAAATAAATGGGAAGATACAATTTAAAATACAACCACAGAAAGTCATCTTTTATAAACATATCTGTGGTTCCACTATGTTTGCAAAGAATGTTATTAACTAGCAAGTTCTAGGCACAAAGTACAGATGAAGGTGGAATGACTGTACTTAGTGGAAGCAAGTAACTATGAAAAACAACCCCCTCCTGAACAAACCATCTGACTTCCTATTTCTCATTACAAAACCAAATCAACTTACATGTGTAATGTTTACACTTAGAGTGCTAAGAGCATTTAAAACCCCGATAACAAAGTAAACCCTTGGGGCATAAAACAACTGTTTGGATAATGGACCAAGTTTGTGGTTATTACTGTTTCTAACAGTTTAGAACTCCTTTCTTCCTCTCCTCTATAATGTTCCTTCTGTCCCCTACCCACTTATTACTCCTCCCTCTCCCCATAGGTTAAACTTTTTCAGATCCAACCTTTAAAATGACAGCATCCAAGCTGAACAAGAAGATGCTATTAAAGGGCATTAAATTAAATACAGTATATCCTCCTACAACTTCAATCAGAATTTCAGACCAAGTGTTATTTAGTTCAGCTCTCAAGTGGAGCAGAATAACAAATCGCACACTTTGATTTACCTTCTTCGAATGCCAAATGGAGACAGGTGATAAAGAACGCACTCATGCACAGGCTATGAAGTTTCCCCTAGAAATTAATTCTATCTTCAAGATTCCTATCTCAGAGAAATTCCCAAAATGGCACACAAATAGGCCTCTGCTAGAGAGATTACTGGGGCCATCCCAGTAAATACATTTACTACCAACACAACTGGGAAAGGAGGAAGGAGGAAAAGAAGGAAGGGAGGGTAGGAATTAGAAAGAGGGGAAAGGAGGAAGGAAATCAATTATAACCCTCTGATTTCAAAAAGTATTCACCATCATGTTAATTATCAAAAGTCTAGTAGGGTGCACTTAGAAATGATTTTTCTCCTATAAGAATAAAGTATTTAGTATGTGAATGCTTCATGAAACACTAATACTTAAGAATGAAATGTTAGTTTTTAGTTATCACAAGATGTCAGATTTGGGGAGTAATGGTTAATGTGTATGTAGAGCATTTAACATCTTTAAAAATTGGATTATGTATGATTTACTCTGATATATGATTTTTACAGAATTACCAAGAGTTTAGAATTAGTCAATAATGTATCTTCTTAAAAATATTTCCTTGATCCTGATAATTCTGCTGTCATTATATGAAGGAAACAAGCAATAGTACAATAGAAGTTTTTTACAGCCTGTCTCCCTATTTTTTCTTGATGTATGTTATACCAAAAGCTATGTTGTATCAAAAATAAAACTGCCTATGTTATAATTAAATTCTGCAATTAAGCACTTCCCTAGGCCTCTTTTCAAGTTCTCCTAAGCCTAGGAGGAAAGTAAACGTCCATGCTTGGGGGCTGGGGGTGCAATTCTCTGACTGCATTTGTTTTCCTTATGAATCAATGGGTAACATTTCATACTTCCTACTGAGCCTTTCCTCTTCGGAAACAGAGATACTCACTTTACTCAAGCCGATATGCTATATGCAATTAATGTCATTAACGCTGTCAATTAATAGCAAATAGGATTCCAAACAAAGTAGGCAAGGTGGATAGCAGGAGGGGAAACCACGTTGGGGGTGGGGGACGGGGTGCTTAGTTACTCTAACAATGCTATTCACGTAGGATGATTAGGGAGATTTTGAACACAAACTCCTTTTCCCTTTGGCCCTACTAGTTTAACTAACTTCAAACAGACATGCTCGACTGAGCCCTTTGCCTAGATACGCAATTCTCACCAGGAACTTTTTAAAACACAGATCCCCAAACAGTAACTAACGGGGCATAGATGCTCCAACTGCTGACACATTTTGGATCTCGCTGTTTCTTTGCTTATTTGGATTTAAGGGGTTTCTTCTTATTTATATTTATTTATTTATTTATTTATTTATTTTTCTGGGAGGAGATGGAGAGGAGGGAAGGATGAGAGCCGAGGGCAGAGCCACAGACCCACAAGTTGCCAGGGCTGAGGGCGCAGCCCGGGCGGCGGGGAGGCGGCGGCGCGCCTCTCTCCGCCCGGCCCGGCCTAGCTGCTCCGCGCGGAGACAGCCCCTCCGCGACACATTCCGGGCCTGGCGCGAGCTCCACGCTCCCCGCCCCCGGCCTCCTCCTCCTCCTCCTCTCCTCCTCCTCCCCCTTCTCGCCTGCCTTCCCTCCCCCTCCCCAGCCTCATTCCCTTCCTAGAGAGCAGCTGCCAAGGGACCTGCGGCGGCCCCGGGGATCCCCCGGCCCCCCACCCTCACCGCTGCTTCCCGTCACATAGCAGCGCCTTCTCTTTTTTGTTTGTTTCTCTTTCTTTTGCCCATTTTCTTTTTCTTTCTTTTCTCTTTTCTCTCTTTTCTTTTTCTTTCTTTTTTTTTCTTTCTTTCTTTCTTTTTTTTTTTTTTTTTTTTGTTAGCGAGTCACTCTATTCGCCAAGCCGAGGAGGTGCGACTGCTCGGAGAGCCTGGCGCCGCTGCCGCCACCGCCAGAGCCCGCTCGCTGCCGCAGCCGCCGCCGGGCGGACAATGCGCGCGGGGACCGCGGGCGAGCGCTTAGCCGCAAGCCCCCAGACGAGGTCCCCGCGGGCTCCCGGCCCAGGAGGCGGGCTGCGGAGCGGGCCCCGCCACCTCGGCGGCGGCGGCGGCGGCGGGAGCAGCAGCCCCGGCGGCAGGTTCAATAAACAGAAAAGTGTTACCGTTCTCGCCTGGAAGGATCCTGCTGAAAGCTGGGCTTGGTGGGCGCCATCTTCCTGCTATTTTTTTTCCTCTCTTACTTTTTGCCTCTCTCTCCCCCCTCCCGGGGTGGGGGGCGTGGGGAGGGCGGGGGGTGTGCGTGTGCGTGGGGTGGCGGGAGTGAGTGCGGGCGTGCGCGGCGCTCTGCTGCTGCCCGGCGGGCGGCGGCCGTGGCCGTGGCCGTGGCCGTGGCCGTGGCGGCGGCGGCGGCGGCGGCGGCGGCGGCCGTGCTGCTGAGGCAGGGAGGCTACGGAAAAGTAGTGGGGCCGGAGCCTCGCCGGCGGCCGGCCGTCCCCTCGCGCCACCGGTGCTCCCCGCCGCAGGTCGCCGCCTCCTCCGCCGCCTGCGCCTTCTCCTCCCCCTGCTCGCCCGGCGCCGCCGTCCATGCGCCGCAGAGCGCCCGCGGCCCGGGCCGCTCCGGCTTCCGAGACATGCCCAGCTCGGAGACAGGCGACCGGTGGAGGCGGCGGAGGAGGAGGGGGAGGTGGCGGCGGGGGGAGGCGGCCGCGCGGCCCCGCGGGCAGCCCGGCCCAGGGCCCCGCCGCCTCCGGGTTCTCACCCTGGTGCGCCGCCACACACACACACACACACACACACACACACACACACAGAGTCACCCCACCATCACCACCACCCAGAGCTGGCCGGGTGACAGGTGGGGCACACACTCTCCCGGCGGGGGGCGGCCGGGGCCTAGGCTGGGAGGGACAGGGAGGGGGAGGACACGCGGGGGGTTCCCAGCTTGACCGCTGTGAAAGTATTTCTGGGCATTTTCCAGCTGCTTTGCTCCAAAGCGCTCTCTCGCACGCAGACACACACACCCCTTTCTCTCTCTCTCTCTCTCTCTCTCTCTCTCTCTCTCTCTCTCTCTCT